>OX376372.1:53234168-53669168 GCA_947369275.1 Nemotelus nigrinus
TGAGACAACCCTTCCCACTCCGTGCTTGTCTTTATCTCACATTATTCGTAAGACTACAATTAAACGATTCACGAGTGATATCTAGACCCGAAAAAATTATAGGTACAAAACCATGCGTCCTTTAAATTTTGTCCCCAGTTTGACCGCTTTATCGACAGCCATCACGAAAAGTACCAGCGTATTTATCTTGTAAGTTCAACTCTGAGCTCAACTCTATTTGGATAACGTAGGTATACAAATTCTAATTTGTTTCGTCTGTCATATAAGTCAAAGCTTAGAATTTTCGTACAAAGTTTCAAATTAACTCAGCAAGAAAAACATCTATATGGACCAAAAAATTTAAATTAGGTTAAATTGTTATCCGCCACAGGTGAAACGCAAAACTAATTAAATAATTTCATATGAGTGGCTTGAATACCGTACCTAAAATATTTCCTCTTGCAAAGAAATCAAGCAAAAATTCCTGTTTTAATTTGAGAATACTTTATGGTGGTGCCGCAATGTTGATCCCGACCGCAAACATTCGGACATGGCATCAAAGTTGGTCATATGCAACGTGCATGTAAGGATAATTGCATGTAGGCACAACAATTCATTTCCTCCCCATAAGTCCAGTTTTCATACGTGGAAACTATATAGCAAAGCTATTTGCTTTCCGAAAGTAATCTATGCAAGTTAGTTAGTATTTTGAAGACGTTTAATAGGATTGTGCTGTGTAATTGTGGTATGAAAAATTCGTGTGAATGGAAACATAATGAATTGCACACATACCTGCATGGTTGTATTTCAGTCATTACATACTCTAAATAAGTTTTTGAGCCTAATGTGATTTTAAAAATACTTGAGGTTTGCAAACTTTCTACAAGTATTTGCAATTAGTGGGCGATGGAAAATTTTCTGAGCTCGAAATTGTGTTTTCAGAGAGGGAGCTTTATTCAAAATGTGTATTCTCTGTGGATTGATATTAATTGAGAGAGAGAGAAAGAGATGTGAAGTGAACGTGCCGCAAAAGCGCGCTTTCTATGAGAATTATAAATAATACAGCCAGCATAAGTAATCGTTGAATCGCGATTAAGTTGAAACTAATTTAAAGCACAGTTGTCAACAGTGTTGTTAAATTTATAATAGATGAAAGTTTTCGGAATGGAACACGAAATCGGAAGAACGGAATCACCTTTTCATGGAGATAATTATGACTAACAAATCCAGTAAAAGCATTACTGCACCAGAAATAGTGGGACGAGTCAAAGGATCCAGGGCTGCTTAAATCGTTTCCTATTCTAAAAAATATTTGGGGATAAATACTTGCTGAAAAGGGGACGAAATTTCCCATATAATGCTATGTGACTGGAAATGTACGTTACTGTAGACAAAAGTACCATCCAAGTCAAAATTTGTTGTTCGATAAAGGTTATTTTTGGTAAATAAATAACACGTGTGCGATTTTGGACTGTTCTTTAGATTCCAAACATAATACTAACTACCTAAGTGGTTATAATCTGACATTATTGGCTAAGTCAAAAAAAAAATATGCTACTAAACGTGATTCACAGTTGCAACGTATTCTATCAGGTTTATTCATTAAATCACATCATTCGAGTTTTGTCAGTCAAAACAATGCAATCACGTAAATTCCATCAGCGTAAGATCAAAGAATTACAAAACTGAATTCAAAATATATACTAGCATTATGGTATTTGAATACTTATTTGCATCCCGCCAAATTATTAATGAAATAATTTTCCATTCTCCACTTTAAGAAGATTCGCTCATTCTAAAATAATTTGCACACAAACCATCAATCATAAATGTCGAATTTGTAATTCACAAGAGAAGTATTCAATTAAACTAATTCACTCCTTTCTATTCATTATTCAAACATATTTCGACACAGTCAAATCCTCCGTAAACTCATTAAGCTTCTCATCACATATACATTTGTTTATACATCATTCCGCTCAGTACTACATTTAACCCTGCAAGCATGCAAAATTAGTATCGCGAGTAAGAAGTAATTGATTATCAGTTTCTAAAAAACTTGAATAATAATACAAAAATTAATCCAACAATTCATATCATCAAAATAGCCATATCGTCCCAAACACTCCCAATAAGTCCTTATTGAAACTGTCCCACTTAAAAAGCAAAAATAACCTTTTTTGGAGTTGGTGAACTCATTTTCATTTCCAAGCACACATCATTCAAAAATCATCCAAGATTCAATCAAGTATAGCAATAATTTACATATATAAATTTTGCAGAGCACGTTTGACGAGCATACACATACATATCTTGTACACATTACAATCTACCTTTAACCTAAACTACACGTAATCATGCTACGTGTAATCTTAAACACGTACCGTGTACAATCGCATAATCTTACTCATGATTTTAGTATCTAAGTTCGAATGTTCTTCTTATTGGACCATTACTCGTGATAGTATAGTACTCCTACCGAACCGGAAGTATTTCTCATACAAATTTCGGCACTATGCCTCAGTCACCGTGCCAATGATATTTCTCATACAAACTCTAGAACTGTTCCTCAGTCACCGTACCAATGATATTTCTCATACAAATTCTGGAACTGTATCCGAAATATCATTGTTACCGTTACTGAGGCACTTTTGCGGAATTTGTATGAGAAATATCATAGTCACCGTGGTTCGTAACGACGGTAACAAAGCTAGGTCCCCAGTAACAGTGACAAGAGTATCGGCTCATCCCTAGAATATAGCATTTTACAGTCTGCTGCTATGAAGTTTTTTCTTATAAAAATAAAAACTTCATCATCAAACAACTCATGCAGATTCTTTGCCAGACTTAATGTAATGGCTTAAACAAATTAACTGATATACTGAAATAAAAATTTAAAAAAAAATTATAAATTTTTCAATCAATAAGAGTGGAAGTATGTGCAGCTGCTTGCATCTTAAATAATGTAAATACTTGTTAGGAGTCATTAAACCAGAACAAATACATTACGTTGTGTTTTTATTCATTAGGCCCGTTTCACACGCACGAGGTTCTATTCGGTTCGGTTCATTTTCTGTTCGTTTTCGGTCGCTGCCGACAAGTGTGAAACGGTGCTTCGGTTTCTATTCGATGCCTAATAGAAATCGTATAGCACCGATTACTCCCTGAGCACAAATAGGTTTCATCAGGTTTCTATATGGTGCGAATTCGTGTCTAGGAAACAGAAAGCAATCAAGACCTTCACACACACACGGTTTAGTTTCGGTTTTAACCTGATTGGGTCATTTGTATTTCTTTAAAATGAATAAGCTATCAGTTTGGATCTCTTCATTTGTTTTATTATTACCTCCAATTTTTCGAAATTATCAGTCGCAGATTTTATGATAAAATGAGCGCTTTACCAGATGTTGATGTGAATCGGCTGATTTGTGCAGTGCAATCTAAAGTATTGCTGTGGGACAAAACTAGTGCAAAATAGAAAGATAAATTTAACATGGTGGAAGCATGGAAAAACGATTGTGTGCAAATTTTTGACGACTTTTATGAATTTGACGTAACTACGCAAAGTTGAGGAAGAAAACACAAAACCTAATATGAGCCGTGTGCGAACCGTGTATGTGTGGAGGGGTTTCGTTTGGTTCGGTTTGTTTCCGGTTTCAACCGAAAACGAATCGAACGGAATGGAACCTCGTACGTGTGAAACAACCCTAACTTCCAGTGATTAGACTCGGTGTCTAGATTCGGTCGCAAGATAACACTCAGTTTAAGTTGGTTGCTGCATTCACTTTAGTTGTTACATTAGTCACTGTTACTGTTAAGTTACTGTTTTCGGTAATTTTTTTCACAAGTAAATATATATGCATGTACCAAGCAAGCTCTCGGTACCACGCTTTATACGACTTTTATATATTATAGTTCACCTAGCTCTTAAACTACTGGCCACCCCATTTTTAAACTTTTATCATAAATTACGTATACTTTCAGCTTTATTTTGATGTGAAAATAAACCAAATTAACTTGGTTCAAATTATTCAATTAACGAGTTGAAGTGCTTACTTCCGGTTTAACAGGGAAAAAATTGGTTTTCCGAATTTAATTCCAAAATTGAAAAGAACAGTTAATTTTCTATAACAATCATTATATTTAATGATTTTCAGATTTTTTTTCGAGTCTCAGAATCGGCTCCCAAAAAAACCTTTCATCAGTTTTGTCAATTATTCAAAAGCCCATAGCTCAGCAACTAAACCTCAAAGAAAAGAAAAATTAGGTACCCACGTTCATATTCTCTAGAATTACCACTATGCACAATTTGAACGAAACCCAGAGCCTCGACTTTTTTTCGTTGTCCGCTTCACGTGAAATGCCCCTATTATCAAATTGGCTTGTAATAAATGTATTTTAATCAAAAGTTCATAAGCAAATGATATAGGTTCCTGGTTGCGTATATCCTTTCACCAGATAAAATTTATGTCAGTTGAGGTCTATCAAATTTTATTTAAACTTTTCCATTGAAACTTCATTTCAACTCCGTCTTTTTGATTTTATATTAATCATTTTCCCAAAGAAATAAACTTTTTGTTTTTAAAACATTCATTTCTATCAAGTAATGGGAATATCTGAATATCTGTTCCTAGTTTAATGATGAGCTCAATACATGTTTTACATTTGTTAGTGTAAAAGTAATCACACTACAGCGCTTGTCTGGTCTAGGGACTGAAGACTTTATAGAGTTTCATTCAAAAATTTACAATAAATATTTATACACGTGTTGGATGAATAATTCCATGCCTCATTTTACTCCTGATTTTACTCAAGTTACTATTGAAATTTAGGTTAATTGAAAGTTCGGTGCACGGACTCTCTTGTAACCCTGGATTCGAACCAATGATTATGAGTTTTTACTGATGCTCTAGAGTAGAAGTCAGTGCTCTAAAAAAAAATTCAAAAATTTCAAAAGTTTCAAACAAGTTTTCAAAAGATTCACCAGCTCTAAAAATGATATTATTTATTAATTATTTACATAGGCTTAGTAAATCTTTTGAAAATTTCGCAGTACTAGCATTTTCTACGTCGAAAAATAGTTAAAAGTAAATATCCTCTATCGAAAACATATGAATTAAATAAACTCAATTCACTTTGATTGTAAAATTTTGGCAAAACACCGCCTGCTATACATCTGACAGTTTATATTGATGAGTTGAATGATTGAGTGGGTTTTTAGCTTTGACCATTGGTTGGAAGTAGGAGTTATCACAAATAATGCGGAAAATCATCATTATTGGTTTTCAATACATTTTGCCGCTATTAATGAATTATTAAATTTCTCTGGTATATTCATTCTTTTAACACACTTTTCATTCTTTGAACTTTTTTCACTTTCCGGATTGATCTCCAAATAAGGCTAAACATTAACTAGAGTTTTTTAGAAGCTCAAGCAATTAATATCACATCAATTAATAACACACATTTCTTTCGCTTTTCGCCTTACTATGAGTTCTTTATAAAGCGGGTTAAGGTCTTCGGAAACCTTTCAAACTTATGAAAGTAACATTTAAATCAAATATGTGATTGCAGTGAAAATCAATCAAAATTCGTAATATTTCTAACAATTCAAATATCAAATAAGTCTTTGTATCTTTTCTAACTGAAAAGTCGTCCAACTGGATGACTTTTCACTGCTAGATACTTTTACAATTGCTTAGGAGAACTATGCAGACATGCCATATTATGTGGTTGCAGTATTAATTTAAAAGTATTAATTTAAAAAGTGGTTGCATATTATTCGTTAACTGAATCTGGTTTCCAGAGTCAAAGCAATGTAAACAAAATCTTTGTCACTATAACGCAGCAGATTAAAATTGTTTCCATTCTCAAAATTTTTCCATATTTTCAGTACAGTTCCAAAAATTTTCAACTGACCCCTAAACCTCTTTTACTGATAATAAGCTGGAAACTTTAAATAATTTACTTTCGAAACTTAGTATATCCTTGTGCAAAATAGTATTTTTAGATTTTGAAATCGTCGTTTCTTATATCAAGCTAAGAAACGAACAGAATCAAATAGAAAATCCAAGAAGAACTATTGATTCAGTTTGCTTGGCACGTCGATCACAATTTAGTGTCCACCCACTCAAATGTTAAGCTCGCTTTTAAGGAATTAAAAACATATTTTCAGAAAGTAAATAGAATAGAGCAAACAAGCATTATTTTTGGCTTTAAGCTTTCAGCCTTTGTATTGACTGCGTAACATTGTTTTATTGATTCCGATGAATTAAATAGCAAAAAGCAAACACAAATCTCACAAAAAAATGAAGAAATAAGCGGAAGGCTCAGATAATTACAAACATATTTCGGATTGCTTTTACAAAACTTTCATTAATTCAGATTCCGGTTATGATAAAATCAGCGAGTGAAATGCAATTACTTTGGCTTTTAGGAAATACGAGTATTCTCGATTTGCAGATAGGGAATTGCATTTTCAAAGGATCAGATGCTGTAAATTTTCATGATGATTTTTCGATTTTTCATGATGCTATTGAATTTGTAAAAATGGTTTTCAAAAGCTTTTGCTTTTAGGCAAACTGAATTTCGCTCAGTCTAACAGCAACAAACTTAAATTTTTTTTATATAAAGTGCTTTATTTCCATATCATTACAGTAAATTACAGAATAACAATTGAATTTTAATACACTACTCCTCCTTTTAAGGTAAGGAACCTTGTATTAGGAGTGAGGAGTTGAAGACAATTTTTCATTATAAGTTATACAAGTACAAAAAAGAAACGATTTCAGTTCATTATAAAATAAATACATAAATAATATTTCAAGTTTAAATAACAAAATTATTAAGAAAAAGAAAATACACAGTATATTAGGCACAATAAAATAAAACTCGCACAGCCTTGTAAAAAGTGGAAATAATAGAATGAAAGCAATAATTTAATGGCTAGAACAATATAAAATAAGTTGGAAAAGAAGCATTTCAATGAAAACACACCGGTAGCTAAAGCATGGGGGATATTATTATTTCAAGACCAAGCATAAACCAAAAACTACGAATAGTGTGTGAAAGAGAGAGAGAGAGAGAGAAAGTGAATTTATGGTTACCTCCCGTAATATTATTCTTTCAGTTTTTTTTTTGAATATTTCTAAATTATTAGCTCTCTTGATTGTCTTTGGCAAGTTATTAAAAAGTTTTATTCCTATATATGTATGTATAATGGCTCTGACCTAGTTGCGTCATACGGTTTCGAAGTAACAAGAACTCTTCACTACTACCTCTCGTCCTATTTGTATTAGTTTGGAGTTTACCGGCTGAATAAAAGCAAAGTAAAACGTTCTTATTGCTTGCTTGCTTGCTTAGAAAAGAACGAACCTCGAAGCATATAGGAATAATTTTTCTTAATTTATTTACGACATTTTCAGTATGATGATCCCACCTTAAAAAAAAAAATTGTAATGAAGCTCTCTACCAGCTTCAACCCCTAGACCCGTACGAGGGTTTTCGTGGGATTGCTTTACTTTTTTTTACCTTAAATGTTGGTCTACGATTACGCCCAAATATTTGGTTTTGGTAACTATTTGCAAGGAGGGCAAAGTTAGCCAGATTCACAGTTCATCGAATGAATCATTACATTTAGTCCTTCTGGTAGCCCACGCTGAGTAGAAGCAAAAGCTCTGTACTGTGTTTTTTGTTCATTTAAGGTAAGGGAATTATTTCTAAGCCACACATTCAGTAAACAAAGGCTATATTCAGTATTAACTTCTACCTCATTCCAGCTATTTTTTTCTATCAAAAGTACTGTATCATCAGCAAAAGATATGAAATGCCCTTTGATATGTTGCGCCAAGATATCATTTACATAGATGAGAAACAGAATAGGACCTAGTACAGTCCCTTGAGGAATTCCGTATTCGAAGTTTAAAACTTTATTTTGGTCTCGCGAAATTTTAACAGATTGCTTACGTTGTCACAAATAGTCTTCAATCCATATAATCCATTTCAAATCAAAATTATATTTGTTAAGTTTGGCAACGATCATTTTGTGGGGGATGGAATCAAAAGCTTTTGCTTAATCTAGAAATTCAGCAAATGATTTGCGTCCTTTGTCCAAAGCTTCAACAACCAAACCAGTTGATTTTGCCAGCGCATCTTGAGTACTTAATGTTGGTCTGAAACCAAATTGGTTTTCATTTATGAAATTAAGCCTATTTAAAAACGTCATTAAACGTTTTTTTTGCAAGATTCCGCAATCATAACTAAAATGGCCCACAGACACGGAGATCTGGTCGTTGACTTGGTTGCAGATATGCAATATCTGCGACCAAATTCACTGTCTGTGGGCTAGTCTCAAATCTAGTTTGTTCGCAAATATCGTAAGTCTCCAATTAAGTTGGCAACCAGATCTCCGTGTCTGTGGGCCGTTTAAGTGAAGTAAAATGTGCTAGAGGTTTGCTAATAAAAGTTTTGATATTCTTGAGACATTCTACTGAAATGTTATCAAATTCTGGGCTCGAGTTTCCTTTCATATTTTCAATGATTGTAACGACTTCATCCTCAGAAACAGAATTAATCATTCCTGACGATGCAGAATGAACTGATTCGCTAGTGGTGATACGATTATTTGAATTGGCAATTTTTTGAGCCAGGCTTTGTGTGTGCTGGTTGAAAGCATTTGCCATTTGTTCTGCACTATCCTTTACTGATAGCAATTCAGTGTCCGTTTTTATATTGAATATGTGGCCTTAAGACTTTTTTCGCTCTGTTGCTAAATTTATAGCTTTCCATACTTTCATCCCATCGTTTTCGGAGTTTTGTAAAATCTTTATAAAATAATTAGCCTTCGTTATATAAATTTGTTTCTATATTTTTTTAAATATAGCTTCAAACTATTGTTATAGGGATTTTTTTCGCAAAGCTACTCCCAGCTTGTTACGCGTTCTTATAGAATTCACAAGTCCGGCTGTTATCCATGGTTTAAGTTTACGACATTTTTTTTTTACTTTCAGGAGTGTCAATACTTGTGTCAATACCGGTACAGAGAGTGCTGTGAAAAGCTTGGGAAGATTCGTCTACGTTACCACCAAACAAAATTGTGGTCCAAGTTTCCTTGGCCAAAAGGTCTATCAATAGGGGAAAACTGATTTTTCTGGTGATCATTGGCTCTTCAGTTGTTGCAGTTTTTTCCCTTGACTTGTATTTCAGAAGTAGAACCGTACTTTTGTGATCAGTGATTCCCGTGTCAACCACTGCAGGCTTGATGGAACCAAAAAACACAGGTCTTATGTTAGAAAATATGTGATCTAAACCAGTTCCCCCTCTAGTGCTTTGGTTCACATATGAACGAAACCCTAATTCATTTAGCGAGTTTATGTACTCACTTAGTGAAAGATTTAGCAAATTGATATTAACATCTCCTAACAACACAACGTTTTCATGCTTGATTTTGTGTAGCAAGTCAACAAAGTCAAAATGGAAAGTGTTTTCACAGTGGCTTGGGGATCTATATATGGCTAATATCTTTATGGGAATTTTATTAAATAATGTTATATCCACCGATATTGCTGTTGCCCCAGAAAAATTAAGTTCCCCAAAGTCATTCACGCTTTGTAGGTTTTTAACATAAATCACAACGCCGCTGTTTTGATTTAATATTTTTTCAGACTTGAAGGCCGTGTAATCATTTATTTGGAAGCATTGAAGATTCACTACATTCCAGCATTCACTCAAAGCTAATACATCGAATCTGTGTTCAATGTCGGAAAGTGTCAAAACAAGCTCATTGAAAGATTGGTTAAGGCTCCTAATGTTAGTGTGAAATATACTGAAATGCCCTGTACTATCTAGATCTGCTTGTTTTGCGAAATCATTTCAACCACCCCATTTCCATTCCGTGAATGTTGTACATTCATCTATACAGCTCAGTAGATCATTAGCCATTTACATATAATGCAACAATATTTAATTCAGTGAATTATCTGAGCTATGCATTCAAAGAGAGAAAAAAAGGTGGCACGTATAAGATCTAGAAAGAATAAAGTTAAGCTAGGTTTTTCTTTGGTGTTGGTTTGATTTAGAATGAAAATTGTGCAATGGAGAGATATGTGTGTATTTATGAAAATATAAAAGCCCTCGGAAATAAAAGAAATAAAAATAGAATATGAAAAAAAGTGAGAATATATGAAAAAGAAATTTTACTTAGCTGTGAGAAAATTATAGTATAGTTTAAGAAGAAAAAATGAAACTTTTTTGCATAACAGCAATGATAATAAAGAGCTTAAACTAAAAAATCCAGATCGACTTCAGATTTAATAACTATAATGCGGTCTCCATCCATTTTTTGGCATCGGATTACTCCATCTCGGAACCATACGTATTTGTAGTCAGCTTCCTTAGCCTTAGTCATCCACAATAACTTTCTCAATACTGGAGTTAAATGCGGATTAATGTAATAAACTTTACCGTCCAGAGCGTTTCTACCTTAATGCTTCGTCGAAAATTGTGCTGCACCGAGTGACGTTCCGAATTGAATTACTAACGGAGGAATATTGTCCGCTTTAGAGCGTCGCATAGTGGGCTGAACAAAAGTCAAAAAATTGATGTCAAAATGTAAGATTTTCAAGTATAGGATATTTTTCTTAAGGCTTCAGTAAATCTAATTCCACAAAAAAATGTAATTATAACGAACTTGACTATTGATTCAGTTTGCTTGGCACGTCGATCACAATTTAGTGTCCACCCACTCAAATGTTAAGCTCGCTTTTAAGGAATTAAAAACATATTTTCAGAAAGTAAATAGAATAGAGCAAACAAGCATTATTTTTGGCTTTAAGCTTTCAGCCTTTGTATTGACTGCGTAACATTGTTTTATTGATTCCGATGAATTAAATAGCAAAAAGCAAACACAAATCTCACAAAATCTCACAAAAAAATTAAGAAATAAGCGGAAGGCTCAGATAATTACAAACATATTTCGGATTGCTTTTACAAAACTTTCATTAATTCAGATTCCGGTTATGATAAAATCAGCGAGTGAAATGCAATTACTTTTGCTTTTAGGAAATACGAGTATTCTCGATTTGCAGATAGGGAATTGCATTTTCAAAGGATCAGATGCTGTAAATTCAGAAGATTTTTCATGATGCTATTGAATTTGTAAAAATGGTTTTCAAAAGCTTTTGCTTTTAGGCAAACTGAATTTCGCTCAGTCTAACAGCAACAAACTTAAATTTTTTTTATATAAAGTGCTTTATTTCCATATCATTACAGTAAATTACAGAATAACAATTGAATTTTAATACACTACTCCTCCTTTTAAGGTAAGGAACCTTGTATTAGGAGTGAGGAGTTGAAGACAATTTTTCATTATAAGTTATACAAGTACAAAAAAGAAACGATTTCAGTTCATTATAAAATAAATACATAAATAATATTTCAAGTTTAAATAACAAAATTATTAAGAAAAAGAAAATACACATTATATTAGGCACAATAAAATAAAACTCGCTAAATAAAAATAAAACTAAATACGCTGGTACTTTTCGTGATGGCTGTCGATAAAGCGGTCAAACTGGGGACAAAATTTAAAGGACGCATGGTTTTGTACCTATAATTTTTTCGGGTCTAGATATCACTCGTGAATCGTTTAATTGTAGTCTTACGAATAATGTGAGATAAAGACAAGCACGGAGTGGGAAGGGTTGTCTCATGATTCTAAAAATCATTGTTTGCCTAGTTCCTATATAGGAACTAATATGACATTGTTACTAACTATATAGTTAGTGCGAAGGAGTACGAATCGGAAATAAATTGTTTAAATGTTTTCTCGGGAGAATTATATATATATATATATATATATATATATATATATATATATATATATATATATATATATATATATATATATTTATATATATATATATGTATATATATATATATATATAAATATATATATATATATATATATATATATACATATATATATATATATATATATATATATATATATATATATATAGATATATATATGCATATATATCTTTATATATCTACATATATGTATATATATATATATATATATATATATATATATATATATATATATATATATATATAT
The DNA here is from genome assembly GCA_947369275.1 of Nemotelus nigrinus. Taxonomy (NCBI): domain Eukaryota; kingdom Metazoa; phylum Arthropoda; class Insecta; order Diptera; family Stratiomyidae; genus Nemotelus; species Nemotelus nigrinus. The sequence goes on from OX376372.1 coordinate 53,246,263, forward strand.
ATATATATACATATGTATATATATATATATATATATATATATATATATATATATATATATATATATATATATAAATATATAAATATATATATATTTATATATATATATATATTTATATATATATATATAAAATAATAGCAGTGCACACTCGAAGCGTTATATTTTTGGAATTACAACATAAATTTCGATTGCATACTACAGCCATCTGTTTATGATCGATGGCAATAATTTCCCAGATGTTTTACATAACCCATTTTGTTGAAACGTGAGCAAAGATCGGGGGAATAACCTAATTTTCGGGGACAAGGTGTCATTTGAATGTGCAAAATAATAGCAGCGGAGGTAAACCATAGTCGTTTTCCGAGAAAAAGTTTGTTTCAATTTTGCAGATAGGATACGGTAAGGGCAAAGAAGGTTGACAGTTTTCAAATATTTCGTTATTTTTAGTATAAAACAGACCATTGAGGAATAATGGGCCGCTCCAAACATTGCAGTGCCGAACAAAGAGATTTAATCAAAAAAATGCTTTTGGATGGCAAAACCTACAAATTTATTAAGGAAACACTTGGCTTTCTAGTAAAATGGTCTTGAATGCAAAAAAGTGTCTGGCAAAGCCTGAAACTTGTGGAAGAAAGAAGAAACTGAGCACGAGAGATGCCGAAAATGTTGTTCGGCTTGTACGAAAAGATCCTTTTTTGACATCAACGAGCATAAAACAGGAACTCAAGTTGGATGTCAACACTTGTACAATCAGAAGAATCCTTATCAACGCCAAATTAAGTCCACAAAGACAAACACGTTCGAGACAGGTTAAAATTTGCACGAGACCATAAGAATTGACCTGCTTCCAAATGGAGGAATATCCTTTGGACTGATGAATCAAAAGTTGTATTATTTGGCTGTCCAGGAAGGAGACAATACATAAGAAGACCGCCAAATGCTTCTTATGATCCACGGTATACCATGAAGACAATTAAGCATTTTACGGCTCTTGCCCCATATTTTGGATCAAACCCACGATGGATGCCAAAATTTACGTAGACATAATGGAAAATGTCATGTTACCCTTTGCGGAAGAAAATATGCCCCTGAAATGGGTCCTTATGCAAGATAACGATCCTAAACACACCAGCCGCTTAGCCAAGACTTGGTTGTCAACCAATAGAATAGAAGTTATGGACTAGCCGGCTCAATCTCCCGACCCCAACCCCATAGAGAACTTATGGACTGATGTTAAGCAGGCGGTTTGAAGCAAAGCCGAAAACAGTGAAAGATTTTTGGCGTGTAGTGGAGTCAGCATGGAATTCTATTACCACGGAACGATGTCAAAGTTTAATAGAGTCAATACCACGTCGATGTGGTAAAGTAAAAGCCAACAAGGGCTATACAATAAACTATTAATTTAGAAGTTTAATATTTCTATTTTCCCCCTACGAAATATATGTTTTTGCATCATTATTAGTCAAAAACTGCTTTTTTTTTGCACAGCCCATTTCAAACATGTTTATAAAAATTATGAAATTTGAGGCGAAGTGCACCTCAAAACACTTTTTTGTCTTTGCTATATTTGTATTGCCACATTTATGAATACATTTTATGTTGGTCCCTACAACGAAACTGGTTGTTTTTGAAAATTTAATCAAATTTACTGGCACTGCTATTATTTTGCACACAGGTGTATACATATATATATATATATATATATATATATATATATATATATATATATATATATATATATATATATATATATATATATATATATATATATATATATATATATATATATATATATATATATATATAAGTAAACGAGGCCAACTGTAGGTGACATGTGACCCGGTCAATACCACCAATAATTTCCGGCATGTGTCGCGACTGCAATAACTACTTTGTTAAACTCATTTTATTCAAATTCAATAATTGTTCATTTTTAAAACAGCAACCTGTTAAAACCTGTTGACAATAGTTTTCTTATTGTAATAAATCAGTTTCATTTGTACTTCACAACGAATCGGATCTTTTTTTTTAATCGACAAAGCTAACACTTTGTTTACTGGCGCCCGAGCATTTAGGGAATCGTTGCGTACATAAAATACCGTGAATCGAAAAAATTTCGTTCTAGTTAAAGCAAAAAGTATTTTTGAGTACATAAAATACCGTGAATCGGGAAAATTTGCGTTTCTAGTTAAGGCAAAAAGTAGTTTCGGGTACATAAGTGTGTATGTGAGCGAGCCGCGTACCGCGAGTAGGTTGTGCAAATACGTGCGAATCAGTGAAAAAACCGTGAACGCTACAACCAAAAGGGAAGAATACGCCTTGTCCTACACCACCAACGACGGAAGTATTGAATCCAATACAGAACCCCCTTATCTGGCATCCGGTGTGAAAGGAAGAATGGAACTCAGAGGCAATTGCACAAGAAAGATGCTAGCCTCTTGTTTAATGTAAGTACAAGATTTTACTTACCTTGAAAACATTTTTACTTGCCTTGTCAATATTTTTTAGCATTAATTGAATGAAATTTCAATGAATAAATGATATAAATAAAATATTTGAATAAAATATATGGTCAAATTCACACAAGTGATCGAAAATATATCTAAAGTGAAGTGATCCCAACAAGTGATCCCAATATAGTAGTTCTTATAGTGTTCTATAGAGAAAAAAGCGCAGAAGCATTTATTATTAGTGAACCGAGATTCCAGGAATACACTTGCGATTATTATTCGACATGGAACAACTACAGGATGTATTGACACAATTAGTTGGTACCGTAAATGCTCAAATCGAGCTCGGTAAAAGCATGGAGAGGAAGCTCGACAGTCTTGGGAGTACGGAAGAGACTCGTGTACAGCAAACCACCAGCAGAATGACTGAAATTCAGGAAGCTCTACTTCAAGCACCACAAAACGCGGAGGAGTTGAAAGAGATTGGAAGACTGCCAGATTGTGTGAAGGAGTTATAAGTCTTCGATGGAGATCCCTCGAAATACGTTTCCTGGATCCACAACGTAGAGAGTATTCTTAGAGATTACGGAGTGGTTCGCGACAAGCCGATATACCGCGCTATTTTACAGAGTATACGACAAAAGGTGAGAGGGCCCGCAGACGTTGCTTTAATATCCTACAACTTATTCGACGGTAATTGGAGTGCCATCAAAAAGTGCTTATCTCTTCACTACGACGACAAGAGAGACATTCGAACGCTGGAACACCAACTCAGCACCATGACGCAGGGAGCTATGAGTGTAGATGAATTCTATGCCAATGTCAATCATCAATTCTCGCTTATTCTCAACAAATTGAAAACTGAGGATTACTCATTGGAAACTATGAATGTGTTAACAGAGACATATAGGCATCGAACTCTCGATGTTTTCATTAGAGGATTGAGAGGTGACTTATCGAGAATGTTGATCATCCAGAGGCCTTCAACACTACCTGAAGCATACGCATCGTGCCTGGAGTTCCAGAATTTAAATTTTCGTAATGCTAATATACGAAATACTTCTACGCCAAATTCTGTAACTGCACCAATGAATCAGTTCTTTTCGCGTAACCTAAACCAACAACCACCTGAACCAGGCTCGCGAGCCCTACCCAGGACACTACCAATTAATCAAAAAAACGAGATTTATCGCGTCCAACATGAGCAGCGCCCACAACCACCCCCAAGGCCGCAGGTGCAGAAGCCACCTACCCCAATGGAGGTGGACCAATCGATTCAAACTAGGCAACTTGATTACATGAACCGGCCAGGATTTGGTAAACTTCCGAAGAGATACAATGAATCCGATAATTACCCCCGCAAGCAACAAAGAGTTAACGCTCTGGAAATAAGTGAAGAGCCAACATTGGAAGAAAATGACGAACTGGATCAAAACGACCAACAGGAAGAGGAATACGAGCAGGAAGATGAAATAAAATTTTATGACACAAGCCTCTCTAGCGTTCCATACCTAGAGTACAGAACTAGAGACGGTAAAATTTTAAAATTTCTTATCGACACCGGTGCTAATAAGAACTTCGTGAAGCCTGACTTAGCACCAAAAACCCATCCAGTCGATAAAGTCTTCAATATTCAGTCAGCAGGAGGAGACATAGAAATCAAAGAAAAAGTGTCAGGAAAATTTTTCAAAAGTATAGGGATTGATCTTATAATACATTTTTTCGTACTTCCGGGTCTTAAGTCCTTCGATGGCATCATCGGAGATGATACTCTTAAACAACTCGAAGCCATAATCGACAGAAAAAACAATTTACTCAAGTTAAAACCAGATGTAGAAATTCCTGTAAAAGGGAAAGAATCTGTTCAGGTCAACAACATCCAAATCCGGGATAGTCACCTTAAACCAGAAGTAAAGCAAAAGCTTAGCAGAATAATTGAGGCACATAAAAGACTCTTTGGTCCCGTCAATGACCACGAAATAGTTAACACCAGCGTTGAAGCAGAAATTAAGACAACAACCGACGCACCAATATATGCGAAATCTTATCCGTATCCTGCCAACATGAGGGAGGAAGTGGAAAAACAGATATCACAATTGTTAGAAGACGGAATAATAAGACCCTCAAAGAGCCCTTTCAATTCACCTATCTGGGTTGTTGCGAAGAAAGCAGATGCATCAGGTGAGAAGAAATATAGAATGGTCGTGGACTTTAAGAAACTAAACAACGTCACCATAGCAGACACTTACCCAATCCCTGACATTTCAAGCACACTAGCTAGTATTGGTAACTCAAAATACTTTACAACTATCGATCTTACATCGGGCTTCCATCAGATAAAGATGAAGAAGAGAGACATACCTAAGACGGCATTTTCCACCATGAACGGCAAGTATGAATTTACTCGACTTCCTTTCGGCTTGAAAAACGCTCCTGCGATATTTCAAAGGATGATCGACGATGTCCTCAAGGAATACATCGGGAAGATATGCTATGTTTATGTTGATGATATCATCATACTCGGAGCAACGGAACAAGAGCATTTGGAAAACATAGCCAAAATATTCTCTAAATTAGAAAGCGCCAATCTTCGAGTCAATTTAAACAAAACCGAGTTTCTGAAAACCGAAACCGAATTTTTAGGGTACGTTGTTACTCCCGAAGGCATAAAGCCAGACGCGAAGAAAGTCGCCGCAATTCAAAAAATAAAACCACCTGAAAATTTAAAAGATTTAAAAAGCTTTTTAGGCCTAGCGTCGTACTATCGACGTTTTATAAAAGATTTCGCCAAAATCGCGAAACCATTGACAAATCTGACAAGAGGCGACAAAGGACAAATTAAATCCAGTCAATCGAAAAGGGTGAAAATATGCATGGGTGAAGATGAGTTAAAAGCATTTAATACCGTAAAACAGCTTCTAATCTCGCCAGAAATACTTATCTTCCCTGATTTCTCCAAACCGTTCATTCTGACCACGGATGCTTCCAACCAAGCGATTGGAGCAGTCCTTTCTCAGGGAGAAATTGGCAAAGATAGACCCATCACATATATATCCAGGTCCCTCAAACCATCTGAGGAAAACTACGCCGCCAATGAGAAAGAGATGTTGGCGATAGTTTGGGCTCTGGACAACTTGAGAAATTACTTGTATGGGGCAAAAAAAATTAAAATACTCACGGATCATCAGCCCTTAACATTCAGTTTGAGCAATAAGAACCATAATGCCAAATTGAAAAGATGGAAGGCTCGAATTGAGGAATACAACTACGAGCTGATCTACAAACCAGGAAAAACCAACCATGTTGCAGATGCTTTATCGAGATTGCAAGTGGAGGCTAACGTTCTCACTTCTTCGTCACAAACTATGCATAGTGCCGAAGAAGACAGCACCGATCTTATACCTCACACCGAGGCTCCAATAAACGTATTCAAAAATCAATTGATTATAACAGAGGGCAAAACGGTTTATGCTTACGAGGAACCACATCCGGGATATCGCGGAACACAAGATCAATAAATTGGATCGGATCTGCCTGGAAATGGGTAGCCGGTTCACCCGATGCTACAGACTGGGACAAAATAGTCAGAAGCCAAAACGACCTAGTTTCCAATAATAACAAACAGTATCGAATCAACAAAAAGATAATGGAATCAACAGACAAAATTTTACGAGAATATTATAAAATTGTTCAAAATTTAGACGACAGAATAGATGACAAATACGAACAAATGCTATTTAACAGGCTAAGCATTCTGAGAAATGAGATTTATGAGATCACGATGGCTGAACAATTGGCGAAAGGAGGTATAGTCAACACAAATCTCTTGGACAAAGAAGAAATAAATCATCTCATCACTGAAGTCGAAACACTCCCATACGCAAACGAAGTCGAAGCTTTGGAATATGCAGAACCAGCGATAGTCATGAAAGGAGCTACGCTGTTATATACCCTCTCATTACCCAAAATGAGTAAGGACGTGTACAGTCACATCAACATCAAGGCAACAACAAGAAATCAAAAACGAGTGTATCTGGAATTTGATGACCATACAGAATACTTCGGGATCAAAGGCAAGTGCAATATAATAAACAATGTCACAATATGTAAAGAACACCAACTACAAATACTACCACGAGACCACTGCATTAGCCAATTGATAAGGGGGATGAAAGCCGAGTGCCAATACGAGTACAACCGGGACGAGATAGTAGACTTGATCAACGACAACACTATCTTCCTCGATAATTTCCATGGGGAACTTCTCGAAATTAACTCCACGAAACAACTAAAACCATCCAGATCAACAATAGGACATTCGAAAACAAGCAGTTGACATCGGTCCAGGTCTTACCAACAGCACTTCAAATATCACCATCCGACGAGAAGATGAAACTAAATATACCTTATCTTCATAGCCTGCACTTGAAGAACAGAGAGCAGTTAAAGGAAATACTTACCAAACGTTCATATTCGACCATTACCAATATAAGTTTAACCACAGTTCTAATTCTAATTCTCGCTATACTTACAGTCTTAAGATGCAAAAAACATAGGTCATCATTGCAAATACTTCATCCGACGATAACATCAACTTCCACAAGTCCCAGCATGCGCGACATTCAACCTATTAAGTTCAACCCATGACACACATTTAATCACTCGAATTCTGCGGGACGCAGAAATTTAAGGAGGGAGGAGTAAACGAGGCCAACTGTAGGTGACATGTGACCCGGTCAATACCACCAATAATTTCCGGCATGTGTCGCGACTGCAATAACTACTTTGTTAAACTCATTTTACTCAAATTCAATAATTGTTCATTTTTAAAACAGCAACCTGTTAAAACCTGTTGACAATAGTTTTCTTATTGTAATAAATCAGTTTCATTTGTACTTCACAACGAATCGGATCTTTTTTTTAATCGACAAAGCTTACACTTTGTTTACTTATATATATATGGTATATATATATATATATATATATATATATATATATATATATATATATATATATATATATATATATATATATATATATGCATATATATAGATATAAATATATATAAAAATATATAAAAATATATATAAAAAACAAAAAACCAAAAGGAATAACAAATTTCATATCACAGCTTATTTGATACAGTTTGATTAAACATTAAAATTATTGAAAATTATATAGTTTCCAGTTAATGTCAATACTTTGTATGATAGTCCTTAGCCTTAAAAAGAGCCAGGAGCCTATTCGGCATTGAGTCAACGAGCTTTTGAGTGATGTGAGGAGTAATTTTTTGCCATTCCTCTAGCAGTGCTTTCTTCAGGTTTTGTTTATTCGAAATCTTGTGTTTTCGAATGTTGTTATCCAACAAAGCCCACAGATTCTCAATGACGTCCATATATGGTGACTGTGCTGGCGGTGACATCAAATGAGGGCAGTTCCAAATTAGCCAAGACTGCACGATTCTCGACTTGTGCTTTGGATCGTTATCTTGTAGAACGGAAATTGGTAGCGAAGACCCAGTTTTTCTGCACTTTGCAGCAAATGGTTTTTGAGTACATCGAGTTACTTTGTTTTGTCTATTGTTTCCTCAATAAACTCTAAATTTCCGACTCCAACTGCGGACACCATGCTTCACAGTAGCTTTGAGGCTCTCCTTGTTTACCTCACTGTTTGCTTTGTGTCAGACATATGACATTCTATCGAAGCCAAAAACGTTAAACTTGGACTCGTTCGCAAAAATAACCGTATTCCAGAGCGCGAATGGCTTTCCCACATGCTCTTTGGCAAAGGCGAATCGGCTTATTGTATTTTTTGGAAATGAATGGCTTCCTACGAGCTACTTGCCCGTTGAAATCATGGTCGCGAAGCACTCATCGGATGACTTCTACATGACTTCTCTTATTTACGATGAACCTCAGTAACCAATTTTGGGGTTCGGGTTTTCGGGTTTTCACAAAGTCAAAAAACTTTTTGAGGTTGTGCATTATATTCTCGCCGGTAGTTTTAATGAATCTGTCATATGCTTCATGAGACTTTTCCTGGAGTTTTTTTGCCACTGCATTGTATTCTTCTTTGATACGATGGCTAGAGTCGACATAATTTTTTGTTGACTTGCAAAGCTTATTTCTGTGATTTTTCAGACGTCTAAGAGTTTTGTCAAGCCAAGGCTGAGAAAGCTTATCTTTTCTCATAATTTTAGGGACATATCTTTCGACCACGTCAAACAGTATTTTGTAGAAAGAATTTAAATTTCCGTCAAGAGATTGAGATGTAAGCGTATCTGTCCAATCGACATTGTCAAGAAAGTGGTTAATGCTATCATGATCAGCATTGCGGAAATCGTATACAATAGTATTCTTGTAAGTTTGAAAGATATTAGAATATGTAGTGGATAAATCAATGGTATGAGCGGAATGGTGTAGGCTATTAGAGAAAAGATTCTCCGTGTCGATAGTTGGGCTAACCACTACTTTGTCATAAATGTTTGTATTTATAAGGTCTAACCAATTACCATTACGGTTGGGAGTCGGAGCGACCTGCTGCAAATCATTACCATACAACACTGAACGAAAAAGGTACATAGAATTGATGAAAATTTTCATCGTTACAATGAAAATTTCATCATTTTCCAACCGATGGGGAAGTTCATTGGCATAAAGAAAAGCCGTTCATCAATTTTATGATGCAAACCTAGCACTCACACACTGAAACAATTGAAGAAATCTATTCATTGCCAGGAAGAATACGTTCATTATTTTTTTTCATAGCATTGATGAAAATATTCATTACTGTAATGAATGGTTCATAATATATATGAAGAGGCTCATAATATTGATGAACGTGTTTTTAACATTTACGAAAAAGTTCATAATTCCGATGAACTAGTTCTTAATATAATAAAGGAGTTCATAACACTGATGAATGCGTGTGTAATACTATGAACGAATTTATAACTTTCATCAATGGGTTCATTTTATTAAATTCGTCGGTCACACACTTCAATTTTGACAAATTGATTATATAAATGAAACACAGTTTTTATAACGAAATGCCTTTTTTTAATATTATGATTAACTAATCTTGACAACTATTATTTCCAAAAATAGAATACATACAAAACAATCCATAAATTCTATAAAACTTTCAGCTGCACAATCTATTTTTGGACCTGAAAATTCAAATACTTAATGTAAATTCTCAAATAACAATTTTTTGAGCACTACTTACTGAATTTTATTTTCGTTTTTGATGTTTTCTCTTTTCCTGGTTTCGTTTTGGGGAATTCAACCTGTGACCTCTGCTCTGGGAACTTTTCTGCCCTTCATGATGATATCGACTGAAATTTCACCATTCACATGGAGGAAGTTCACAATTATATTCAAAAAGGATTTGTTGGTCTACGTTCAATCACTATTACTTACTGTTTTTAAGCATACAACATTAATTAAAAACGCACTCTTGGAATACTAACAGCAAATATTCACTTTGGATTAAAATAGTATTTTTCGCACAGAACACTACAGTAGTATTACACGGTTTTCACTTGATAAAATTCTGCATCAATGCCGTATCAATACATGCAAATTATTTATCAATACCATATACTTGCCAATAGAGTGAGTATTCATAGTTATGACGAATTCATTCTTAGATTTAATGAACATTTGCATTGATAGTAAGAAAATGGTCATCAACGATGATTTCAAAAAAAGATTCTTTGTAGTAACGAATGAGGTTCATTATTGTAATGAACGTGTTCATCAGGACCATGAAGATGTCTATGACTTGTGGTGGTAATGATATTTTGAATATGTATTTGTGCATTTATACAAGCTGGAACAGCATACTGATAGTTTAATGAAAGTGAATTCATGACATTAATGAACTGTTCATCGCCTTCCAAAATGTTCTGAAGAAAATTTTCATCAGCATAATGAAATGTTCATAGTATTAACGAATTTGAAGTTGATGATCTGCATTCATTATTATTATGAACAGTATTTTTTTCAGTGAAAGTACTCACAAGGTTAAAGTCAGAATAATCAAGATAGTTAAAAAGTAGTAAGTAATTGTCAGTTTCATCAATAACGAAACGTAAATTAGGGCGATTAAAATCTCCTAGGAGTATAATTTGATCCTCTGTCTTACGACATTCCATAAAGTTAGATATAAATTCACATATATAATTGTACACAGAGTCGTCAGATCTAGGCGGGACATAAAATAAACCGATATATACCGATGTGCTATCGAATGATATTCGAATAATTTTATGCTGAAACAGTTTATGTAGGGTTGAGTCAACCATTTCGCTTGAGAGGGTGCGTATTTCTCGGGGATCCAAACTTTATAGTGTATACATTACTATGTTGAAGAGAGTGCTGAATACGGAACCCGTTGATACGAGAATAACTCTTGATGAGCCTTCCAAGCCGAGAAACGTTGGTAGAATTAGTGACTCCTTCGACGAAAAATGGCACTCTTTTTCTGTTGGAAAATTAGTGGTCATGTTGAGAATTGTACTGACCTGAATTGGAGCATTTGATTTTTTCCATGCGTTTTGGCCAGTCATCTTCTGACCAATATGTGCCGAACTTAAAAATAGTTCACCTAGGAATTGAAGCTGTAATGTCCGTGGAGAAGAGCCTGCATGAGTTTATAAAAAGTTTTATAAAAAGCTCAAAAAGAAGTGTGAAATGTTTACTATTGCACAATAGTAATAAATTTGCTTTGGTCCTATTTGGTCACTACCAAACTCAAGGAAGAATACCGAAATGTTAAAATGATTTTAAAAAAAATTTTTTACGCACATCAGTGGTCAATATGCGTAAATTTGAAGATAGTAACTTTTTTATTAGGCCAGGAAAGTGAGTATAATAAATAATCCTTTTTCCTTTGTTTATTGGATAATCGCGCAAAAAATGAAGATTGGATTAGAAAGGTCTGGCCTTTGAAATTAGATATGATGGTAAGCGAAATTCATATCGCTAATGAGTCACTGATAAGTCGAATGAAAATCATTCTTGCACCAATTCACATCAAGCTTGGGCGAATAAAACAGTTTGTTAAAACCCTGGATAAGGTTGGTAACTGTTTTAAATATGTATGGAAAAAACCCATACAGCCTTGAGTATTGAAAACATAAAAGCATGCAACTCTGATGGACCGCAAATCTGTGCCCCTATAAAAGACAGTGAATTCACAGGCCATAGGACATAGATCGAATTAGAAGCATGGCTAAACTTTGTATTAGTAGTCAAACATTTTTTGGGGAATCAAAAGTCACTAGAATATCCAAAATTAGTTCCCGAAATGCTTCTGAATTTTAATCGAGCGTTAAATTGCACTTATTCCATAGCCATTTGACTAGATTCCAGGGCAAACTAGGAACAAAGAGAACAGTTCCACCAAGACAGAGGAGCAATGGAAGCAAGATTCGAAACCCAGTGGGACAGCCATATGATGGCAAACTATTGCTAGACCTGTTGGATTAAAACGATAAGTTCGGATTTACCAAAACACGCTTTTGTTCATCGAGAAAGAGTTACGGAACTATCTAATGAACAATGGGAGCTAAGAATACAGAAGTTAATTTTAATCAGCTGATGAAATCATAGAGACAGCTACTAAGAAATTCAAATTGGGATGTATTTACATATTTTATTTCCAACAGATATACGAAGCCTAGTCTACCATATGTATGCTTGGATGCAAGTTCTCTTAATAAAAAATTGAAGATGATTTCATGTGCTATCTAATCAAACTCCAAAGTATAGATATTCTGGCGAACAAATCAAACGAATATTATTGATTCATTCGTTTCGTCTACCTATGTCTAAAAAAGTTCCCGCAATCAAATCCTGAAAAGTTTTCAAACCCAATCATTCTCAAGGATTATCCTTTTATGCAAAACTGATTGAGTCTTCTCTCGACATAAATAGCAATTAGCATAAAAATAGCCTGCACATTTTTCGTCTTCACTTCCCTCCAAAATCGATTATTATCACATCAGTAGAGAGCTGCGTTACTCTGAATGTTAGCTCACTAGTCTCTTTTCATCTTTTACGCGAAATCCGCAAATCGTGTGACCGATGATAATAGACTCTCACTGCTTGCCGAACCCCAAGACTTCTGTTGGGATTCTGGGGTAGATAAAAAATGCCCATCGCGGAAATTGAGTTGAATTGGTATTGATTCCACTGCCACGACAATCTGCCATTTACTCATTTCAACACCCGGCATGAATGCGAATTCGAATTGTGGAATTCGCATAATGAATTTTATGACCTCCTCATCGCTTGAATGGGTGTATCAATCTTGCGTTTAGGGATAGCCTCGAGTTGAACTGTTATGAGACTCAGACGAATTTCTGATGAGCTTCGAAAATAGAATGGGACTCGACGATATAAAAGCATTGAGGCACGTCAAGCGTGGGTGATAGGCAAAATAGCATTTCGGTGGCCTTGTTATTATCATAATATATTCTATGATGCGTGTGTGGCTTGTAAGCGTATTCTAGGGTAGATCAGCTTTATATTCGCAAGACAGTAGTCATTGCTATGCTTGTATTAAAATAAATAGCATATCTGAAGAGTGTAAAGCTATGAGCGAAATTGTGCTATGGTCTTTTATGGGCAGTTTACTATTAATTTTATGAGCGCACTATTAGTATCCACTTACTTGTTGATATGAAAGAAAACTCGTAAAATGTCGATGATTCCAAAAACAATTTGGTTACCCATGTGCTAAAACTGCTGAAAATAGCCTCATGTTTTATGTTTTGAATACCTTACATGCATAAATATTTCCAAAGTCATATTTTTCCATGTGTTCAAGCAATTCACGTCACCATTTGCAAGGAAATAAATAATCTAAGAACTTTACAAAATAAATTGCTCACAACACCATTTGAAAATATTCTCCACGGTGCAACCACAAAAGCCAGATAATCTTCAAGATTAAGCTCTCGTAGAACGCACTCATTCATCCAAGTGCAATAAAATACGATGGTTGCATCTTTTCTTCCGAAACGCTGTGAATCAAAACAAAATGCTCAATAAATCAGCCCGCCATACATGTTCCACTTTCCATTCCACCGCATAACTGTCGAGCGCGAACAAACGTTCGTGAAAAATTGCATAATACTATAACGCGATAATTCTTAAATCTTTTGGGAAATTGTATTATTTGGTAACTGTGAAGCCTGTCTGCTCCAACATGCCACCAATGTTCGCCTCTCGAATTCTATACATATACACGTGCGATCGCTTGCCAACGGATACATCATTGGGCGCCATGAGGATGATTTCAAGCCAAACAAACGAAAAACAGTAGATACATTTGTAAAGTTATATGTCCACTCATATTTCCTTGTATGTAAGTATGTACATACTATCGTATGACTTAATGCAAGTTTCCAATATGAAAAGTGACATGGAGGATGAGAGAAAACTCATATTTAATCTTTTGAACCCATCATCGCTGAAGAGTACGACAAATATATTTTAAAGTTTTTCACAGGAGTGTATGTCAGATTTTCTGGTTTTCCGCTAGGAGAAAAGTTCAGATGTTTCAGGAAAACTTTTTCGATTTTATCTTCATGTTTGACGAGATTTTCATCGATGAGGACTTGTTGAAGTTTTAGATGATGCATAGATGAGATGGTTTGGTTGAGTTTGGAAGTGAATTGGACTGGTTTCATTAGAACCGGAAAAGTGATGGAATGTAATTTAGTCGTAATGAACTTATGTAGTTAAAAATGTTAGCACTAATTAATTTTCAATCATTTTATCCGACGCGAAAGCTTTTGAATTTCAGTTGATGATATGAATTCGCACTTCAAATGCAGATACAGGTAAAATTATTAGATATTGCTTCATTGTAGTTTGTTTGTTTTGATTGCAGTTTGCTCATTAGACACTGAAACGTTTTAGCAATGAGACCCCCAATACTTTTGGTGGTGAATTACCGTGGTCTTTGTTCTTGCAAAACAAAATGAATTTGTCGAAATATTTTTATGATTTGCATATAATTTTTTGCTTGGTTAAAATTGTGCTACCGATTCCACCTTAATAAAATGAATATTCTATTTCCTGAATTATTAATCATTTATTTATGTGCATATAAAAGTTTGTCTAATGCAGATTATATATTCTCATATCAAGAAACTCACACTACATGAAAGTAATCCTTTCTTAGTTGTTATTTCAGTATTCATATTTCAAAGCATCATGTAAGAACTAGCCATAGTCTTTGGTCAGAGGACAACACATCAATAAGTAATGATAATCGGAGATATACATATAAATAGGCCACAATTCCAGGGAGGTACATATATTCATTTGAATACGAACAGTCGAAGAGAAACATCAAAATGGAGAAAAACGAAATTAGATCTGTCATCAAGTCCCTCTGTTTGAAAAATTGTCTACCAGATACATATACGACGTCATAGTGGATACATAAAGGGACTCTGCTCCTCCATATTCCACCGTTGCACGCTGGGCCAAAAGAAGTAAGCTGGGAACAACATACACTGAAAATGAACACCGCGAAGGACATCCATCCATATCCCTCACTGAAGACAACGTAAAAACAGTCGTAGATGTCGTGTTGGTAGATGAAAGAGTGATCATCAGGCATATAGCTGAGGTCATAAGAATTTCACATGGCCGTGTTTTCAAAAAATCATTCCCGATAAATTACATATGAAGAAGGTTTCTGCGCGTTGCGTACCGATAATTTTAACGGACGAGCATAAGAAGAAACGAGTTGATATTGCAAGGATGAATCTCAAAAAGTTTCAAGCAGATCAGGAGAACTCTTGGTCAACGTTTCGTGACCTTGGGCAAGACCGGGATCCACCATTTTAATCCAGAAACCAAAATGCAATCGATGACTTGGAAGCGACCCTCTTCACCGATGCCGAAGAAATTCAAGGTGTCGAGTTCGGCAGGGAAGGCTTTGCATCGGTTTTTTGGGACGCTGAAGGAAATATTATGGTGGAATATTTGGAAAAGGAAGCCACTATATCAGGCACTTGCTTCGCAGAACAAAAAGAATATTGCGAGAGGTAGTAAAGGAAAAAACTGCGAACCGGAGTTCTGTTTCATCAAGATAACGCATGGACTCACAAGGCTGCAGTTGCGATGGATGCAATGAAAGAAACAGGAAACTGCTTGCTTACATATTCGCTAGATCAACCTCCCAGTGACTTCTACATCTTTCCTCGGCTCAAACAACATCTTCGGGGTAAGAAATTTGAAGATAATAGCAAAGTGATGGCTGCTGTTGAGGCATTTTGGGAGTGTTAAGATAAAGAATATTTTTCTAAGTGTATCCTGGGTTTGGAAAAAAGATTGATTGATTGATTGAAGAAAATTTTTATTTCATTTTAGATGTACATTCTTAACCTAGCTTAAGGTAAAATTAGCAATGATAACTCAAAGTCTAGCGGCTATACTATATTGCCTGCTGGCTCTTATGGTTTTTTTTTAATATAAATATTTTATTCTGAAACAGTTTTTATCTGACACACTAATAATACTACACAGCTTACACTAGAATTAATTTCTAGCATATACCTAATTATAGCTAACCTAACCTAATTAGACCTAAAACTTAACGTAGGTCTTCCATTTAGCCCCTTCTGTTCGACGGAAAGCCTACATCGCTAGATAGCGCATCCATGAGCTGACGTTGATACGCTGACTTCGCGGGGCGCATAAATGGTTCATTGGAGCCACCTGTACACCCTTTTGACCGAATCAGTCCGTTTTCATGTTCGTCAGTTTGCCCGTAGAATCTTGTCGTTGATTCTACAACCCGGTCCCTAAGTGGCTTCAGTCACGACTCCTGATAGAGGAAAAGATTCTTCGGCCACTTTTTAGTTACCGGGTTGTAGAGCCTACCAGTGCAGAAGCGGAGGATTCTTCTTTCAAATATCCCCGCTTCGGCCATGACAGTCTTTGAACAGATAATCCAGGAAGGGGAAGCATAAGTCAGGATAGGCCGGATCAGGGTCTGATAGCAAATTGATTTAGCTTTGGTGGTAATAACCATCTTTTTGGCGAAAAGATGACTGATGTGTTGTAATGCGAATTTGGCAGCTTTGATTTAACGCCGCACGTAAGGCTTAAATTTTAGAAATTCGTGAAAATTAACATCAAGATACTTTAGAGATGAGCTAAGAGTAATCTTAGAAGTTCCGAACGAGACAGTGAGTTTTTTGGTCTTGTTGCGAATAGTTTGCTATCCCCGATACTTAGAAGAATTGCGAAATACACTAAGCTGTGTCTCACCGCTATTTGGTTTGATGCCCCATTCGTCAAAGTAAACACTTAATTCTGCCAAGTAGTATTCCAGGCTCCTCACTGCTTTGAGCTGATCTTGGCTCGACGCGAATAAGAGCGTGTCATTGGCATATTGAAGAATTTGGATTTGAGGTTGACCCACTTGAATGGGAAGGTCAGCGGTGAATGTGGTGTGAAAAATTGGGCCAGTGACAGAACCTTATGGCACTCCTGACGTCACAGGTCCTTTGGCAAAATCTGCTCCATTAACGCTGACATAGTATTGCCTATTGGTAAGAAAGCTTGCTGCGAATCTCATCACCTCTTTCGGGATGATCAACGTAAACAGAAGACCTTCGTGCCATACGGAATCGAAAGCCTTCTCGACATCTAAAGCACACACTACTGTTGAAATGTTTCGCTCATTCAAGGGAGACAGGAATTGATCGTGCAGGTATGAGATGGCGTATTGCGTCCCGTGCTTGCGCTTAAAGCCAAATTGGTGATCAGATATCATCTGCATGCGCTCGCAATGTTATTTTATATTTTCCAGCCAAATTCTTTCAAAAATCTTCCCCAGATTAGGGAACAGAGAAATTGGGTTGAAATCGCTGGCCACTTTACTTTTACCCTTTTTATGTATGGGAATAATCTTGGCTACTTTCCATAAATCGGGAAAGTAACCATTATTTAAGGCATTGTTAAATACAATGGAGAGAATTCTGAACATAGAGAGTGGTAGATGTTAAATAATTAAAGTAGACATTCCATCATGCCCAGAAGACTTATTGCTTTTTATACCACGCAGCAGTTGCTCCAAGTATCCACTATTAACAAAGTGGAACTGGTCATTTACATCTTGCGTGTCATCCGAAGGATTTTCGAAGGAAAATATGGCCAGTGGCTCGTGGTGTGTATCTAGGAAGCGACTGACTTCTTCTCTTACCATTTGGCGGTTAGGAGCAGAGCTGTTAGGCGAAACAGCATTTGCAAACAACTCAGCCTGATGACTAGCGTTGCTCACAACAACATCGTCAATCGTCACCACCATCTTCGGGGTGTTATATATACCAGAAAGCAAATTTATTTCCTTAAACATGTCGGGGTCTGATCAAATATCGGCCAGCCGCTGCACAAGCCGCTCACTGCAAAATTCACCCACCATGTCAGCAATTATTTTGCTGAGACAGTTAGTATTCGAGAGTAGTGACTTGTACAACGCGTGATCCCTCCCATGTCTGTGGAAAGTTCGCTTTAACTTGCAGCGCCAAACGTGTCTCACTTTCATGTGCTTATCAAATTTCCGGCAGCAATGCATGATTCTGATACTTATTAAGAGTCATCAAGCGTGTATTCCGAACAACGGTTTCATTTATAATGTCATTGACGGACTCCATAAGATTATTAACCTGACGGTTTCCTAAGTTCTCCGTCACACAAACATCAACATTTCTTACCGCAACGTCTATGTCCCGCTGAAAATTGCCCTAATCGGTATTTTGAGAAGACCTAGTTGTCTTTGGGGGTTGGAAAAAAGATAGACTAAATGTATTAACTTGTTAGGAGACTATGTTGAAAAATTAATACATGTTTTAAGTTTAATCGCCTTCATTATCATTATTTATTGATCAACCCTCGTATGAACGTTTTTGTTCTCGTAGTAAGAGGCTTTATTTGTCCACCTCACATATCACATCTTATCACGTGTTTTATTGTTAACCTTTTCCTTGGAATCTGATCTCCACCAAATCCACAGTCGTGATGTAGATACACAGTTAATCTGCATAATAAAAAACACATTCACACTCGCCATCACCGTGCCGCCACCTACATGAATATGATTAGATTGTGAAAAAATTGCACGGCCTGAAATATTTTACGTGTTTTAAATAAAGATATACGCTCGTATCACGTGACACCTTGACTACATTCTGAATTTCAGTCACGTTCAAAAACTTCTTTGGTATGTATGAGCAGTTAGACAACACATTCTTCGTGGTAGATTAGGATAAAAAAAGTGTTGGTGTTCTGATTTGACAGTGTGTGGATGAGAAAATTTCAAGACGAATCAGCGGGAAACTGATAAGGATAATACATCTGTAGGTGGGTAAATAGGAAACGCGCAGGAAACCACATCACAAACAACTGCAGATCTGTTGACGATTTTTGACATTTTCACGCATGAGTATCGAAAAATGTAAAAATATTTCTTCGTAAACGTCATGGCCACTAAGCCTAATTTACAAGCAATTTGAGAAGAATTTGTTTCGTGTATCTATACACGAATGTTAACTAATGTTTTAGTATGCTGTGTTCCTACCATTGAATTTCATGAATATTTTTTTCGAATTGTCATAGAAAACTGTAGTTTTTGGCGCTTGCTACATGAAACTAAAAACAATAAAAAACGCACATTTAATACATTTATGGGGCAATCTAACAAATATTTAGATTCTGACTTACTATACAAATTCTTCCAATAAAACACTCTCAAGGTGAAAGTTTTTGTTTATTCATTTTGTTCATTGAAAGCTCATTTCTACGATGAAAATTTTGAAGACACAATAAGTAAATAGTTTAAAATAAGTTTCTAAAGCAGCGCTGGAATCAGTTGAACACTTTTCCGTGATCCAATTTCAATTTTATTCATTAAACTTTCAAATCAATGAAATAAAATGAAATAAATCAAATTTAGATTTGAAAGCTAGATATAGAAATAAATATTCCATACAATAAAGATTTGCTTAAATGTTTATGTTATTAAATTTAGTTGCGTTTCGAGAAAACCGTTACATTGATAAACTTATGAAATAACCTTAAAACTACGAGGGTTGATCTAAAAGTAATGATAATCGGCTATATCCAGTTCTCATAAAATAAAAAAAAATGTACTACCTCGTATATCCACTAAGTCAACATAAAAAAAAACACATAAATAAGCCACCATTCCAGCGAGGTACATTCATTTGACTACGAACCGTCGAATAGAGAACATTTAAATGGAGGAAAACGAAATTAGAGCTACCATTAAGTACATGTGTTTGAAAAAAATGTACACCAAAGACTTAAACAGTGACTTGGTGGACACATTGGTGGACTTTGCTCTTTTGTGTTCCACCGTTGCATGTTGAGGCAAAGAGTTTAAGCTTAGAAAAACATCCACAGAAGGTGAACACCATGAAGGACGTCAATCCACGCAACTCATTGAAGACAACGTGAAAAATTCTAAGATGCCGTGTTGCTAGACCATCAGGCATATAGTTGAGGTCACAGGGATCTCTTACGGTAGTGTTCAAAGAATCGTTACTAGTGAATTACACATGAAGAAGGTCTCTGCGCGTTAGGGGCTGAGAATGTTAGTCGATGACCAAATAAAAACGAGTCGACTTTTCGAGAGTGAATCACGAAAAGTTCAAGGTCTATCAGGAAAACTTTTTTTTTCACGTTTCGTGATCATGGTCAAGACTTGCATCTACCATTTTGATTCAGAAACCAAACAGCAACCGATGGCGTGAATGCGACCCTCTTCACCTTCGCCGAAGAAATTCTAAGTGTCGAGCTCGGAGAAGAAGGTCATAGCATCAGTTTGGGACGCTGAAGGAATTATTAAGGTGCAAATTTGGAAAAAGGAGCCACTATATCAGGCTCCTACTACGTAAACAAAATGAGAAAATTGCATGAGGCTATTGAGGAAGAAAGACGCGGCAAACTACGAGCCGAAGAGCCGTTTTATCAAGATAATGCACCGGTTTACAAGGCGCAGCTGCGATAAATTCTGGAAACAAGATTCGAAATGCTTGGACATCCACCCTGTTTGCCAGATCTAGCTTTTCGCCAGATTTCGTGCCAAAGCAAGGTGAACTAACAACAAATAGCATTACTTTAAGCTAAGCTGAACTAATCACAAATCACTTTATACTAAATTAAGTTGTACTTATCACAAGAACTTTTCCCGTTTGTTAAATTGGGGAAAAAGATTTCTAGTTTTCTGTGATATTATTTGGTAGGCGGAAGTTTACGATACAAGTGTTTTAGAACGGTTAGTCTTTTGGACTTAGAAATAGACGGGGGATAATGTTTGCCAAAATTATTCAATATTTTGCAGTACTTAATAATTGGCGTACTTACTATATTTAGATCAATGAGTCGAGTATATCAAGTGGAAGTAGGTCTTTATTATTTTGATGATGTGAATTTTGAATTTGGCCGGATGAAATCACCCAATATGAATATCATCTCATTGTCGTAAAGAGATTATACTAGGGAGGAAACTATTAGGCATGAATTTTTTTATACGGCCTCATTCGAATTAGATGGGATATAATACATTCCGATGTAAAGAATGCCTTTGGGGTGTGGAAACCCAAGTGAATATGTGCTTAAACTGAATATGCGAGGTGGTTTTAATCAGTTCACTTGAAAAAAAGGTATAGATGGCAGTTAGCATACCACTTCACCGAATTTGTCTGGTGCACCGTTCGTTTCGATCCTGTCAATGGTCCTGCTGCTGTCAACTATTTCTTCGTTTTTATGGGAGCCGTTTAACCAGGTTTCTGTAAAAGTCATAATATTGAATTGCCAAGATTTGGCGTCAAGAGAAAGTTTATTTAAGTTGCCTCTCCCACCAGTTGTAACAAAATAGATTGAGGCCGTTTGGGTAATTAGGAGCAGTACTTTTTAAAATCTTCTTTCCAAAGTACTTCTGTGTACTAAGATGAGAGGCATATGTTGCGAGCTCTGATTTTGCTTGGTCTACGGATAATCTAAATCGTTCGTGATATCAAATAAAAACAAGATTGAGCGCATCAAGGTCAATAAGGTAGCGTTCTTGCTGAATCATAGCTTTAAGATGAATTTTGGTGTTGCCTTTAAAACATGCACAGTCGCTCAAATTATGAATTTAAGCCAGGAAAAGATGCACATTTTCATATAAGCTGCTGCTCCAAAATCAAGAGAGTAGATATCTACTTTCCATATAAGTGCTTGAAAGTATAGTAGCTTTGACATGTGGTGGCACGAGTGGGGCTAAAAAGTTGTTCGTGAATCCTGAAATATTGCCAGCAGAGCTACTTGGATTGACAATGCTGGATATAGATGGGTTTTGGTCCTCATTACGAATAAAATTTGTGTACCGAATTGACTAATAGGCATATAGTTAATTAGACTTATCTATAGCTATGTAAAAAGAACTAGTTTTGAAGCATTAAACTACTTAACTTTAATGTATTAGTCATTTATTTGGTATATTTTTTCAGAGAAATTTTGATATAGAAATGTAGAAATTTAGAAATTTTATATTTTTATAATTAAATGCGAGTGATATAAATGGGTTTGAAGCGTAAGAACTAGGAAAAGATAGGAATTTGTTGTCTACAATTTAAGTTGTGCGCCTGCTCCTGAAATTGTCTAACATATGCACAATCTCTGCCTAACAGATGAAGGCACTAAAGCTAATACACGACAAACACCAATGCTACATTGATGGTGACAATATGGAAATAACAAGGAATCAAATGGATAGTTGATACAAAACTATCAGGTACGGTCAATGCAATGCTTTCACTGAACATTGGCCAGCCTAGCCGAAAAGCATTGACGTCAAAAAGAAACATTCAGAAACCATAAAATCCATAGTGTAAGCCTCAAACTGTCAACTGTCCAAAAACCACAGCGAAAATACATATTTCTCTACAAACTAACTAAACCAAGCCAATTCAAAAATTATATAAAATATATTCTCAAAGTATGGAAAAAAATATCAGACACTTAAGCTTAGTATGCACCTGTGCTAGAACCCCGTCCTATATTCAAAAAGTATGTAAAGTATAAATATCCTGCCGAAATCCCTGCTCGGCAATTTTTTCCGGTCACGTGAAGAACTAAGTTCGCAGCTCGATGCTAAAATTCTAAATTTGACTATAGCTCAATAGATGATTCTATATCATGAAATTTTTCCGGCACAAATGACGGAACTATATAGTCTCGTATATAGTTCTGGCACGCTGTACAAAAACTATCGTAGTAGTAATTATTTTGATATTGAAAAAATTTGAAATGAAAATCTGATGTACAAAATATTTTGAATTTGAAAATGCTGCATGTTTGTGCCGCAAAATTTGAGAAAATATTGTCTCTGGTTTGATATTTTTATGAAAGCACCTACAAACATCAACAAATTCAAGTGAACATTTTAACCATTCTACACATACATTTTTAAACGATGAAAGTGTATGCCAGAGTTTTGGCACTGGAGCATACTAAGCTTTAATGCTGAAAATTTAAAAAGCCTGGGGAAAAAAATTCAATGTAGCATCGTCAAAGTACACAACTAAGCGTTTGCACAATATGTTTGTATTTTTTGGCACTATCGCTAGTCTCAGGCGTAGAAGCATTTATATTTGAAATTGATCCACTAAAAATATTGCGTTCTTTCAGGTTCACATCATAGTGATGTCTTTCTGCGCAGTTACTCATCGCATACATCACTTTATGGCGTATAATTCGTGTTAATTTGAAAATTACATAATTCAAATCTCGAACAAAATTTAATAAACTATGTAGCTAACGTCAGCCAATAAGCCCTGTCACTTGTGGTATACAAATTGCTCATAGGGTACACCCTGTTTTGCTCAATTTGACACTCATAAGACACTTTTTGGTCAACTCGCTAAAATAAACGACTGAAACTCAAAATTTAATAAAAATCGGTGTTCAGATATTTTTAACCTAACTTTTCTTGCATAAGGTTTCAGTTCACTCAAGATGAACATCAAGTCCTGCCAGCACTAATGAAAAACTAGCACCTAAAAATATGGCGCCCAGTGTGGGCTACTGGACGTATGCTTAGAAAAATGCTTGATATTGTTGCTGATTAATCTGTTGTTTGCCGCTTCAAAGATGAATCGTTATTGAAGAAGTTTGTGGCAATGATTATTTCGTTGCTGATAATTCTGTTATCAGCCCCTAAAATGATGATAGTATGATGCTGATGAGACTTTAATACGACTCATGAAGTAACCAAATGTAAAATGGAATATTTATAAATCTAAATTAAATCTTTGTTCTAAATTACAAGCGAAATAGTATTGGTATCATAATTCTTAAGAAACGCGTTTTTCATTTCTTTGTCCTCGACTGGGATCAAAGTGCAGCAGTTTTGGTGATCTTCATTAACAAAAATATTGGGAGTGTTTCATGTGCCAAAGGCTTTGAATACACCAAAATCGCAACTCTATCGGCACTCCGAAGTGAAAAGGCAGCGACGGTTTCAACATTTAAATCAATTATTGGGATATTGTAGTTTAATATCGCCCCCTCTTGCATCAGTGCACTGGTCATCATCTGAGGGAAAACTGGAATCCAGAAATATGTCTGAATGCTTTTATTCATTTTTTGAATCGATAATTCTCTAAATCTTTATACTTGTATTTGTACCTTCTGATATCTATTAAAAAATTATTAAATGTATGCTTTAAATTACTTCGAGTATGTTTCACATCAGTAAGACACATCTCAAGTTGGCGTAGACCGTCAGAACCAACAACTTCAACTGAACTAACAGCAAAGTCTTCTGCTGCCATTACCGCTTCAACACCAGCAACAACAACTTCATCAAGATAGTTTCCAGGCCAGTACGCACCTTTTTCAACAATCAAGTCAGATGGTTCATCGTATTGCAAGGCAGCAATCTAGTTTATTTATAAACCAAACAAGTTATAAACATTACAAGAAAATATTTGAATTAAATAGGTGTAAACTAAAAATTAAATAGATTAAATAATTAACAAACAAATCAGTAACAATGGGTAAATAACAAACAAACAAAAAATTGACATATAGCTTAAGATAAGGAGTTATGGATGGCTTGGAAAAAGGAAGATTTGAAGGAGAATTTGGAGATCGTTGCGGAATACAGAAAACTTATACTGTTAAATATTCTGCAGCATCTATTTACCGGCTCATTAGCTGCGTAAGTAGTGGAATGTGGATATTCTTTAAGTAAACGAGAGGAGCTGGTGTTCCTAACAGGGTAATATAAACCCATTTTACTATTCAGGAATTCAACTTTGATAACGCCTCTAATGACGTCGAATGTGAAGCAGGCCGAAATCATCTTTCTTCTGGATGCAAGTGTCAATAAGTTTAGATGACCCAGTCGAAACTCATAAGGAGTAAGGGTATCAAAATCGTAAGGATTGTATAGTTCTCTCAATGCGAAAAGCAAGAATTGTTTTTGTATGGACTCGAGTATGTTACTGTGGGTTTCAAAAGCCGGATTCCAGCAGATAGAGGCATATTCGAGAATGGGGCGTACAAGTGAAGTGTATAAGGATCTTGTGACCCACAGGTAACGAAATTCCTTGGAACGTCTTTTGATGAACCCTACTTGTTTGTTTGCACGGGGAAGTATTTTATCATAGTGCAGGGTGAAGCGGAGTTTCTCATCCTATTCTCTTGGATGTTCAACAAAGTTCAACAAAGTTTTCAACTCGGGCTACCAAATTATTGCCAAGGAAGTACGTGTTATGTGAGACCGTGAATTTTCGCGAAAAGCTAATAACCTGGTACTTAGCAATGTTGAGACAGGGCTTATTTTCATTGCACCAATGATCAAGTGAATTAAGTTTACATTGGAGAAAGAGTGCATCGGATTTAGATTTAATGATGTGATACACTTTGAGATCGTCGGCGTAAAGTAGATGATGTATATTTGCTTAGACGTCATATAGGTCAGAAATAAATATATTTAAAAGGAGTGGGCCAAGATGACTAACTTGTGGTACACCGGAGGTAACAGATATATTTTTCGATAAAATTCCTTGAAATTTTACCAATTGCGTTCGATTGGGAAGGTAAGAAGTCAGCCAGCTATGTAAAGATCTAGCAAGTCCAAATTTCAGAAGCTTTGAAATTAAGAGAGTGTGGTCAGCTCTGTCAAAAGCTTTACTGAATTCTGTATAGACTGCGTCAATTTGGTATCCTTTCTCCATTTTTCTAAAACCATGTTGCTGCTCGTTCAGGCGGGAGTCAACAAGAGGAGAAAGTTTATCGTGGACAGTCTTTTGAAAAAGTATCGGAATTGAAGATAAGATGGCAATGCCCCTATAATTTCCAATACAGCGTCTATCACCATTTTTGAAGATGGGTGTGACATACGAAAGTTTCCAACAGGATGGCAAAACTCCAGACGAAAGTGATCTGTTGAAAAAAATATGCAAGGGAGCTCACCACGGTCTATCATCCTCTGCATCCAGCTCTATGAGTCTTCCTCACACTGTTCCTTTATTAACGGTTCTGCCACCAACGCTACAGCTATTTTTATCGTGGCCTACATACTGCACAATGGCAAAGTATATTAAATCGTGTATGATGGCTTACGTGTACCAAATTGACAAAAAACAACCTAGATAACCAAATTATCACCTCGTTTCAAATCACACCTCCAAATAAAATATAATAAAAGTTCTTCATCTTGATCTTTTATATATTTCCTCACACAACATTACTGTACAAGCTGATGGCATACCCTACATCGCACTTGACTTACACCATCCTCCACTTTCTATAGAAATTGCTGTTGACTTTTTGTGTAGTAAAGCTCCCTCTCGTCACTGGCGTTTTTATTACCGTAAAGCGGCCTTTGTTAAGATGGCGAGTGAAATCAGTTCAACTAACTGGTACTCTTTTTGCCGTGGACTAACTGCTGATGAGCTCACACTCCGATTTCATAACTTCTTCTCCAGTCTCATCTCCCGTTTCACACCGTCCAAAAGTCCTCGCAAATCAAATGATGCTTTGGCATGATGAGGCGTATGTCTTCAAAGCTAAAAATGCAAGTCGTACTAAGTTCCAAACTTCGGATTAACGAATTGGCTACCTCAAGTTCTCAACGCTGTAATCAGCCGTCAAAACTGCTCCATGCGTGATTATTGCAACAAAATTGAATCCTCTATTCATTCTAACCATCACAAGCCTTTTTGGTCTTATGTCCACTCCTTGAAAAATTCTCATCGTTTCTCTCATTCTGTGTTACTTAATAGTGCCATTGTTGTTAGTCCTTATTAGATTTGTGATCTCTTTGTACCATAATTTTCCTTTTTCTTTTGAAATTGAAATTGAGTCCTTACTTCAATGTCTTGATGTTAATGTCGGCTGTGGTCCATCCTTATATGTTCCTTTCTTTATAATCTTCAATCATAGTTTCTCCTCGAGCTCATTTCTTCCTTATTGGATGTCTACTCATATTTCCCCGATACAAAAATTTTATATCCAATTATCGTCCTATTTCACTCCTTTCTTGTTTTAGTAAAGTACTCGAAAGAGTATTTTACAATAGGCTACATCCTGTATTTTATCCTTTTCTTAGTCCTGAGCAGTATTGGTTTGTAAAACAAAGATCTTCCATTTATAAAATCTTAACTTTCGCTAACTTGGTTGCTTCTGCCTAAGACGAGCAGACGCAAATATGCACTTATTTTGCTAAAGCTTTCGACTCAGTTAATCATAAGCTTATTCTTTTTAAAATCCAAGGTAATGGGTCGTAGCTGTGATGTATCTGTGAATTCACATTCGTCTTCCCCATGCTGCCTTCTTTCTGGGGTTCCTCAAGATTCAATAATGGGCTCTCTGTTTTTCCTGGCATTTATTAAGAGTCCCCTTTTCATTATCCGTTCTCTCTCTCTTTCTTCTATTTGCTAATGACTTCAAGACTTTCATAGTGATTCGCTTGATGATTATCACCAGCTGCAGCATGATCTTTGTGCTTTGAGTGAGTGGTGTTCAAGGAACTTTCTTATTCTGAACATATATAAATGTTACCTAATGGCTTATACTTTTAAAATATATTGTCTAATGTTTTCCTACTCATTATTTGGATCGTCTCTTGCAGCGGTCGACGATTTTAGGGAACTTGGAGTGCTCTTCAACTCTAAGCTGAAATTTGATAAACACATCGCATACATAACTAACAAGGTCTAACATCACTACTTCTGTACATCTCTTGTGCATAGCATCTTTGAACACTATTGTCAGATCTGGTCTCTTCACCTTGTCTATTTAAATGATGCCGTAGAGCGCGTGCAGCAAAGATTTACGCGCCGATTATTATTTAAGGCGGTCGTCTAATGTAAAGGCCGTTTTCTAATGCTTTTTTGGGGAATTTGTTTTTGACAAACCATTGAAATAAAATAGTTCATAAATTATATATCATTTTTATTACTATTTAGACAAACTTTGTGCATTTTTTGAAGTAAATTTATACAAAATAGTCGGAGATACGCCGTCCGAGAAGAACCCATATATAAAAAGAGGTGCTCCACTGCTGCCATGATTCAAACGCAGTTTTGATTTTGAGACTAGAGAACCAAAGTGAAGTAAAATTAAGTTAGAATTCCAAAAACTAATATTTTTTTACCGCTTTAGAAAAGTAAAATCAATTTTCCGTGATTTTTTTTGGTCTGTTTAACCTGTAAAATGAAAAATAATGACCCAATCTTAGTTATTTAAATTCATTTTGTGGTTATTTATGTACTTGAAGTGATGTATGAGTTTGAGCAGAATCAATCAAAAAGTTTTTGAGATATCATGGCCGCAGTTTGAAAAAATTGTGTTTTGAGATAAACGCGTTTGAAAGTTGTATATAATTCATTATAAAAAATTCGTCTCACGATCAATCTGCTATGCCTGGACCATAGAGTACACCTTCTTCTTCTTCTTCAAAGAAGTCATGTAAGGCCGTTTTCTATTCTCTGTTGGATATCCGGGGTTGTTTGGCGAAATCGCTCAAGCGTCTCTCTGAGCGGTCGATGTGAGAATCGTTACGTTGATGAACGAAAGCTTGGACATTTAGGCCAATATTTACTCCCAAGACTTCCATCACCTTTAAGATAGAAGATTAGCACAGCAAGAAATATGACGATTTCGAGGACTTTTGCGCCAGAATGAAGATGCTTCGGAGCGAAAGTCCAGATTATTGAGTTTGTGAACAGTTCTAGGTACCCGTTAGTTGAACGTCAGTACTGTGTACAATAAGGATAATTTAACTATACCAAATAACCAGGTAAAGAGCTGGGCTCGAAAATATTCGATGCTAAAGTAAGCGTATAGCTCCTACGGTTTACGAAAACCTCCTACGGTGACACTGTATACTTCCTACGGTTTACGGCTGTAACTTTTCAATGGCTTCAAATTTCGAAAAATTCTTTTACCCACGTCTTCTATACATGTTTTAGATGTTTTTTATGAAAAAACAAAAAAAATCGATTTTTATTTTCTGACACACTAGACGACTGCCTTAAGTTTCACCAACCCTATTATGAGTATAGTGATCGTTTGACCTTAATCCAAATTCGTTTGTCCTTAATCCAAGTCTTCTCCTTGATGAGTGTCTGCTTTTCAGGCTCCTTCACTGTCCTATGCTATCTTACCTTGGCTACAAGCTTACGTTTCGCGTGACCAAACGATCAGATAGATCTTTGTCGGTATTCTTAGTCCCGTTTGTGCGAACTGACGTTGTTTTCCATTCGCCATCATTGTGTATCCCCTGGAGACATAATAAACTACAGCTTGGTCCTTTTCCATTAACCTTCTCTCGGTTTAGACGACATGTCATAGCTTTAATTCTCGAAACTTCTTATAATTTTTTTACAGCTTTTATTTAGCTTCTTTACATTAATGTCTTCTACTACTTCTTCTGTCAATGCTTAATTTTTTGTAGTCTTAACTATGTTATACTTTGCTTCGTATTGTATTGCTACCGTAATTTTGAACTATTTCAATATAATTTTATTAATGATTTAAAAGATTATCTCTTGTTTTTCTTATTCTGCTTTTGTAATTGGGCTCACTCCTGCTAAAAAGGAAATGAATAAATAAATAAATAAATAACCTTTTCCCTTCGTCTTCTTTTCTACGATCCTCTCTTCCAAAGGCTTCATGGAGAATTATTGGTGCCTTCTTCTCTTGTATTGAAAAACTCTTTCATGGCCATGCAAATTTTCAACCTAGCAAAGCTATCATGGTCAGTTTGAATTTTTTCTAAAAGCGGCGTGTTTCGTTCCAACCTGTGGAACCAGCAGAAAGCAAGAAAAGGTCTTGACGAGCTCTGCTTTCCATATGTTTGAGGGCCAAGGTTAGCTTAAATCTTGTAGAATTGCTGCTTCAACTAAGTATGTTCAAAATAAAGTCAAATAGATGGAAGTCCATAAAGATAGTATGTATACTTGTAGTATATGTATATGTTTACCCAGCAAAGAACAAGGAAAAGCCACGGCAACATTCATTAAAATTAGACAGAATGAAAAGAGAGTAAATTCAAATGAATAAATCAACTAACGTATAAATGATCAATAAACTCATTAAATGTTTAGTAATTCAAAGTTCGAGACTTGAGAAATTAGAAAACTCTACAGCTTGATCTATTTCAACGCATAAAGATACTTCTTCCAGACTATTTAATATCCTTGCCTCGTATTTTACCTTAGCCTTACCGTTTGATACCCAAATCGGCAACATATCACCACATTCACATATCAAGGTGTTTGTATGCACAGTATTTGCTATAGAGATCCGACGCAAATCCTTTTAGTATGATGCTTGGCCACTGATGAACTATCAACATCATCCAAATCAATATTTCTCCTGGACATCGTTGCTATAACAGCAGATATTTAGTTTTCAGTGCATTGGATCCGTTTGACGTTTAGATGCTCTTCTGCCAGATTCTTATTCACACATCACGTATGCACGATGCGCTCTGAATTTCAAAGTTTTGCTGAAACTTAACCCGGCGATGTAGAGTGTTATTTTCAAGAAAATCTTTTGGTGAACTGAAACAAAACAAAAATATTTTTCGACATGAACATGAAAATGTTTTAATAAAAACAAAACAAAAATTCTTTATACTGAGCTCTTCTTTTCTCTCTGAAAATTAGAAGTTAACATATAAAATAAAGAAATGTATATGATACTTGCCTTTCAATTTTCCGACTTACAATATCAGGTTAAATCAAATCACGGTACCAAATATTGAGCAAGTACACGTATGCTACATTGAAAATGCAAGAGCCAATGGCAATGACATCTGGGCAAAACACTCCGTTTCCGAACATCATCAACCAAGCGTTCGAACATCCATTTCCTGGAAACACGCTGCACGTCGACCGTTGTTTGTATTCAGTACAGGTGGTTCCCATGCCTGAATTTTTGTAACTTTGTGCCAGCTCCTTCGCACCAAAGTAACATCACATCCTTTCATCGTTGTCTAGAGGCAATCACTGTCCCTATACGCTGAGAAGCCATCAAAAGGGGTGACGACACATGCAAAGCGAGGCAACTTCGAAACATCCGCTATGTGTACACAGTTTGCACTCTACTCTTCGAAAACGGCATTCAATCGAATTCAAGCTGCATTTTGATTCAAACGCTATCCGATGGTACAAAAATCCTGAATGTTCAAAAGCTTATGAATAGATTTCTTCTCGCAGGCTCACGAAACATCTGCCGTCAGGGTGTTTAGCAGTTTCGTATCGTTGCCACCGGCGACGATGACGGCAGTCTGATTGCTGCCGAGGCAAATGTGTCAAAATTTCACATGAAATGGAAGTCTTTCGTCGAAAAGGACAATTTGAAGACCATTGAGAAAACGAAGCAGCAGGATAAAACTGAATTCATGATATTCAAATTGAATTTTGAGTTTCCGTTTTGCTGATCAGATGTCGGTAGTAAGTGAAATCACTAAATGCTCTTTGAACATTGAAATCGTGGTTTGATTTTCAACGAAAGAGTGTCGATAGGAAGTATAAGCTCCTTATGGAATGTTTTTACAGCATTTGCATATAAATACATAGGGAATAGGGTGCCAGATTGAAATGAAAACTGTTGTATAGTCTGGTTGTAGAAATGGATGATATGTAGGAAAATATGTGCTGATATTGTAAACATCGCACGAATGATATGAAATCAATTGATTCTTTGTTAAAGATAGGGTTGAGTGACTAAGGTCACCCAAATCGCAAATTGTTTTTCGTTCAAAACCATTTTTCCCCAAACACCGGGTGCATCTAAACCACCGTCAAAACTTCATCGTATTACAAATACCATTCAAATTTTATGCTGTTAAAAGTTGAATCTTCGTGGGTTAATCTTACTTGCACACATGTATCTGTATAATCGGCACATATGATACTGAACCGTTCCTTTCGCAGGCTCCTTAGCATAAATGATTAATTCACATGGACACTTAGAACGTCTTTTTGCGCTCTAATAAGACTACAAACGGAAATAAGTGTACAGGATGTAAAAAACACACGAGTCGCCTTACAAACTTTGCTTAGCATGCTGTCCAGATCTCTGCCGGACTAAGCAAACTTCACCAAACAGGTGGAGTACAGTAAGCTGGCAAGGGTTACAAGCACTTGAATCCCTGAAATTTCCCAGAAATATTCAATATTTGAAAGTTGCATTTGAAAGTAAGATTTTTTCAACGTATTGAATATGCTACCACAGATGAGAATCCTTCTTGTAAGTTTTTTTTCGGAAATTTGTCCTACTGCAAACTGGTTTCTTCACAGTTATCAAGTGTTACCCACTCACATGTCATACGACTGGTAACCCTTTTCGTTAGCTCAAAAATACACGTGAAATCGTTCACTCTTTCTTTGCGTCTTCCGAGAAAGACCATAAACGTACTGTACAGGAAAAGTACAGGATTGTGTATCAAATTAACATAATGGACGTAGTTAACAGTCACTTTCTTCCTAAGAGAGATATTTTCTTTAGGTTTATTGTAAGCCATGGCTCGCTGCCTGGTGATACTGCTCAAGTTATTAGAAGCAACGAACAAGCTTACTGGGTAAGAATTACTCCTACTTTCAGATTAGCAGAAAATGAAAATTGTAAGAAAACGGAAAGTAAGAATTCTTTGCGAGCAATGTACAGTGTAATTGTGGTAATTTGGAATTAAGATTGAATGCTCTTATTAGTGTTACTCTGTTTCACATTCAATTTACGGCGTATCGGGCGGATTTAGATTCTCATGGAAGAAACTTGCAATTAACTTGAGGAAATACGAAGCATTTTGCTGATTGTATTGTTAAGTATTTGCTTATTATGCTTGTGAAAATTCCATATGTACGTTAGTAACTTAAGTTAATTGTTGTCACATTTCATTATACTGACATACTTGTGATATAGAATGCTCGCGGATCAAACGAGTTTCATTATATAATGTGTTGTTAGCGAAACTCATGTTGGCTAGGTTACTAGTGAAAATCGTTAACTTCACCTCCTGAGAGCTG
The DNA here is from genome assembly GCA_947369275.1 of Nemotelus nigrinus. Taxonomy (NCBI): domain Eukaryota; kingdom Metazoa; phylum Arthropoda; class Insecta; order Diptera; family Stratiomyidae; genus Nemotelus; species Nemotelus nigrinus. Next base: position 53,279,299 of record OX376372.1, read on the forward strand.
ACGTTGGTCATCTAGGTGAACAAGCCGTGCTTAGTTTAGCTCATATCGAGAAAATGTTGTTCATTTTAATGCCAATAGCTCAATTATTTTCATAATCTTTAATCTTTGTGATATCAGTGAAAGGTCAAAAACGGTGATAAAGACTTTAATTATTCGAACAGACAATCATCTTTGCCTGATGGAAACTATAAGCATTTTCCGTTCAGGATGACCAAATGCAATAATTCCACCCAAATTTTGGATGGAAATTTACGTCAGTTGTTAGTTGACGAGACAGCAACGGTCGAGCAATAAGTGCATGCCTTTCGCTTCCCAATGATATTTATATCCCGCTTAGCCGAAGACACTACAATTGATGATGTCTTAGCAAATATCAACTGTATTTTTCAACACACGAAAACGTTTGCTCCAGCCAATTTTATATCCTGTATGAAAATCGGGAACCATCAGCGTGTGTCTTCAGTCAGTCAGAAGTTCGAGACGAGCGCTCGAACAGTGCAGACGTGTTTCGAGAGCGAAAGGCAGCATTCGAAATTCTGAGTTTTCATGATTCCAATTCGAGGGCGAGCAGATCGATTAGTTGTGGACTGGTGCAGTCAGTGATTGTGTGCGTAAGTTGAATATTCTTACTGTGGATTATTTTTAAACATTTATTATTTTCGAAATATTCCGCTATTGGCGGCATCAAAACACGCTTGGCTGAACGCGGGAGGATTTTGACTCTTCTTTTATTCATTAATTTAAAAATAAAATTTACAAACAAGTGTGCAACTGACTGCGATGACGGACGGTGGAACGGACACCACCGAGTTAGATAAGGGGCGCGATTACTTGGCGAAAAAAACAAAGCAGAGACTTGGGAAGCTCTGCAAAAAATTTAATGCGGACATCCAAGAAGATTTCCTTCTGGAGCTTCTCGAGCAATGCAAGCTGTCTCTGTGCGCTGGTAAATTGACTGACGATGAAGAGACAGATGTTCTTGCAGCGGACCCTGGAACAGACGTGGGAGAAACCACGTTTGATGAAAGTGAAAATGAAGGAAAAATGGACACAAGTGATGTCCTTAATAATAGTGACCTAGGAGCACAGGTTGCTGGAGAATTAGTTGACTGCCCGTTTAAGGCACCAACTTCTATTCCAGGTGGAAGGAAAAGGGTGTCCAACTTCCCCACCCCTATCACCTTTTGGCCCAAAGCCAAAAAAGGCACCGATGACACATCAGTCAGCTTTCCTGAGCTGACTGAAGTAGTCAAAAGGGCTAGTTCAGCTACCCCTCCACCTTCTCTTCCACCTCCACGTTTTATGGCCCCAAAACCTGTAGGAAGAAAGGTTTCGACTCCTGCAAGACAAGCCCAAAAAGAGAAAAATGGCGGGATCCCTCCCATAGTATGCCACAGACTAGAGCTGAATGGTTTCAGGAAAAATCTTGAAGAAATCTGTGCAGCAAACGGGAAAAAAATTCCCGAATTCGAAGCGAGGACTACTAACCTCAACAAAACTACTCTTTTTCTTAAGAGTCTTGAGTCGCATCAGCGACTCTTCGACATTCTAAAATCAAGGTCTGTACGTTGCTTTACTTACACGCCACAAAGCGTGAAGAGAACAACAGTCCTTCTGAAGGGAGTTCACACTTCGTATGATGAAGAAGATGTCTCCACAGAGCTCACAAGGCTCCTAGGAGATCAAATTTCCAACGTGAAGCAGTTTTCCACTGTACACTCAAGAAAAGACGATAAGAAACTAGGGATGTTTATCGTACAACTTTCACCCGGAGTTGATGCCAAAGTGGTCCTAAGCATCAAATACCTACTGCATCAGCGGATTCAATGGGACCGCTTGGAAAAAAAGAATGTCACGCTGTGTTACAACTGCCAACGATTCGGACACACCGCATCCAACTGTGGACTTGGCACACGCTGTGTCAAGTGCGACAAAGTACACGCAAGTAAGGAATGCGATGTACCAAAAGGGTCAGATACAGTTTACTGTGTAAACTGCAAAGCGACTGGCCACCCAGCAAGCTACAGGGGCTACCCAGAGGCCAAAAAAATCGAAGAGCGTCGCAAAGCTGCTAAAGCAGAGAAAGCAAGCAAGCAACCTCGCAAAAATGAGTTTGTGGCAGCAGCCATACAAAACACAGTCTGGCCTGGAGTTTCATACGCCAGCCACTTTGCGGCTGATAATAAAAATAAAGTCTCAAGAAAACCCTCTGCTGTTACTACTCAACCAACTAGTTTGGCTAAAAACAAGGCACAGCCAACCATCGACTCAGTAGTCTTTGGAGAATGCCAAAATCTCTTTGGATGTAACCTCTTTGCGTTGGTCAACCAGATCAAGGATTTCATTCCATCATTTGGTAAACTATCCTCTCAAACAGAGAAACGGGATGGTTTAATTTCACTCACCCTTCATTTAGCCGGTAATGCGTCTTCCCCATCCCATCTATAAAAGGAACTTCGTTCAGGACTTCCTGAACCATGAGAAACCTGATATTCTTTTCCTTTATAAAACCAAGTTAAAATCCCGCCACCGTGTTGCCATGGATGGCTACAAAACTATTCGAGAAGACATGTCGGAAGACCCGAATTCCTCTAAACTGGGTACCGCACTATTAGTTAAAGAACGGTTCAAAACCCAATGGCACCTAATCCCAGGACTCACAGCCATGGAAGTGCTCTGCATCAGCCTTCAACTAGGAAGCGACAGAATAGTATTCGTAGGCATCTATGTTCATCATCATAACAGTGGCTCGACGCTGATTCAGGATCTTGACTGCATTCTAGCAACTGCCTCTTCACTAGGGCTGGTAATCCTCGGGGTGATTTTGATGCCAGGTCACAATCATGGGGCAATAGTATCAACAACCCATACGGTGAGGCAATAAGAAAATGGCTTACCCAGACCCCAAGCCTTATCAAACCCATCTTTCCGCAGGAACCCACCTTTCGTAGATCTTCATCAATAATTGACTTTTTCCTTGTGTCTCCAAATCTAGTCAGCTCTCTCCCACAATTTGGCATTAACGAATGCCAAGTCCACGATGCTGAATCAGATCATCAGTTGATCCAGCTATGCATCAAAAGAAAACGGGGCCTAGACTTTCTAACCGTTGACCCCGAGTATTTCATCCCCTACAATAAAATCAACTGGGACCGATTCGAAACAAACATTGCAACTCAAATTCAAAACCTTGGTCTAGACTGCTCCCGAAATCTTAGCTCCCAAGAAATTGATGAGGCTCTCGAAAAACTGAACCAAATCACCTCCTCGGTCATTGATAGTTTAGCGATTCCCGAAAAATCCACAAACTTTGCCTTCCATGATTTACCGCAAGACATCATTCAGCTTCATAACCGGCGGAAAGCCTTGAGAAGACGTCTTACTAGACTTTTCCACAGATACCTCGATACGGAAAACAACTCATACAGGTACACTTCTGCCTTGACTAAAGGCATAAATATCCTCATCATGGTCAAGACCAAAGCCCATGTAAGTAATAAGTTTGAACAACATCTTCAAAAAATAGTTCCTGGCAAGGACATGTTTCAAGAAATTAATAAAATCACTGGCCGCAAAAAACTTAGAAGTAACTTCACCTATAACGGCAATGTGCTCCCTGACGATAAAGCCACTGCCGATGCGGTTGCTGCTGCCTTTTCTCTCATCTATCGCGGTGAGAAACATAGCACTGATCCAAATTTCACCTCAGTCGTCAAGAGTTCTGTCTCTAATTTTCGCCAAGAAAATCTTTCTAGATTCAGTCCAACAAATCCTTCCACAAACCCCCTAGGCCCTGATTCTTTCGTCTATAAGGAAATCTTTATATGACTGGTGTCAACCCTCTCATCTAAAAAGTCGTCCGGAGTTGACAAAATATCTAATTATATCCTTAAAAAGCTTCTTACTTGCTTCTTTGAGCACCTCTCCATTGTATTTAATTCGTGTTTAAACATTGGTTACTACCCCACTGCCTGGAAGCGTGCAAAAATATTTCCTTTCCCAAAAGCATCGGGAATCTGCGATGTTCTTAACGCGCGACCTATATCTCTTCTATCAAACTTGGGAAAACTTCTTGAAAGGTTTATTCAAAAACACCTAAATCATACTATAGACATCAATCATATCATTCCCGAAAGAAAATTCGGTTTCAAAACCAAACACTCCACAGTGGACGCGCTAATGATTCTCAAATGCGCTGTAGAGGAAATCATGCAAAACAAAAGGGTTTTGGGTGCATGTCGGATTGATCTGCAGAAGGCCTTCGACTCCGTTTGGATTGAAGGGCTCCTGTATAAAATGATCAATTTCGGTTTTCCAACATGGTTAATCAAAATTGTAGATAATTTTCTAAGCGGAAGAAAGGCTTTCGTCACCTTCAATGGGGCTTTCTCTGACGAATTCCAAATTGACTCAGGTGTACCTCAAGGTTCCATTCTCGGACCAATTCTATTTAACGTTTTCACGGCAGACATCCCAGGAATTTCATGTGACTCTCCCACTTGTGTTTCCATTAATCTTTATGCAGACGATCTCCTATTCTGGTACTCACATCATAATCCGCGTGTGGTAACAACGGTGTTACAAAACTACGCAATTCAGCTTGTGGCATATTATTCAAAATGGGGCTTGCAAATAAATGCTGATATTCTTCAGAGCTCCCAGAAGGATTTCAGGAAAAGAATCAAAGACATAAAGAGCTCAAAAATTATTATTAATGGCCAGACAATTATGCCTTCACAGACTGTGAAATATCTCGGCATAAAACTCGATCCACGCTTGAACTCCAGTCGCCACATTCAAGCAAGTCTTAACAAAGCTGCTATAGCATATCATCTCATAGGCTGTATTTTCAAGCAAAATTCCATTATATCTTCTAGAGCTAAAAGCATAGCATATAGACAACTAATTAGACCAATCCTTACCTATGGTGCCCCTATCTGGCATCCAGCATCCTCAAGTCAACTCGAGAAAATGGCCCGTTTTGAACGCCGTATCCTCCGATAAGTCACGTCTCTTCACTTCAAACCCAATGGCCACTATTATAGGAATAGTGTCCTCTATCAAAAATCCAAAATTAAGACTCTTCCCTCCCATCTGCTACAGTTATGTAACAGTGCTATCATTCGTGCCCTGAGCGATCATTCGATCGCTTTATTCAAGACCTGGATCTTAACGATAATACCTTGACCTCATGAATAGCTCATACGCAATAAGCTTCTCTTTCACCATACATGTAGTTCCTAATGAACTTGCTTGTTTGTTTTTTGTTCATCGGATCCAAAGCATTTTTGTACTTCTAAACTTAACTCATTCCTTGAGAGCTTCGCAACACACTAACCGACCTACTTCTTGACTTCTATCATTCCTCAAACAGATATGTAAACTGAGCAATTAATAAAGCTTAGCACAATTTGATCTTCATTATAACTCATTCCCCGCAAGGTAAGAACTTCGAGCCATAAGCCAAAGAAGGCACAGCTCATAAGTCCAAATTCACTCAAAAAAATAGTTTAAGGTAATCTATTTCAAATTCCTCCCCCCTTGAACTGGCCCAAAACCTTACCCCTTGACAGTGTGTCTTCATTCAAAGTCATCATGCCTGAGTGGTGCTTCGACACTATTGCATGTAGCAGCTACTGGCCTTCCTCTTGCATCATCAGGGAGTTTGTCCCTAAGCATCAACATCGAAGCATGAAAACGTCTGGTCATTATTCAAAAAACGTCTGGTCATTATTCAAAAAACGGACAACGGAAGTCTCGGCATACTATGCCAACGTAGGGGGTATGCGCTCCAAAACTAATAATTTGTACATCACTTCATCAGTATCCAATTTCGACATAATTGGTTTAACTGAAACCTGGCTGTGTGAAAACATCAATGATGCAGAGCTATTCAACTGCAACTTTGCTGTTTTTCGCCGTGACCGCCATCTTGACTGTCCCGATGCTCCTGTCGGCGGTGGTGTACTACTGGCAGTAAAAAAAAGAACTGCCAGTATCCCGTCTTGAGATACCTGACATTAGCGACCTTGAATATGTGTGTATAACACTAAACATTGACCAGAGGCGTGTTTTCGTGGCAATAGTATACATCTCACCGTCCGCACTAAGCTCTACATATGACTTGGCGTACAACCTGACCGATTATATTTGCCGCATAATGGAGCCCATCGACGATCTCATTCTTATGGGAGATTTCAATCTACCGCATGTAGAGTGGCGACTCTCTGACGATGGTGAACATTACCTTCCTTCGTCTAATAGCCGACGTGATACTTACTTCATTGACTCCATACTTTCAACTGGACTAAAGCAGATCAACTGTATTTACAACACAAACGGACGACTCTTGGACCTAATTTTTTCGACGATTTCTTCGGATGTCTCGATTCAACGATGCTCATCTCCTCTTTTTGTTGAATCCACTTACAATCCAGCTCATCACATAACTTTCCAAATTAAAGACGATATACTCACTGAGTCTAACTTTGTTAAACTTTACAATTTTAACTTCAAGAAAGTCGACTTTTATATGCTGAGTGGAGTGCTTATCGAATGCGACTGGTCTTTGGTTGTGAATGAATCTGACATAAACGTTGCTACCATAGATTTTCATTCCATCTTATTCGGTTGCTTTGCTCACTGTGTTTCATTGAGTAACTCTGTACCTTTGAAACGCTTTTCATGGGTCAGACCAGGTTTAATCAATCTAAAAAATTTGAAAATTAAGGCTTGGAAAGTGTACAATTCATCGCGTTTAGATGATGGCTATGAAATTTATGAGGAATTACGAAATAGATTCGTATCTGAAACCTCATTGGCCTACTCAAACTACATGGAGGAACTAAGGCAGTCTTTCATAAGCCATCCTAAACGGTTTTGGAATCTCGCAAATTCAAAAAGGTATCATGACGGAAACCCTTGCTCTTTTAACTCTGACGGCATGGTCATTAATAACACGCTCGCTATCAGTAGCTTGTTTGCAGACTTCTTCTGATCTACGTATGGGATACTTGTCTATGACGTCGACGAAGCTAATTTCAATTACTTAATGGACTCTCCTAAAACGAAGTTGACAGTGAAAGACCTATACATCGACACTGCCACTATACCAAAGCATATATCTTATCTTGAGAAAAGTTTTCATCCTAGCCCTGATGGTTTACCGATTATAGTCCTTAAGCGTTGTGCCGATTCTCTCTCACCCCTGTTGGCTCACCTTTTTAATTTATACATTTCTTCTGGCATCTTTCAAAATTTGTGGAAATACTCATCCTTAACTCCAATACACAAAAAGGGCAGTAGAGATGTCGTGCACAATTATATACCAATCGCTAAATTACTATGCATTGCCAAGCTCTTTGAAGCTATAGTTGCCAAGATGCTATCGTTCCACTCTAAGGCATTTACCTCGCCTTGGCAGCATGGTTTTATTAAACGCAAATCTACCACTACTAATCTTTTAGAACTTGCAAATCTAGTCATCCCTGCGATTGAAGAAGTTTACGCCGACCTCACGACCTCGATAAGCTGGATCATATTATTCGTATATGTAAATTGCATATTCTTGAATTCCCTAATAAGTTTATTGACTGGATTACATCCTATCTCACAGATCGCAAACAGAACGCTCGATTTCGTGGCACTCTATCCATTGACATAATCTCCACTTCGGGTGTGTCACAAGGCAGCCACATCGAGCCGATTCTTTTCGCTATTTATATTAACGGTCTTATCACCTTCGCTCCTGGATCCTCCAATCCACTCTACGCTGATGACGCGAAGATTTTCAATATAATATCATCACTTAACGACTGTACGATCCTGCAACGCAATGTGACATATTTTTCTAATTGGTGCGCTCTAAATCGTCTTTCACTAAATGCTGACAAATGCTCAGTTATCTCTTTCTCCCACAAATCATGTCCCATTAATTTCAATTAGTTTTTGAATGATATTGTATTAACCCATTCGAATAAAGTTCGTGATTCAGGTGTTCTATTAAACTCTGCTTTTACTAATAATAATAATAATAATAAAAGCTAACTGTGCACTTGGCTTCTTAAAAAGGCGGTCTAAAGAATTCAATGACGTTCGGATGACAAACATTTTTTTCTGCTCTCTGGTTCGCCCGATCCTTGAATATGGGTGCTTGATGTGGTCTCCATATTATAAGGAGCATATTGATCGAATTGAATCTGTTCAAAAAAGATTCTTAATCTTTGTTTTTAGTTCTTTCCGCTGGTCTGATCCTTTTTGTTTACCTGCTTATGAAAGCCACTTGCAATTATTGACCATAGACACTGTTGAAACTAGACGTCAAAATTCCAAAGCTCTATTTGCTGCGAAGTTGCTCAATTGAAACGTGAACTCTGAGTTTTTATTATCAAGATTAAATTTTCGTGTTTGTCACGGTGAGCGCAGACATCATAGTGCCTTATCCATCCCATTTCATTAAACGAATTATGGATTAAATGAGCCTACCTGCGCAATAGCCCGAAGCTTTAACTCAGCATATCAAATGTTCGACTTTAATCATGCTGTTGAAATTTTCAAGTGTCGGCTTATCCGACCGTTTAACTGTTCTTAATAAATTCATAAATGTATTTTTTGTAGTATCCATTTAGTGGGTGAAACTGTGATTAAATAAATAAAATAAAATAAATAAATAATTGACCTTCCGCCTAAACAACTTAAATCATCATTACAGATATTTTGCTTTACCGAACCGCAAAAATTGTGGAAAAAATTTTTTCCCTCGATCGAAAGACTTGCAATTTTTTTTTTAACGAAGTTGTATAGGTCTCTTTTCGTCGCGGAGCTAACTAATGGGCTAAAACCTTAAGGTATCAAAGCAGTTAAAATTGAATCGTAGACTAGACAGCATAGGTGTGTTTAGTAGTTCCCATGAAGAAAAAGATAAAGCAATCGAGTTCATATCGAAAGTCAAACACCTTTACAATTTATCGTTTACTTCAGTCATTAAGTAAAAACCTGGTCAGACTCTGCGCGTGGCCACGGTATCAAGGGCTGCTACTTAAAAACTGTCTTGAAATTGCGTACTAGTGAGCAAGAGCCAAACGAGCGCTTCATCAAACATAACATTTACACCAAATAAAAATACGCCAATTGCATTATCATCCGTCAAGTTTTGAAAGCAATCTTGATTAAGAAAAAAGTAATAACCCACAAAGTTGAATAAAGGCAATTCTAGAGAATTTCCACTTTGAGTCTCAAGCGAAGTAAGTTCCTGGCACTCAATTGTCATGAAGCTACAAGGCTAGTAAACTCTTCCTCCAATGCCAACCAGCACACCGGAACCATTAGTAAACCACCGCTATCAGAAATACTGATGCTTATGCCTAGAACGCTTAAAGCAATACTGACGCTTATACCTATCATCACAAAGATGTGATTTCAAAGATGTGGTTTTTCAATACTAAACAACAGTCGATTCGACAATTCAATCATTCAAACCAGTTGCGTAGAACTTAAGAGAGATATTTTTTTTATTAAAAGAAATAATTTTTTGTCGCTAATTGGACCTTACTTTCTACTTGGTAATTACTATCAGAATACCAAGCAATAGCTCAGTCATGCTCTGGATCTTTTTGACACTTTGAATGCTAAGCTGATTAAGATAAAATAACTCCAATTTTCGACAATATATAATGTGTGTTAAGTTTAACCAAACGACAATTGCTAAGTTACCATTCGTCCTTTGAAACTACTGCTAGATATACTACAAATCTTTTTCAAGCACTTCAAAGCTGTCAATCAAATATGAATGAAATGGTACTCAGCGGGTTAAAAAACTGCAGGGAAACTTTGACGCTATAGAGAACCATGATACAATGCATTTTATGTCGCTCGCTGAAGACACCGAACTTGGGACTGTTCTGGTGTCTCAGCGGTCCACTAAGATTTCAGATATTCAGCATGCTGTTAGCGCCGAGCGTGGAATTGCTCTGGTGACTCTGCAGGCCTATGTTCTGCCTCATGCACCACCTGTTCAAGCCTTCAAAGTTCAGCTTGTGGAAACGTCTCGTCAGGTCTAGCAACTTTCATAGCTTGAGTTTTATTAAAGCTTTGGGAAAGATGAGATTTACGCTTTCGCGGTATGATTTTGAGTATAGTAGCTTTTCCTTCACTTCTTCACCAAAAATTATTGTAAGTGGCTCTTATTATAATGACATAGTGTAATAAACAAAGTTTGTCAACTTTGAATATCAGAAGGGATAAAAGTTATTGTTTTGATAAGAATCAATTTGTTACTCCAAAATGTGCATTTTGGAAATATATGTAAAATTTTATTGTATTTTCGATTCACTATTTTAACGATAATGGCCCACACATTAAAGATAAATATATGCTGTTGCGTATTTTTTGTAGAATTATTTAAGATACATATCCGCCATACATTATATTCGCGTAACCCTTACGGTTACCCTTACGTGCAGCGCACGCCAGAATGGCTCGCAGGTGGGAGAATTTTTTCTGACTTACGTGACACTTATTGTTATATTTTGGTCAATTTACACAATATCTTTATAAATTATAGCCTATGTGTTATTCTGATGTATGAGCTATTTGATTGTCAAGTTTAATTAAAATCCATTGAGCAGTTTTTGTTTGAAAGAGTAACAAACACCCATACAAACTTTCGCGTTGATAATATTAGTGGGAGTATATTGATGGGGAGTATACTGTTTCAAAACACACTGTTTCAATGAGTTTGCACAAAAATTATGATATTCTCCCTGAGACTGCAAATTTCACACAAAACTCATTAAATTGCCCGATAAAATCAAATATAACCAAAAAATGTCTTAGTAAGTTGCAAATAAGTAACAGGATTAGTTTGAACCTTGTTATGACTCTGAGCATGCTGTGGTTTGCTTTGACGTCATTTTCAAAGACAAGCTGCAAAGGAATCAAAACATGGTTCCGAAGTAACTTTCTATGAAGAGCAGGGTACGAAAGACATATCGAGCAGGAAAATTCGAATCCTTGGGTTTTCTAAACAATATATTGCTTTTGACGTCAATCACAACACATCATGCTAAAATTGAATATTATTGCCCCCAAACGTTTATTAGTTAATCATCAAGTGAACTATCAGCACTGAAAAACAAACATGTCTTACGGTATTTCCGCAATATACGTAAACAAGGTTTCTTCAGATACCCTTTCACCGAAAGTTACTTACAAGCATAGTCAACATTGTGATTTACCAAGCTGGCTGTCCATGCTGGTATCATGCATGCATCTTTTCTTCGTTGTACTATTAGGTCAAGTGTGTTTCAAGATTTCATCTTGTTAGTGATACGCTTGTTATCTCAACCGAAAGGAAAGAAACTTTCATCCACACACAAGGACAATCATATGAATACTCAAGAGTGAAACCTGCCAGGGCGTCGTGTTTCTACAATGTACTCAAAATCGTAAGGTAGGTATGCTTGGCAATAAGGTTGCATAGAAGTAATATAACAAGCATATCATCCTGTACTCACATGCTCATGCATCGTCTTATACCACACTGAGTGACCCAGCTATAGGAACTAAGTAGAAGTAACTTCAGATCTGTCCTGGCAATCGCGGCATCACTTCTGAACAATTTTCTGGTTTGAAAATAAACGAACAGTGCAGGGATTACATGCGGGTAACGATGACGAGAATGTGATAACGGTATTGTGTTTACTGGTGACGATGGCTTAAGAGTACTTGGAATCTTGCAATATTCTAAACTCTAATATAATCAAAACGCAAGATGCTATCCATAGTCGGTGAAAACCGGTTGCATTGGAGTAAATGGCTGCGTTGCCAGGATATTCTGAGATTCTTACTTATTTCGTAAGGATTTGTATCTATGTAGTATTTTTCATTGCTAGATCAAGCGAATATTTTATATAGCACTTCAACTATTGTCGAGGGAGATACAATAACCGGAAGATATTTTCATCTCGTATCTGTGAAAATTATTGTAAACTTCAAAAGTCAATCAAATCAAATAATATAAAATATCAAATAAAGTACATAAAAAAGACGGAAATTAGTTACAAAAAAAACGAAACGGCGGACAAACCGAGATAAAATATACATATTTGAGATGTGTTTCTTGGCAAAAACTTGATTGCAAAGTATTGCAATAATTACAGAATTTAAAACTCATGCTAGTATACTGAAACGTATACAAATGTCGACAAGTGTACAATGTACCAAATTAACTTAATCTTTACATCAATAAACAATATGCTATAAAAGTATAATGTAGTCAAAGTTTCCAAGAAGTTCTAACAACATTTATAGATGTGCAAAAACAATCAAAAAGAGATCAGATGACTCCTCAGATTTCATCCAGCGAAACAAAAATACCTCAAAACGATGGTAGCAACCCTTTTTAAAAATATTCCACTCGCATTCTTCTTCTTGTTTTTTCTTTTCCTATTTATTTCCTCTTTTGCTTTATTTTTCCTCATCACTCTTTTCCTTTTCTCTCCGTTTCTCTTTTTCTCCTCGCTTCTTCTTCCTTCTTCTTCTTACTTCTTCTTCTTACAATTTTTTGTTTTACATAAACGCAAACCATACTTTATTTCTACTTTATTAGGTATGTAAACATCTGATTTGCATATACATAAATCTATTATAAGGATTCCACACAAATGCTGGAATTTCGATCATCCTTAGCCTAAATTACAGCCACAAATGTGAGCTGCCATTTCAGAAGTTTGATATCTAATCCATGCTATCGTTGATTTATCATCAAAACGGGCGTCATGCTTATTGAACGTCTGAAAAAATGCCGACAGTTGATCGGAAACTTGGGTATAATACGGTAAATGTGCGCAGTGGACTTTAAGCACAGATATAAGAGAGAATGGATTAGAAATCAACCGAGAGAAATGTGCTAATTTTCGACTTTTTGTTTACTGGTGTGAGAATGAGGTACTGGTGTGTGCCCTACACAGTTCATATGGTAACAAAAGCACGAGCGATCGCCATTTTGAACATTATTTGACATTTCTTTCTCCGAACCGGCGAGTGGAGATTAAAATGATTTTTATTAATGAAATTCATTATGATTTCACACAAAAACTATACGAAATTGTTGCCAAAGGTTTATTTTACTCACTCGAAATACGATATCCCCTGCGAAGCACTTCGGTAGCTACTTTTGCAGCCTGGAACGCGGCACTTCATTATCGCACTATTTTACAACTTTTTACAGCTAATTTACTCGCGAAACCGACACAAAAGATTGCGCGTAAACGAAGGTGTACGTTTTCACTGAATTCGCCGAAAAATTTCTAAATTGTGTTTGAAAAATTTTGACTGAAAGCTAATGCTCTCAGTCCACGACACAAATCAAACTGACGTTAACGTTTCTTTCCGTGTTGCCCGTTGCACGCTTTTACGCCGATCTGGTGTTCCCAGCATTAAGACACAGCAATAAATTTTGTGAGAGAGCAATGTTGTGCGTGCATTAAAAAAGGTACACTCACGTATGGGTACACGGATAGCCATTTCATATCCATATTCTTCCATTTCGTATCCATATTCATACTTAAAATATCACTTAAATAGCCGCAGACGTCAAAGTATTTAGATAATTAACATTTGGTGAAACCCGGACCTTTTTAATTTGTACACAAACGTATCCTGAAAATTACAGCTTAATCAGATCTTGCGTTCCTGAAAAATAGTCATATTCGCGTTCAGTCTTCTATCTTCGTTCTATCTTCGAGCATTAGTAGAAATTACAAATGAAAACTACCACAATTGATAGAAAATCTTTAATAAAATTACAGTCTGCTTTTATTTTCTACTCATCATAAGACTTTTTTCTAAGTTTCTAGTTTGCAAAACATTCAGCATAGCCTACAAAAGACCTAATACACCTATTAAATCGACCGTCTAATAGCCACCATACGGGGAAAAAAGCGCAAATACTCGTTAACTAGAGCATTCATCATTCACACAGTACTCATCATTCACCCTCTAATCTAAAAATCACCCAGTGCTGGCTCCATGCTATTATTCATTCTTCCTTCACACGGAACTGGCTTCTTTCCATGTGCAATACGAAAATTGTATACATATTTACATGTTCCGGCGTTAGAATTGCTTAGATTTCGTTCAACTAATCACGATAGTCTAATGACGTATTGCCGTGTGTATATGCATACACTCTATTTGCTCGATTGGTTGCTCGAGTGGCTCCGCAATATCACTCTTGCCACTAAAATGAAGTTATGAAGTGTGCTGAGCAGTTCTAAATGATGGCTCACATAGCACTTTCAACAGAGCTGCTCTGTTTGATTGGCTCGCTCCAGAGTGACTCATCACTACTTTGGACAGAAAACTCACTTGGAAGGTGAGTCTTGGGGGACGAGCAAAGAGGTGAAGCAACGCGGCTTACGCCAGCAAGATTATATTGTGAAAAATATGGAGCTTCAGCCAATAACAAAGCCGATCCTTGTTAACGGCTGGCAATAGGTAATATTACATATGCTTACATGGCTGCAAAAGCTACGGGTCAAGTTCTTTTGGCCACAGCAATATCGGGAAGGTGCACGCAAGATGGACTGAATGATTGGTATTCGTATAAGGCTATCAAGTGGCAATAAGTAATAAGCAGGAATACAAATGGGTACATCAGCTCTTAGCAATTATATGGACGGATCCAAAACAGCTGTAGTAGTAAGTGCTGAATCATACTCTGCAGATCACGATATAGAAGGAACCTTCAAGCTTCACAATCACTATAGTATTTTCAAGGCGGAGGTTTATACGATACGAGAAACCGCAGGTCTAATATCTGTTGAGAAAAATATGCCACGACTAGCATTTTCACAATAAGTCAAGTAACTATAAAAGCACATAAGTCTCACACATAGAAATCGAAGGGCGAATTTTACTGGATTTAGGGCCTGAACTTACTAGCCAACAAGACGAAACCTTCTGAGTGCGCGATCATAAAAGTGATGGGAATGAGAAAACAAAAAACTTGACAGGACATTTACTTAGAAATATCCCTTTGAAATTAGCTTGTGATTATCAGTATTGACAGGGCGGAGTTTGTGGCTGATAAAAAAAGTTGGAAAATGTATAGTAAGTTGACTAACAAGTATTTTATTTCGTGTTAAGCTTTACGCTAATACCCAATATTCTCAAAATAGTTTATTTATTAATTATAAGCTCAAGTATACGTAATAGCTAAGCTTATTGAAAAAAATCACCTATTTGGTTACTCATACAAGTACGCCGAATATTTTGTCACTGGTCTGCTTCATCACTGAGCACAGTGAACTAACAATTTGCAAATGGAATGTTAATGGTCTTGATGAGCTTAAATTAAAATATTATTTTTCCAAGAAAAATAGCACACTATAAGCTTGCTCACCAAGTGCTCCGTAATGTACCTGACTATCTGCCACCAGGCCACTCAGAGCTGCTTAGTCTGCTTGAAGAAAGAATGTTGCTGTTTGCAGCATTTTCAGATGGAAATTTCATTGCTTTGTGATTCAAATTACTAACCACGGCACAATGCTAATGTAATGCTCCGAATATGAATGTAGCAAACAAGTAGCGCCCAACGTGGTAACAAGCGAAAATGGACTAAGCACTTTTCGACAATCATCGTAGCGAATACAAATGTTTCAAATTTTGTTGTGAATTTTTATACTTTAGTTGAATGTGCTAATATTTTCAATAATATAGTTTCAGCAGTGGTTTAGAGTTAACTTTATATTATGTGGACACTTCCAGAACGAGATTAGGGAGCTGTTTATAAGACATAGAACTGAAGCTGGAAATCAAATATTGCTTTTCGTTCGTAGCAGCTTTCAACTTCTAACTATCAAATATCACAAAAATTATATTTGAGTTCTCCTAATAATTCATTTTTATTTTCATATCTCGTGCAAACAAACATATACATAACAACATCATTTAGAGATGTAGACTTACATAATTTTCCAGATCTGCATCCACATGTTCTTGTAGCTATCTATAATATCTTCCAACATTTTCAAAGCTTGGAAAATTCAACTTTGAAAAATGAAAGCAAAAATTCCTATTTTTATAAAATCAAGTAAAAAAAATCCCACAAACTATTTTCAATTAAAACAAAAACAATTTACAAACGATACACACTGTAGAAACATAAAAACTCTCTCAAACATCATTATAGCAATAACATTGTAAATAATGTGCCAAATCATAGAACATGCCATAAACACATTTCTTCCAAAACTTGTCACTATTATTTTCATCTGACTACATTCACATATATTTCTTTATCCAATTCGACCATCTACCGTAAACACCATACACCTTTTGTCGAACTAGTTAACAGCTAACAAAAGTTCAAAACCTTTCGCATCCGCCGCTGCACAATGCATCGTTCGTTCGAAAAAAGTGACTCAAGATTGAGCAGGTTGTGGATGTCCGTAATAAAGAACTGCCATTGGCCCCATTATAAATGGATGGAGTCAGACCGTGCTGTTGAGAGAGATTTTGAAGAAAACTAGCTATCGTGCTGGGTTCGGGAAAGACATCTGTAACGGCTCGAACAAAGTTCCGCTTTATTAACCCTTTTAAACGCGAGAAAAATTTATCGCCGACGATATGGGTCTCATTCGCCATTTAGTTTTGCGAAAGCAATTGCTCTACATCTGCAGCTTGTCCCAGCCGTGACCCGTACAGTACAGTAAATGTTGTGTTGACTAACGTATCGCAAGTGACGGGTACATGTGTGCAGATGTGGTTATTCGATTAAATTTTTTAGAAGTGTTGCCAGCAAGTTTGGCAAAACAATAGTACTTTCATATTTTATTTATTTGTATTTCTTGTCAAAGTCTAAAAAAATTTCAATTATAACGTCATGTTGAGCTAACTTTTAATTATTAATAATAGCATCAGCCTTTGATTTGTTCAATATCGACGGAGAGAGAGATATTTTCAGAGCTTGAGGGCTTTGGCTTCAGTTGTGGCAATTTAAAGCTACACTCAATTGACCTCCAAAATGGTGCAAGCTAGCACACCAAACAACAGTAGCCTGGAAAGCACACCTATACTGGCTTATTAACCGTAAAGGTTCTATCTACATTTTTCTCATATATGAGGATTTGAAAACTAAATACTCTATTGCATCATTCTACAAAATTTGAAAAACCTATCTTTTTTGGAAGTATGTTAAAATCGATATTGAAAAATGTACAAATCAGACATATGCAGCAAACGAGCCAATAAATAGGTGCTGCAGGCTATTCAATAGCATGAGCGAGAACTTTTCCCCTACGATATCTAAAGCAACTTTTAAAAATAACATTATGAAGGCTCTCTCTTCAGAGACTCCCCCTTTTCCCCACCATACTAATATATATGTATTGTACATTTAATTTATATTTAAATTCATTTAGTTATTTGTCATTCATTTATTACTTTATTTGTTATCTATTTGTAACTAATTTATTTATGCGTTATTTATTAGTCTTGTATTCACATATAGTTTTGTTTTTTATTTTGTTTCGTAATTTTATAATATTTTTTTCGTAATTTTTTTTTTTTTTATTATTTTATTCTTCTATACATGTACACCTTGCTTGGTGAATAAATAAATAAATAAATAAACACAAGTCATTATATATCTCGAAAGTACTAAAATGTAGATATAACCTATATGGTTGGGCAGTATAGTATCGGCAGCAACATCATCAGCTTCGTCAATCCTAAGAGGTTACACTGTAATGTAGTCCCTCTTCATTTATGGAGGCAGCAGCAAATCAGCGGTCACAATCAGCAACATATAAAAACCATAAGCGCAATTCAATAACAATAAAGGAGAATCTTCGAGTCAATACTGTATATACCACTGATCGCATCAAACTCTACGATTTGACATACAATTCAATTGAATAGGTGATTTCAATTTGCCGCACATTGAGTGATCAATCTCGGATGATAATGAACAATACATCCCTTCATCGAACAACCAACATAAAGCTTACTTCATTGATGTCGTGATTTCAACCAAGCTAAAACAGATTAATCGTAGGTGCGTATTTTTAACCAGTACGCAAAAAGTTAATTCATACCAGATAAGTTGCTAAATTCACTTAAGTTGCAGATTTCGATGAAAATGATTTCAAATTTATGAAAACATTTTACCAACCTGCCAACATACCTGTTAGCCTACAGTGGTTATACAATCACTTTAAACAGTTCCACTCAAATTTTGCCTCTATACGCCCACGGATTTTTACTCAATCGATCCGCCACGTTCTTTCCGAAGAGAATTTTTATCGAATATTTAAAGAGCCGCCGCACACTGGGCTGAATCCCGATTCTAGCTGGACAAAATTATTTTATGGGCTTAACAAGAGCTTAAAGATTGGAATAGCTTGAAAAATAATTTAAAAAAAAACTCTAGCGCACCTGAACCGCTAGAAACACTAATGTTCTAAGAACAGTAGAAGAATCGTGCAAGTTTTGAGTGCATATTCCACCACATGTGCTGCTTATTACGGCCAAACTGTTTCAAATGCCACGTTTTACTTTGGTCTCAAGAATGCATTATAACTCATATGGTAGAAGGTTTCAGATATTACCACTGGCATGGGTTTCAAAGTTTATGAAAGAAAAACACTTGTTAATTATATTCGTTATCAGTTGCTTATTTCACCAAACTTTGAAAGCAGCATCTCATATAACGTCAATGAAGAAAATGCTTAGTGCCTGCAGCACTGTAACTGAAGTTGGTGTTTGGGGCTGCGATCCGAAAAATTTGCAGAACTTAGGGAATTGAAACATCGGTTATTTATTTTCATTGTAAATGTTTCCGGTATGAATACTAACTGTAAGCATTTATTGATACAAAAGTAGCACAACCGACTCGTGCTGGCAACCTTTCGCCAGTATCAAAGCCAAGAATATATCACATCTGCTTCACGTTGTTATATTACATGCGAAGTTATAGGAGTATAAAGAAATTTAGGATTACCTGCAGCGAGTTTTTTCAAATAACCGAAAGCTTAATATTTCCTGTTTATTGTCACTACAATATCATTACCAATTGAAAATTCTACAATAAAACTGCTTAATAAAGATATTGCAAACAAACACGAGGCTTTTCAACCAAATTTGGCCTGAATAATGCTTATAATAGGTTCCATTAATTGCATGAAATTCGTATTGATTTCATGACTGCACTGGACGTTATAGGGCAAAAAGTTTTATTTTCCTGAGAGAATTTGCAAAACCAAAGACACAAAAATTACCATAGCAACCAAATTTCTATCAAACAGAGTTTAGAGTAAGGTGCAGCTACTGTGTCAATTTCATGAAAATCTGGTTACTAATTCACATTTCATAGGGCAAAAAGCAGTTTTTTTTTCTTTGTAATTTTTTAAGATGGCACCACTGGAACAGAGTTGCCCATAATTCAAAATCGCTTCTATCAGACCTGGTTCTAATTAAGTCCAATGCATTATGTGAATTTCAATGGGATCGGATTATTGGTTCGTGCATTCCCGTAAACAGAAGTTTTTGATGCTAAAAATATAGGTTAACTGGGAAAGGGTTACCGTTCTTGTCCGGCATGAAATTTGAGCGTGTAGATAAAGCATAAGATTTGTATACAGATTGGTTTTATTGTACGAAACGGACATTTTTAGGATATTCGATGATATTTGCAATATCTTTATTAAGCGGTTTTATCGTACAATTTTCAATTGCTAATGATATTGTTGTGACAATAAACGGCAAATATTAAGCTTTCGATTATTTGAATAAACTCGCTGCAGGTAACCCTAAATATCTTTATACTCCTATAACTTCGAATGTAATATAACAACGTGAAGCAGATGTGATATATTCTTGGCTTTGATACTGGCGAAAGGTTGCCAGCACGAGTCGGTTGTGCTACTTTTGTATCAATAAATGCTAACAGTTAGTATTCATGCCGGAAACATTTACAATGAAAATATATAACCGATGTTTCCATTCCCAAAGTTCTGCAAATTTTTCGGATCGCAGCCCCAAACACCAACTTCAGTTACAGTGCTGCAGGCACTGAGCATTTTCTTCATTGATGTTATATGAGATGCTGCTTTCAAAATTTTGTGAAATAAGCAACTGATAACGAATATAATTAACCCGCTCTCATAAACGTTGAAATTCATGCCAGTGGTAATATCTGAAACCTTCTACCATATGAGTTTGAATGCATTCTTGAGACCAAAGTAAAACGTGGCGTTTGAAACAGTTTGGCCGTAATAAGCAGCTCATGTGGTGGAATATGCACTCGAAACCTGCACGATTCTTCTACTGTTCTTCGAACATTAGTGTTTCTAGCGGTTCAGGTGCGCTAGAGTTTTTTTTACTTTTGTCCAGCTAGAATCGGGATTAAGCCCAGTGTGCGTCGTTTAAATCCATTTTTTTATTAAAAGCTCTGCTGATCTACGAGTATGTAAACAACGTTACTCGTCTCTTTTGCTCGCTCAATCTACTCATAATACGGCTCACCATACAATTGTGAAATTGAATGGCAGTCATCTAAACGAGTCTACCTTTTCCTATTCATGTAATTTTAATTTCCAGAAAGTCGACTTTGATACGCTGAGAGGCTTCAAGGACGGACTGCGATCTTCTTCTACAGCCATTAATGTCAGTTTTAGGCGGATTCAGAAAAGAAATGCAAATAAATCTGCATATCTGATCATTTTAACTTATTTCATTAAAATAATTAATATGCTGTCGGTCCATCTTTCAATTCAATGATAAAAGCATTGACTCTACCAGCTTAACATTTTTTTCTTGGTATCCTTTTCCATTCATACTTTTCCGTTCATGTCTTTGGATATTTTCCTTTAAAATAGGCCAAATATTCTTAATTGGATGCAGATCTGGCAACTATGGCAGCCTGACAAAAAGATCGCGTCCGTTTTGATCTATCGACGTTATGGTGTGCGCTGATTTGTTGCAAGTGGCGTTGTCTTGTTAGAATTTTACGCCGTCAGTGTATATATTGCCAAAAATTTGAGCTATCGAGGGCGGTAGAGCTGTTTCAAGAACTTCGGTGTGATTCGCGCTGTTAATTCGCCCCTCAAACAACATCATTACGCCCACGCCATCGGCAGGTGGAAAAAACCAATTTTATGTGGTTGTTTCGCTCGCTGTGTGCATATTTATTATCTGCAACGCTGAAATGCTTTCCATGGATCACAGCACACTTATTCAATCTTAAGGTTTAAGAATTTAGAGGTAGAAAGTATACTGTTTATCACGTCTAGAAGGGGATAATGAAACATATAATCAACTACAAGCTCCAAGTACATGAAAGAGCTAAAATAGTACTCCAAAAGCCATCCCAAACGCTTATGAAGTTTCATTTACTCAAAAAAGTATCATGGTGGTTGCCCTCTCCTACTTTTATTTATGATGGCATGGCCACTAATAATTTGCAAGCAAGCAGCGACTTATTTCCAGTTAACGTCCAATCTGCATAAGGAGCACTTATAAGTGACTTTGACCAGACAAAAGTCAATTATTTGATGAACTTTTCTAAAATGACGTAAGGAATAAAATACCTTTATATTGACCTCTCCACTATGCTTATATACATAAATAATCTAGACAGTAGCTTTCAACCTAGCCCAAATGGATAACCGACCATACATACCAACCGTGAAAAAAGAATACCTCAGAAACTCTCGCTTCAAAAAATTTGGTGACTCATGGTAATTTGACAATATATCTGCTTTGTAGTTGCAAATGACTTTTCTATTGACTACTACATTTAGCGTTGTCTTATTTTGATCAATTTTAGCTCATCTATAAAACTCATAAATTTTTCCAGGTGTTTTCTTGGATTATTCCCATATATTCCCTAATTAGTCCTTTCCATAAGAAAGACAATAGAATAGTCATTTGCAACTACAAAAAGTTTTTGAAGCGAGAGCTTTTGAGGTATTATTTTTTCACTGCAAGACTCTTGCCTTTTCAGCATGGTTTTACTTAAGGAAACTCTACAAGAACTAACCTGTTAGAACTGACTAAACTAATCATCTCCGCGATTGAAAAGGGTTTGTAAGTTGACAGCATCTATATTGATTTGACGAAGACTTTCGATAAACTGGGTCATGGCATTCTTCGATAAAAAATTTCACTTCCTTGAATTTCATTAGAAGTTTATGAGCTTGATTAGGTAGGCCCTCTCTCTATAATCGGAAATAAAATGTTTTATTTTGATATAATCACCACTTCTGGTATTTCTTGGCTCTTCTTCTGTTTGACTAATAAATTAACGGCCTGACTGGTTTAGTGGTACAAAAAAATATTATAAAAAAATGCTTCAATTAGAATCACGAAACGTGCTAGAGCATTTACGCCAAGTAAGAGAAAGGATGCAACTGAGGAGTATTGATGTGAAGAAGAAGTGCACTCCAAATTAATGCTACCTAAATAAAAAAAAACTCTAGCGCACCTGAACCGCTGGAAATACAAATTTTCGATGAATAAGAGTAGAATCATGCAGATTTTGGGTGCATATAACCTGTTTCGAGCGCCAAATCATTTGGATCTTAACAATGCATTTAAATTCATAGGGTGGAAAGGATGTCAGGAATTTCAAGATTTAAGAAAGCCAAAAACTGCAAAACTTTGAAAGCAGCATAACATAACATAAACAAAAACAAAATGCTCAGTGCTTGCAACACTTTACCAGCACTGCCACTTAAAGTGTCCCACAATTGCCTCACGTCAGAATCAAATAAATCTATCGATCTTGATTTTTTCGGCTGATTTCGTCGAAAGTTATTGGGATAGAGAGATGTTTAGGGTCAAAAACCGAAAGATGTTTGAAACCAAAAGGTTTATACAACTTAGAAAATTTAAACATTGGCAACTTATTTTCATTGTTAATGTTGGCGATATCAATAATACCTTGTGCTGGCAATTGAACCTCACACAGAAATCAACCTACCTCACACTGAAAGCAACCTACTCTGCGAATTTCGTTTTGATCCGATGACTTCATTGGAAGTTATAGGAGTACAAAGAAATTAAGGGTTACTAGTCGCAAAAGTGTTCAAATTTTCGAAAACTTAATATTTGGTATAATATAAACAATAAACATACCAACTAAATTTTTCAACGGCTTGGAGCAAAGTTCAGCTACTGTATCAAAACCATCAAAATCTGGTGACTGAATCAGAATTCGTAGGGCAAAAAGCAGATTTTTTCTGTATAATTTTTCAAGGTGGCACCACTGGCACAGAGTTACCCGCATTTCCAAATCGCTTCTATTGGATCTGGTCCTACTTAATACCAATACATTCTGTGAACTTGATTTGCATTTAACGATCGTGAACAGAAGTTTTCGATGCTTAAAATATAAGTAAATTGGATGAGGGTTATCGTTCTTATCCGGTGTGAAATTTCAAAAGTTTTGCTTTGGCTGTATAGACAAAGCATAAGATTTCTATATGAGTTGGTTTTCAATGTAAAAGGCGAAAGATTTTTAGGAGAATCGATGGTTTGAAGGTTTTCACTTTCAATGCTTGCCGTAGCTGAGGGGCTACCAGCAAGTTCATAAAAAACTACACGAGTCTACAACTTAGTAATATCAATGAGTTCTTTAAGTTTTATAATGATTTGACGATTTCGTCAAAAGCTATCGCAATTAAGAAATTTTCAAATTTTCCCAATCTCATTTTAGGCGCCTAGCGCACACACAGGGTTGAATATTAAAAAAAAAACTATCATATTTACATTAAAATTACGTTTAAAAATCACTCCATAAATTTTATGTTTGCGAAAGTTGTTTGTTGACAGAAAATAAGGTGTATTTAAAACATCACTAAAATTGCCGCCGGCGCCAAAAGGTTACAGATTATAATTTTTTTGTGAAACTTGACACTATTCGGCGTATACACCAATGTATCCTGAAAATTTCAGTTCAATCGGATGGACCATCCCTGAGATTTTTTCACTGACATTTTTTGATAATATAATAATAATTGATAATATTTATATATATATATATATATATATATATATATATATATATATATATATATATATATATATATATATATATATTATATATATATATATATATATATATATATATATATATACATAGATATATATATATATATATATATATATATATATATATATATATACATATATATATATATATATATATATATATATATATATATACATAGATATATATATATATATATATATATATATATATATATATATATATATATATATATATATATATATATATATATATATATATATATATATATATATATATTATACATGTATAGAAATAAGAATTTTTGGTCAAAGTGATTCTAAAACTAATGATGCAAATTTGCAATCAATGTGAATTTGAGTGTGAAGTGATTAATTGCGCGACTCACTTTATGCTTGATTAATTCACGTTCTTATTCAGAACTAGGTGAACTCAAAGCTTGAATGGACGGATGGATAATCGCAAACCACTTTTATTATATTAGTTTCTACATTACCGTCACCTCAATAAAAAAAATCCAAAAACCCACTCTTGGACTAACAAATTAATGCTTTATAACAACCGCATTCTCCTATTTGAAATACAAAATTAATTCAAAAAGCTATTGCTTCTATTTTACCAAGATACACCACCATCGTCTTACTACCATCACAAACTCTAGGCATTCTTGAGTAAGAAAACTTGCTTATGACCTTTTTCTATTCACATAATTCTATTTTGCAGAAACTTTATCCGTTCAGAAACAAAAAGCAGCCTAACATTGACTTAAGTGTAATACAACAGAGCGTTGATGCTGCATGTTACTTTTAAGCAGGGTTCCGGCAGTTGGTGGCTAGCCGCTGGCTTTAAGACATTTTTGCTTTACGCTGTCTATATGACCAGTTTGAAATTTGATCCAAAACTCCTACTTAAATAGCTACTATTGAAACGAAGTATAGAATGACGGCTGTATACCTGAGAAGGTTTGAGTTGCGCATACTGTAGCCTTCACTGGTATCATCACTAGTAGATTGAAGTCTCTTATAAGCTTACGTATTACATTTTCCTAATTGGTGCGCTCTTAACTAGCTTTTACTAAACGTTGATAAAGTCGTCAAACGACAGACTTAATTTGGTAGTCAAGTACATAGTTACTCCGAATAAAACTCAATCGATATTTGGAATTGTTTTTGCGGGATGATTAAAATTGAAAAAAAATTTATTTATCTTGAAAATTTTATTTGACAAAGTGGTTTCGAAAGCATGCACTGATTCTCATCAGACACCAGCACACAGTGCATACTTGACTGGTGTGACCACTTGCACTCTATATCTAAGACTGGTGGTGCATGCTTTCGAAACCACTTTGTCAAATAAAAATTTTCAAGATAAATAAAATTTTTTTCAATTTTAATCATCCCGCAAAAACAATTCTAATTTGATTCTGCTTTCGGAGGCTTATTCCGCAAAACGATCGAGTTTCCCGTATCAATTATTCTCTGCTTTTATAAGCTTTAGAGACGATATACGTTGTCTATGCGATTATAGACAAGAAGGGAACCGTGATCACAAATCAATAACCTTTATGAATCGATAATGTTTGCAAGAAAATCCTGTTTGAACACGAATCCTGGTCAAGCAGCTAGGGAATCATTGAACTATAGAGCACCATTTTGTAGGAATTTCGATGGTCGAAAGTGGTTGATGTTGTTCTGTAGGTGGGCGTAAGTTTTCAGTAGATATTAAATCCACGAAAACTATCCTTTCTGAAGATCCTCAGCCTCAGAAACGGCATCGTTTCGCAGTTTTAGATTTTTTTGTGAAAATTGGATATCTTTATTTTTATATCTTTTTTCACGATTACGAGGATGTTGCTTATATTTCACTCATTTTTTTCACATTATTATATACGTGGGGTTGGTAGCTTAGAGCCAGTTCAGACAAGCGGTGTTGTGCTTTGCTAGCACACAGTTTTCTAAATGTATCATAATCAGAATAACTATGCAACATATAGGGAAAAACAATTAATCCACACAAAAAGAAAGAAAAATCGCTTCTATACGCGACCGAAGGGTGGGTGAAGTAATAAGGTAACAGTTTGCAGAATAGTTGATTTTAAATAACTGAGGGAAAATTAGATTGGCAAGAAAAAGAAACCCTAAATTAAAATATTAATGCAACAACTTTGTTACCTTAGGCGTAGAAGAAATTGAATACTACCATTGATCTATGCTAGAATTGCTAAAATTTGTTTTTAAGCATTGTTCATTTTCCTAGACAATACACAATAACTGTCAATATTGTTATTTATAATTAAGTTCATTAAAAATACTTCCTTTGCTTAAATTGGACACTGATGCTTTAATAGCGCAGTGTAAATTTAAGGATTTCAGCCGATCAAAATACCACAGTTTTGGCAGGTAAGTCTCTTCCAAGCCACATTCACTTATTTTGGCAGCTGGTATTAGCCGTAATTTTGCTCCGGATAGCATTCAAACTAATTGTCACATATAAACTTTTCAGATTGAAGCAAATGTCCTATAAACTTTTTTCCCGCATATTCTAATTTATATAGTCTCTGCACCTAGAATTATATACATTTTCCTTAATCCAACTCCAATAATGGCATAGTTATTAAATTTTGGCTCCACATAAACATGTCCGACATTTCCACTTTCAATTTTGATCGAGCATTATCGAAGCGCTACGCAGACTAAATCATACTTTTCAACTAGAGATGGGCAAAAGCGCTCATAGCTCACCACTCACCACTCACTTTTACAGTGCAGCGCCTGAAAAAAGCAAAGCATAGTCTGCGAACGAAAGCTCTCGTTTGACTAAACTTAGTGAAATGTGCAGCCAAAAGTATACTGAGAGTACGGCGCAACACTGTAAAAAAGAGTCATGAGTGGTGAGCTAAGAGCTATTTTGCCCATCTCTATTTTCAACAAAACATGTCCGAGCCCTAGACTGTTTTTAAGAAGAACAACCAAGAAAAACGGCTACCATTCGTGCTCGCTGTTCCGTTCCGACCTTCACTTCCCTTTCCTAAAAGCTTGTGCTGGGTCCAGCAAAAACCGCTGATGTAAACCAACTCTAAGCTCGCTAACGCGCCAGTTCGAAACAGCGATTCACTGCCCACTGGTTCGAATCCCACCGTGTTCATGGTTGTATTCGTTCGTTTTGTGTTGTCTTAAACTTTCGCTTCAAAAGATAATCCTTTTGAGTTTTGTATTATCATATCTTTGGAATGATCACAGAAAGTTTTGGTGAGCTTTGGTATAATCTTAGAACAAAAATCACCGAACATACCCCTGTCACATGGCACTTCGAACCTTCAACTCTTTACATGTCCTTGGCGTCAGTTTTAATTTAGAATAAAATACATAATAACAAGTTTGCTCCCGTACTTTAAGTTACTGAATTTTCCTGAATCATGTGATGGGGGGAAATTCATGAAAGTACGGGAACGCTCTCATTATATTTCCTGAAAATTGACAGCCAAAAGTGTCATTTTTCGGTTTTTCGAAGAACAATAATGATTTTAAAGTCATCGTAAGCGCTGATAAATTATCGCCACAAAAATATTCGACCTTCGTAACAAAATTACGCAAAAAATATGTTGCTTGCCGCGCACATTTGAAAATATTTACTTGCGCGAAACCACTTGTCACTTTCCAGTATTTTTCAGTAGCTCAGACCCTACTGAAATTTCATCGTACTTACTGAAAGAGGGGAAATTTTCAGTTTCCAGTAAAACGGAGTACGGGAACGGCTTCATTGCAGTTAATCGCGATTAATCGCAATTAATCGTAGTAGTACGGGAACAGATGTAATATGAGGTATAAGCTTTTTGTTGACTATTTATAAATCAAAACCATTTCAGTTTTTGAATGAATCTGCTACGCATTCATTCAAACCCTACAAAATTAAATGTTAAATATGAAAAATGTACACGTGTTTCCATCATAGCCTATGTGGTAACTATTTCAAAACATTATTTTCCATTCTCATTTAATTTCTTCAGCCTGGCAGCACTCAATAGCAAACCGAATACTAAAACACTAACCAGCAACGAGACTGCGATTGGTACCAGAGCGTCCATAAACCAAGGGCCTGTATGAGAACAATTGGCCAAATCCCCATAGAAGATTTATCGTTATGTCAGTTCCGGGCCAGAGGAAGTGTCCGTCTATTTATTTGTGTAAGTCAAAAGTATCAGCCGTGCAAACATATTATCTGCAGGACCGTTATTCTTCCAAAGAACGAACCTGACCCTGTAATTTATAGTAATAATCATGCACCTTGGGAGTAGTGCTGCCAGTCGCAGCGGGGTTTGCTTATGATACGTCGATCCGGACCCATGTCGCAGCTCCGGCTTCGGAATCCAAACTTGAGTGTGTCTGGTACAGTTGCATCGCAGATGCACAGGATGTCAGACTTAGATTCATCGCTAAATGCATACGTAGCGCTCGTTTCCTTATTTGGCCAGCCGTTTGGAGCTAGACACTCGGATGGTTCCCATTCAGAGGCACTGCAGTGGAAAATTAGAATTTCGTTTGTGTGCCATGAATAAAGATGAGCGAAAGATTTCCCTGGTAAACTATATCTTTTTTCACTGTCGTCTCTGTCGGCTTACGAATTGTTCTCGCATCCATTCATTCATTATGTGGCGGGAACAATTCAAAAGACGGAAATTTCCTAAATGTGGCGATATTTTCGGGACGCGGGGAGAATATTTGAAGTCAGAAGGAATTATAGTGGCGCATAGCAGCTACTGAAAAAATACTTTATAATAAATGATTTCTAGAATATCAACGCAGCTAGGATAATTTTTTACATTTACTAAAATGCGGTTTGTGAAAATTGTTAAAATTGAGTGAATCTGGAAGTGAAGATGCTCATAATTGAAAATTCGGAGTTAAATTGTTGAACGTTGTTAATGAAGTCGCATTGAAATTTTTCGAATATGGTTTTTACCTTATCCTTAAAGCTTTGTTTAATTGGTTTTTGCAGACGATATTTAAAATTTGATGGTTTTAATAAGATTTTAAGTTATTGTAGGCTACAAAATACTTTTCAAATATAATTTTAGAAAAACTTCAAAGATATGC
Organism: Nemotelus nigrinus; assembly: GCA_947369275.1. NCBI lineage: Eukaryota > Metazoa > Arthropoda > Insecta > Diptera > Stratiomyidae > Nemotelus > Nemotelus nigrinus. Next base: position 53,308,444 of record OX376372.1, read on the forward strand.
GCTATGTTTTCAAAATATTTGGGATATAATAGCTTTAAAATGTAGCCTCTGATATGACTCAAATGCTACTTAGAGTTAAGTTAACTTAAAGTCTTCTGTGTAACCATCGACCACATATATAAGCAAACGACGCTTCATTTACTTTTGTATTAAAGCTAATTTATGTGTAACTATTATCATGCAGCAAGTCATCAGCTTAATAGAGATAATATTCACGTGTCGTGCCACCTAGGGTTAGGCGAAGTGCGAACTTAAGCTTATCATGGTGGCTGATAGGAACAATAATTCTTAAAAAGATAGTCGGCTTATATGATCGGACTTGTCTTGTTTAACTGTAAACGCTTTGCGAAACGCTGGGCACAAAGTGAACAAGATGCCGGAATGATACCACAATGACGACCACGCAAACAAAAACAGCTAAAAGATTTTAGAATTTTCTCGCGGAACGTTAGATCGCTCTGCAGAGCTCGAACTGCTCAACCACTGATCGATTTCGTGTATCAGTATAAGGCTGATATAACAGCAATACAAGAAATAAAATGGACAGGAACTGGAGTTTTAAAAAAGAAAAAGCCAAGCTCATCAAAACCGGTTGAAAGCTGATTTTCGAAGAAATTATCTTTGAATTACTTAAAAATGTGGGAAAAAGTAATACACTTATTTGTAGTGTCATATCCACAATTTCTTACTCAACAACAGTAACAAAAATCCTTTCCTGAAAGCATCTCCTATCACACGAATGTTCAGTACTGGCAACATTTTCCCAGAGCAGCAGCAATAAGTCTACCATAACAAGCTCGTGCTAAAATCAACCTAACTTTTCTGTTTAGTATTGAATCGACCGAGCGGTTTTCGGAGCCCGGCATCGGGCAAGATCGCAAAACCCAGCATCGGACAACCCATTTTCGGACTATAGTTTAGAACGAGTACGACAACGAGGCAGTGGCGACGAAGATTGTGTTTTGCTAATATACTGAAGTCTTTGTTATTTTGATTATATGTGTTAACCTTTTGTGAGAATAAATCTGTTTGCTAAGAATATCCTACATTTTGGTGCTTCCTGTGAGGAACGACTTGTACGCGCGAACAATTGGTGTTTTTCGAGATCTAATGGCGTTGTACTTGTGGCTTCGCACATATTAGCGCTGCGAATTTGCGAATTTGACAATTGGTGGCTTCGCGCATTGTTGGCTGTGCGAATTTGGATTTGGTGGCATCGCGCATTAGTGGTTGTGCGATTTTGGCATTTGGGTGGCTTCGCACATAATAGCGCTGCGAATTTGGGAATTTGACAATTGGTGGCTTCGCGCATTGTTGGCTGTGCGAATTTGGATTGGGTGGCATCGCGCATTAGTTGCTTGTCGAATTTGGCATTGAATATTAGGAACGGTTAAATGGCGGACTTGAATAGACGGACAGCGGCAATGAATGCCATCAAGCGCATTGCGTCGGCTGTATTGACAGGAAATTACGGAGGAGACAAGCACAAACAAACCCAAGATCTTCAGTGTTTGAAAATGCACTTTGACAGGTTTGTTGCTGCGCACGATAATCTGTTGGCTGAGGCGGAGCAAGCCGAGTTGAAGGCGCATGATGAGTTATGGCGAGAAGTCGAGGAAGATTATAACGCCGCGGTGGCGGAGATACACCGATTGGGGGCTGCGTCGGATCAAGACAGTGGCGTGGAGTCCAGGTTGCCTCAGATGAATCTAAAACTGGATCCGCTGAGTGTGCCGACGTTTGATGGAACATTACGGAATTGGCTGGCGTTCAAGGATGCATTTGAGACAATGGTTCATCTGCCGGAGTATCCAGAGGCTTATAAGTTGGCTAAGTTGCGTGCGGCTGTCAAAGGTGAGGCGGTGTCGTTGATTGGCGGCATGTATACGGGTGGTTACATGGCGGTCTGGAAGGCCTTGAAGGCTAGATATGATAACCCGAAACAATTGGCCGAGATCCATGTCTCGCAATTCATTACCATGAAGTCTCAGGCGACTGAATCGGCGAGCTCACTGTTGGCGGTAGTAGATACGGTGAGAGAGTCGTTCAGAGCGTTGACGGTTATGGGATTGGCGGTAGAGCACTGGGACGCGTTGGCAGTGCCTATCATAACGTCGAAGCTTCCTCAGGCCACAAAACAGGCATGGAGTATAAGTTTGACCTCCAACAATATTCCAACGTTGGATGAGTTACTGGCATTTGTGGAAAAACGAGCGTACAGTTTAACTTTGGAGGTTATGCGATAGCCTACGGCAACAACAGGTCGTACAACCGGGGTGCATGCACAATTGCCCACAGCACACCCATCACGCTTGGTTAAGACAAACTTGGCTGCGACCTCTCCTGGCCACTGTGAGTTTTGCAATGATGCCACTCACCGGATAGGTCGTTGCCCAACACTAGTGGCTTTGCCCGTAGCGGAACGTTTTCAACGCTTAAAGGGCTCAAATTTGTGCTTCAACTGCCTCCGGCCAGGACATGCAACAAAGATGTGTCAGTCAGGCGGTTGTCGCAATTGCAATGGCAAGCATCACACTCTGCTGTGTCGCAACACCTCTGGAATGGCGGATAGAACCTCAGGCTTGCTAGGGTCTTCGTCTCAAGTTCAAGGGAGACCACCGAAAAACTATCACATGTGACTAGGCAGGCGAAGGAGATCATTTGTGGCCATATGCGACCAAATCGTGTTATTGGCGACAGCATATGTTTACGCACTGGATAGGATGGGAACACGACACCGATGCCGAATATTATGCGATCCAGGTTCACAGGCAAGTTTTATGACTGCTCGGTTTTTTCAAAATTTGGCTCTTCGAAAGGAACGCTCCGAACTTCAGGTGGAGGGCGTAGGCACTTGTGCTTTCACATATACTCGCGGTAGAGCGACGGTGCAGCTGTCGTCTATTCAGGACGCAACTTTTGGCATGGCAATCGACTTTTACATATTGGACTCAATTACCTCACCGACTCCTGTTACAAATATTGCGGAGTCATGTTGGACGCATCTTCGATCGTTGGAGCTGGCTGATCCAACGTTCGGTACCACAGGCAGAATCGACGCACTGATTGGAGCCGATGTATGGGGTGCCATAATTCAGGATGGCATCGTGCGTGGTTCACGGGGCGAACCGTTCGCTCAGGCCACAGCCTTTGGCTGGGTGGTGTTTGGCCCAGCATCCGTTGATTCGGGGACAACGACATTGCTGACATCACTCCACGTTCGATGTGATAACCCGGAGCAACGACTGGATGATCTTCTGCGAAAATTTTGGGAGTTAGAAGAGCCGTTGGCGTCTTCAGCTCTAATGGATGATTCAAATTGGTGTGAAGAACTTTTCGTGGCGACTCATCGTCGGGACATGGATGGCAGGTACATTGTCCAGATACCGTTTCGACCAGATGCCTTGGCACTGGGTGATTCATATACAATGGCTTTAAGACAGTTCCTTCGGATGGAGCAAAGATTGGCAGCTGACGTTGAGCTGAGGGAAAAATATGTGGCGTTCATGGACGAATACATGGCGCTTGGGCATATGCGCAAAAGCAGCAATCAGGCAGAGGATCCATCCCAGGCATATTATATTCCACATCACGCGGTCATGGCAAAATTCCGTGTGGTTTTTAACGCATCGGCAAGAACTTCAAATGGCGTTTCATTGAACGACACTCAGTTCAGTGGCCCAATAATACAGGAGAGCCTAGTTAGTATTATTTTCCGTTTCCGGCGATATATGGTGGCATTGTCCGCAGACATTGAAAAAATGTTCCGCCAAGTACGTGTCGACGAGCGGCACTTACCATGGCAGCGGATATTGTGGCGAAAAACGGCAACCGACCCGTTGTGCACATATGAGTTGCCAACGGTGACTTATGGCATGGCGTGCAGCCCATATAACTCAATCTGTACGTTACATCAATGCGGAGCAGATAATGCGGGCCTAATAGTGGATGGCAGCCGGGCAGCGCGAGCACAGGAAAGTATCCGACGCGATTTCTATGTTGACGACTATCTGGCCAGTGTTGACACGAAGGAAAATGCGATTCAGTTGGCTTGCGACGTAGATACTATCCTCCGCGAAGGACATTTCATTTTGCGGAAATGGCAATCGAATGAAAGAGAGGTGATTGCGAGTATTACGGGCACACCTACCAGTGCAGAGGATGTAAACCTGCGATCCTCAGAAACGACGGTACTAGGATTGCATTGGAATCCGGAAATGGATCACTTGTTTTTTAAAATAACATTGGAAGACAAGGAACCATCGAATACGAAAAGGCAAGTGCTAAGTGACACCGCTAGACTATTCGATCCCATAGGCATGTTAGCACCCGTTATTATTGTGGCTAAAGTTTTTATGCAGCGATTGTGGCTTGAAGGACTGGAGTGGGATGCCCCATTGCCCGCATCTTTACTGGCAGAATGGCGTACATTTCGCAATGGCTTATCTTAACTGGGAACTCTTCGCATACCACGTTGGCTTGGCTTACGACCAGACATTCAACCTCATTTGCATGGCTTTTGTGATGCTAGCGAGAAAGCGTATGCGGCTGTGGTCTATTTGGCGAGCAGGAATCACCTTGGCGAGAGAACATCGGTCCTGGTCACCGCGAAGACAAAGGTAGCACCAGTGAAGGCAGCAACTATACCCAGGCTGGAGCTCTGCGCAGCTCATCTGTTGGCATCAACAATGACCAGCGTGATACAGGCATTGGCGTTACAGGAAGTGCCATATTCGATGTGGACGGATTCGAGTATTGTGCTTTGTTGGCTGCGGAAACCCGCAAATACACTCAAACCTTATGTGGCCAATCGGGTTGGCTACATACAACAGCATTCCGCTATCTCACAGTGGCATCACATCCGGAACCAGTACAATCCTGCCGATTGTGCCAGCCGAGGAATTAGTGCAGAAGCTCTTCGTGCGCATAAATTATGGTGGCATGGTCCGGATCCATCCCTTATTGATGAAGCACCTGCCGCGGAACCTCCAACACTTACCGACGAAGATGCACTCACTATGACAATGGAGGAGAAACCGGTAAAGAGTTCGATAGCAAGGGTCACAACTCCTTTAAGCCTGTGTACAACAAGACCAGATGGTACAACTTTAGAGTTATTGGACCGATTCAGTAGCATAGGCAAACTACTTCGAACAACATCATACATTTTGCGATGGCGGCTCACACGTAGGCAGTATTGGCGTACCCCAACCGTTAGCGTTGACGAGATGGACGAGGCTTTACGGTGGCATATACGCACTGAACAAGGCAAATCATTTGGGACAGAGATTTATCAACTTGGCAATAACTTAAAGCTCCAGTCGTCTAGCTCCCTTAGAACGTTGGCACCGTTTTTAGATGATCATCACATTCTTCGAGTTGGAGGCCGACTCAAGCATGCTCAGCTTGAGGACAATCAGCGATTTCCGATCCTTTTGGCAAAATACAACGGTCTAACTCGACTTATCGTTCGAGATGTGCATCAGGAGACACTACATGGAGGCATACAGCTTATGCTACAAACCTTGCGTCAGAAGTACTGGATATTGCATGGCAGGACCGTGGTGAAGCAGTGCATTTACGGATGCATTACTTGCAGGCGACATCAACAGGCGCTTTCTCAGCAACAGATGGCATCACTACCAAGGGCACGAGTGGTAGCTGCCCCACCTTTCTCTTCATCAGGCGTGGACTATTGTGGACCTTTCCACCTTCGAGTTGGAACGAAGAGAACGCGGACGACTGTGAAGACGTATGTGGCAATCTTCGTTTGTATGGCGACCAAGGCCGTCCATATCGAGCTGGCGGACGACTTGTCATCCCAGGCCTTTCTCAATGTCTATACCCGTTTCATCAGTCGCCGAGGTCCTTGTCCGCACTTGTACAGCGAAAATGGCACTGCATTTGTGGGCGCGAACACTCTCATAAGAAAGGATCTTGTAGAATGGCAAACCATTTATACTCAGCAGCAGATTGCGAACCAAGGAACTACCTGGCATTTTATCACCCCGGGAGCCCCGCACCAAGGGGGTCTGTGGGAGGCGGCCGTGAAGTCTGCTAAACGGCATTTGCTGCGTGTTATTGGCAAGCAGACGCTATTCTTCGACCAGCTAAATACTTTGCTGATACGTATTGAGGCGTGTCTCAATTCACGTCCGTTGACTGCCTTGCATGATGGGATAGATGATCACCTGGCCTTATCACCCTCGGATTTCCTTATTGGGCGCTCACTGGTAGCCGTGCCAGAAGCTCCCATTGCTGATGTACCGACGAATCGACTGAAACACTGGCAACTTTTGCGTCACATGCATGAGCAATTTTGGAGGAAGTGGCAAGACGAATATTTGGCTTCATTGCAAACCCGCAGCAAATGGCACCAGAAATTCGCAAACCTACGAATTGGCGATATTGTGGTAGTTCGACACGAAAATCTACCCCCAACCCACTGGCGACTTGGCAGAATCATGGCTGTTCATCCAGGCGACGACGGACTTGTCCGATCCGTGACGATTAGGCATGCGACGGGGACATGCACTCGACCGGTGCAGCGAGTGTGCACTCTCATGGAAGCAGATCCTGAACCTACCGGTTCAGCCGGGCAGGATGTTTAGTATTGAATCGACCGAGCGGTTTTCGGAGCCCGGCATCGGGCAAGATCGCACAACCCAGCATCGGACAACCCATTTTCGGACTATAGTTTAGAACGAGTACGACAACGAGGCAGTGGCGACGAAGATTGTGTTTTGCTAATATACTGAAGTCTTTGTTATTTTGATTATATGTGTTAACCTTTTGTGAGAATAAATCTGTTTGCTAAGAATATCCTACATTTTCAATTTCGTCTTCATTCGACGATATCATCGAAAGTTTCAGCGGTAAAAATATGTCTGGGTTTGGCATCTGATAAATGGCAAAACCTCTGAAAATTTAGACATTGATTACTAATTTAATTGTAAATGCTTTGAAGATGAATATAAACTCGAAGCATCTGTTGGTGTGATATTTAAGAAAATGTCTGGTGCTGGCAATCCTGTCTTAGCACCATAGCCAAAAATGAAGCAAATCTGCTTCAAGTTAAGTTAAACCCACTCTGTGAATTTTGTTTCGGTTAGATATTCACGCTGGAAGTTAAAAAGATGAAAAGAATTTTAGAGAATTTTTTAAAATATAAACTTTCAAAGTTTTGAAAAGTAAATATTTATTGCTATTTTTCATTGCAGAATCAGTCCCATTTTTCTTTCATTTATTAACCAAAGAAGGTATCAACAATACAGGAAAATATTTGAAATAAATATGTGTAAACGAAAAATTAAATATATTAAATAAATAACAAAAAAAATCAGTAACAATTGATAAATAACAAACAAAAAAAACATTGACATATAGTTTAAAATAAGAGGCCATGGATGACTTGAAAAAGGGAGGATTTGAAGTAGAATTTGAAGATCGTTGGGTATACAAAAAATTTATACTGTTAAATATTCTGCAGCATCTATTTACCGGCTTATTAGCTGCGTAAATAGTGGAATGTGGATATTCTTTAAGTAAACGAGAGGACCTGATGTTCCTTACAGGGATGCAAGTGTCAATAAGTTTAGATGACCCAGTCGAAACTCATAAGGAGGAAAGGTATTAAAATCGTAAGGATTGTATAGTTCTCTCAACGCGAAAAGCAAGAATTGTTTTTGTATGGACTCGAGTCTGTTGCTATGGGTTTCAAAGGCCGGATTCCAGCAGATAGAAGCATATTCGAGAAAGGGGCGTACAAGTGAGATGTATAAGGATCTTGTGACCCACAGGTTACGAAATTCCTTGGAACGTCTTTTGATGAACCCTAGTGGTTTGTTTGCACGGGAAATTATTAAATCATAGTGTAAGGTGAAGCGGAGTTTCTCATCCAAGATAACACCAAGGTCAACAACGTTTTCAACTCGGCCTAACAAACTATTGCCAAGGAAGTATGTGTTATGTGTGACCGTGCATTTTCGGGAAAAACTAATAACCTGGCACTTAGCAATGTCGAAAGAGAGTTTATTTTCATTGTACCAATGACCAAGTGAATTAAGTTTAGATTGGAGAAAGAGTGCATCGGATTTAGATTTATTGTTGTGATACACTTTGAGATCGTCGGCGTAAAGTAGATGAGGTATATTTGCTAAGACGTCAGAAAGGTCAGAAATAAATATATTAAAAAGGAGTGAGCCAGGCTACAGATATATTTTTCGATAAAACTCCTTGAAATTTTACCAATTGCGTTCGATTGCGATGGTAAGAAGTCAGCCAGCTGTGCAAGGATCCGGCAAGTCCGAATTTCAAAAGCTTTGAAATTAAGATAGGGTGGTCAACTCTGTCAAAAGCTTTACTGAAGTCTGTATAGACTGCGTCAATTTGGTATTCTTTCTCCATTTTGCACAGAACGTCTGAGATTAGGACTGTCAAATTCGTGGTAGTTGAGCGACCTTTCTAAAACCATGTTGCTACTCATTCAGACGGGAGTCAACAAGTGGAGAAAGTTTATCGTAGACAATCTTTTCAAAAAGTTTCGGAATTGAAGATAAGATGGCAATGCCCCTATAATTTCCGATACAGCGTCTATCACCATTTTTGAAGATGGGTGTGACATACGAAAGTTCCCACCAGGATGGAAAAACTTCAGACGAAAGTAATCTGTTGAAAAAAATATGCAAGGGAGTTACAAGCTGCTCTACACACTTTTGCAAGAAAGTTGGAGGAATTAAATCGGGTCCAGGGCCTTTTTTGCAGTCGAGTTCCATAATAGCTTTATATATTTCATCACGTGAAATTTCTAAGCTGTTGGAGCGGAATGAGAGTAAGAAATGTGTGAGTTTGGTGGGTCTGATGCATTAAAAACAGTCTGGAAACTATCTGCAAATAAATCACAAATCTCATTGGGAGAGGAAGAAGTAATATTATTAAAGAACATCGACGATGAATAACCTGTAGTTTTAAAAAAATCAAAATCAAAAATCATAAAAATTTTTCGGGTCGCGGATTGTATTTTCGCCGGTAGACTTAATGTAGTTGTCATAAGTCTCGTGGGACTTTGTTAAAAACTGCTAAGCAATTTCATTTTATTCTTCTTGAATAGCCGAACTAACGTCAATATTGTTTTTAATCCGCTTATAAAGTTTGTTACTACGATTCCGTAAATGGCTCAGAGAGTTTATTCTTTTTCTTTATCTTTGTTACATATCTCTCAACGGCGTCAAATATTTTGTTGTAAAAGGTGGAATGGGTTTTTCAAGATCTAACGTTGAAATAATATTCGTCCAATCTATAGAGTCAAGAAAATTGTGAATGCTTTCATAATTAGCATTACGAAAGTCATAAAAAATTGAATTATTGTACGTTCTTAAGTAAGTAGAATCAGGAGTGGCAAGTTCAATTAAATGAGAATTAAATGACAACAGACCTTAGTAAATAAAGGCCGAAAAATTACAAGCATTACCTTAATTGGCAGCTCTTTCATGAATCCTTCAAAGAAATTCTTACGACAGCTGGTTTACAATAAAATCAATTTGCTTGATGAATTTCGCTTTGATTCCATGACTGAATCGGAAGTTATAGACGAAAAAGCTTTGTTTTGCTGATCAAATTTATAAGATTTAGTTGATGAAAATCACCATAGGTAGCAACTTCATCCTTATTTTTTAAATTAAATTTATTTTAAATATGGCCTAAAACAAGGTCTAAGTACTGCGTAAATATTGTTAAAATCTGATGACTGAATCGGAGTTTGTGGGCCAAAAAGCAGTATTTTTTTCTTAGCGGTTTTTCAAGATGGCACCCCTGCCACAGTGCTGTTCACATTTCAAAGCTACTTCTATCGGATTTGGTAGTAGTTAATACCAACATATCTTGTAAAGTTCATAATCATCGGATGATCCGTTTGTCAGTTCTCGTGAACAGAAATTTCGAGTGCTGAAAATAGAGGTAATTTGATGATGGCCTGTCGTTCTTGTGTAACACGGAATTTTGAAAGTTTGAAATCGACATAGTAGACAAAGGTTAAAATTTACGAATAGTTTGAATTTTTCTTCAAAAGACAAACAATTTTCAAGAGGGTCGATGATTTGAAGGACTTTTTTTCAGGAGCCTTTCGTAGCTGCAGGGTTGCCGCACACTTTTGAAAACTCATGTTTGTATAGCTTTGATAAGCATGAATATGTTTTGCAAATTGTACGATTATTCAATGTTTCTGTCAGAAGTTATGACAAATCGAAATGTGAAAAAAAAATTCTTGCCTATTTTTAGGCGCTCAGTCCCCGTAAAAGGTTCCAAATTTCCAATCAAAAACCATAAAACGTAATAAGTTTTCATTTTCAAATATTACTTTTAACAAAAATGTACTCCGCATAGAAATATAGGGGTACCTGCAAATTCACTAATATGGCCGTCACCGGCAAAGGGTTAAAGATATTTTAATTTGAAGAAATCATGAATCGATTTCTTATATACATCTATGTCCTCCAAAAATTTCAGCTTGATTGGATCGGCTACTCTAAAGATTAGCTCCATTAATCTTTTTGCTGATATTTTTTTTAGTTTTTTTTTCTGTGATAATGCCAAAGCTCAGGGCATTGCCCTTTGAAGCGAATGCTTAGCGATGGCGGTAGGGAAACACATAAGGGAGAAGCTGATATCAATTATTCCATTATTCTTTTAAGTGTCAAATTGATTTCTTATTTTCTAAAGCCCTAGTGTTATGCCTAGTAGCTACTAAAGCTTTAATGTGGCACTTAGTTAATGGAGCGCTGGTATTATGCCCAGTTGCCGACTGTTAAGAGAACACAAGACGAACAAATACAGCCATGGGCACGGCGGGATTCGAGCCCTCGGGCAGTAGATCGCTGGTTCAGACTAACGCGTTAACGAGCTAAGCTATCGACCACCAGATATATATATATATATATATATATATATATATATATATATATATATATATATATATATATATATATATATATATATATATATATATATATATATATATATATCAGTGGCGAAGCGTTCGTACAACCCGATTCCTTCCGGCTTCCCTTTCGAAAATATCGACCTACTTGAGATTTTTCAAAACATGTATGCATGTTAAACATGTACATGAAATTTCAAAAGACTAAAGGTATACTGTATGATGCGATAACGTGAAAATTCCCATTTATAAGCCGACATTTTTCGGCTTGCAAATTCTTATAGCTTGCTGAAATGCTAGCATCGTCTCGCTTTAACAGATGAAAAATAAGCAGTGCTGGATCGGCTTACAAATGGTTCGAGAATGGAAGAAAATTTCGATCGGTTCATTGAATATTGCCGTTGTACTATTTTTATGGGGACGTTACTTTCGACAGTTGTACTGTTCACATAAAAAAAGCACATGAAGATTATATATTTGAGTTATGAGTATGAAGACAAAATTTTACTGGCTATCTAAAAACTAAAATTTTTCTTATTTTAGTTTTTAGAAATGAATTTTGCCGTGATAAGAAAAAAGTCATAAGCACCAGAATGCAGTTTTTGGGTTAATTTTATGATGTGATAGAGCGCATTGAGCTCAGTCTTTGTAACCTGCCAACAGTTTGTTTCTGACGCATATTTATGAACAAATTGTTAGGCGATTTGCTGATTGTCCAGAATATTGCACTTTTCCTTAGTTTAAAAATCTTGGCTCCATTTTTTCTTCGCCAAAGAGGGAAATCTCATACTTGCAGAACTGTAAATCAACTAAGTTTAATGCAAGGTCCGCTAATATTTGAGTGTAGTGATTAAAAGATTCATTCCTATGAACTAGAATTTCAGTTTTTGCTAGAGCTTGTCCTAAGGAAGTTTAATTAAAAGAAAAAAGAGACTGCAACAATTCAGACTGTGAATGATTTAAGATTTTAAATTTGTGTTGATTGATTTAGGTATTACAAAGAACATGATAATTTACAATGTAATATTTTTTTAACGAAAATGTTGTTTCAAGTGAATTTGTTTCATATTTTTTGGTCAATTATATCACAGAAATGTCTTTTTTTGTTAGCAACTTCGTTTTCGTCTTCGGACGTTGTCCTAAACAAAAAAGTATTAAGTGCCTCTATTCACGAAATATCAAACATTTCTTGACATTCTTTGCACTTATGAAAAGAACAAAAGTTATCTAACCGGCGAAGTCATTTTTGGAAGTGTGAAGCTTTTATTACATCCTTTCACATCGGTGAAATGAAAATCCGAATTTCCTGAAAATTAAAATAAATGTCTTGCATTAAACTCCCTTATGATGATCCATATTCTGCCTAAAATTGTTTTTCATCTTTCTTATTAGATAATATTTCATAAAAAGCAGGAATCAGTAAATTAAAGGAAAGTACATAAAAACTATTTGTATACCCAACTATTATACCCAAAAATATTGTAATTGTAAATTGTAAAAATTGCAAAACAGTTTGAAAGTATAGTAACTGAAAGATTTTTTATACTTCCTCATGTTAAGGGTTGACTTTTTCCCGATTTTTTCATTTCAACCGCTTTATTTCCAAAATATTTATAAATTTAATGGATGAAAAATAGCTGCTTTCAATTTTTTCAATTCGGCATTCTGCGGGCTCAGAAAGACGTTTTTCAATACTTCGTTTTTACAAATATTATTTACTTTAAAACAAATGGTTTCATGTATGTATATTGAAGGTGACCCTGTAAAAACTGCTCACTAATTTGTTGATAAACATGTGCTTAGCATTTTTTTATGAATTACGATTTTTCACACTGTTTGTAAGTGTGACTAGAATTAAATAGAAATTAGTAACTCCGACAAACATCAGCATGCCAAGTATCATTATCTTCTATATAAAATGGTGGATGATAATTCGGCTTCCCTCCATCGATATTTCACCCCTCGCCACTGATATATATATATATATATATACATATATATATATATATATATATATATATATATATATATATATATATATATATATATATATATATATATATATATATATATATATATATATATATATATATATATATATCTATATATATATATATACATATATATATATATATATATATATATATATATATATATATATATATATATATATATATATATATATATATATATATACATATAAAGAAATATGAATTTACGGTGGAACGATTCTAATATTATCTTTCTTCGAAAATCAGTAAAAAGTTGCAATAGTACATAATAAACCAAATAAAGCACATTAAAATTTGTATTTACCTTTCAGCGTATCTACAAAGAAATGTTTTTAAGGCTTCAATAGATTTTCATTGAAATTGGTGGCTATCGGAAACAATTTCAATGTTGTAACAATTTTTTTGAATATATTTTCCAAAGCAATCATCCAAAAATCATAAAGACCTAGAATTATGACGATTCTATCAAAAAACCCACTGTATTAAAAAACATGAAAGCTGCTTCTATACACATACATAGTTCTCGGTAGAACAACCTGAATTTCAATAATGAAATTCAGGTTGTTCTACCCGAGAACAATGCTCAAATGCACACGCATCATTTATCAGATATTTCTTTAATCTATGCCATTCATCATATATAAATTTTAAAATAGTTACGTAACTTTACCTTTCGCATATCCGTTTTGAAACGACCTTTGAATGGCTTGGAACCCATTCCCAGTCAACATGCATTGAAACTTTTCAAATATATTACAAACTTTAATTTGAAGCCGTCTTAATTCCACTACTGATTCACTCATCTAATGGCCTTTTGTCCGTCAGCGACCAGCTAGCTCTTTGTCTGGGCAGATAAAATTTGCATTCTGTTGGACTGTGACTTGTTTGAAGCTGAAATACTCCCATATCGGTGTGCTTTCCTCGCTGCCATCATCGTGCAACCATCGAATCATAAGAGAATCTCGCTAATCGTATCTACATGCATAACACTTTTAAATCCAGATATATCTTTTTAATTGTTTTTGGTTTTAATCGTCCTTTATCATGCAACCGTTTGATCCATCTTAATGAACGCTTCATATTGCAATTTTGTCCAATGCTGAAGCTGCAAAGTCGACCGCCTCGTGAATGTTTTCTACTCCTCGTTAACTACAGCATGGCTTTCTTCGAGCAAGATGTGATGATGGCTCCGTAAAATCGGTGCTCCCTTGCATCGGAGCTGGGATATTCATTTATTGTTTCATCCGACCATTGTTGGGATACGCCATTGTGCTCGCAAACGGACATGACTAAGCGCTTTTTTGAAGTAACAAGCGAGCACAAAACGGGCAATGACTGGTGTTATGTGTGTGTGTATGTGTGATAGGTAGCGTTTTACTTGGTGCTTCTTATCTGCATACGCCGGGATCAAACGTTGACAGAGCGAAGATAGCGGATAATTGATGACCAGTACCAAGTCAAGTGAGTGAATCATTCATTCTAGAAGATAATCTAGTTCATACAGATAGCAAGAGTACTTTGTTGCGATGCTATGGTTACAGAATGAGGCAGGAATTCAACTTCAATGATATCCTTTACATAGCTATGATTCTTGTGTTAATATAGTTGTTACACTGATTAGGAGATCGGGATGCGTAACTATACCAAATGAGGCAGTTACATACATATGTACCCATCAAAAATGGCATTCAAATGGCCGCTCATATATGCGCTATTATCAACCGGAAACCTCTCTTTTAAAAAAGGATTGATTTACAGCGTAGATTAAATGAGGTTCATAATTAGGTTAGTTAATATTTTATTAGGAATAAATTAAAGATTCTTAAAAACCAAAGAGGAGTTTTAAAGTTATGTTGTACAGAAAACTGTATTATTCAAGTTTTGCAGTAATTGGGTTAAAAACAAGGTTACATATCACGTGTAAGGTGGACAAGTTAACTTAAATGAGAATCAATTGGAGATAAGGCTCAGAGTAACATACTAAAGAACCACTTAGTTTATAAAATAAAATTTCTCACAAAACTATATGCAGATAGCAGAGGTAGAAAACAATTCAACTCAAGTAATTGCAATTCAAATCATGCTATAACTAAAGACAGTAAAGCAATTTGACTAGTGCAGCTATTTCAAATTTTCGCTAATGCTGATGAAATTGAAGCAAACTTTTCGAAGCTTCTGGGTCACCAGATACGGTAATCAGCTTAATTCGCATTTTGGCACCTAAGTGTGGTCCTTTAAGCCAAATAGTTAATGTTTTACTTCACTATTCATAAGACTACGAAGTTTTTGACGAAAAGTGACTTTATTTCGTTCTTTCTTATTCCACTCCAGACACCCACGTCCGAGAAGCTATCCCGTGTCGCCGAAAGGGAATTCCTTATTCGACATGACATTTTCTGCTTAAGGCGCACCGAGCTAACCATAAAACGCGAAGCATTTCCCAACATCATTTCACCGCAAGCACTGAAAGATACCGTCTGTGTGCAGTAACGCCTTGCCACCGGCAACAAATCTCAACTCTGCAAACTGCGTTCCAACTAGCTTTGAGTGACTTTGGCGTGTCAGCTTTGCATTAGCGTACCTTGTCACTTTCGGCTTTCTCAAAGAATTCCACGTAATTATGATAAGTAAATTCCGCAACGAGTCATCCTCCGCCCGGCTCGTGGCCCACATTTCATGCGAAGATGTCGACACTGTTTCTTGAACGTGCAAGAAAACTTCCATGTCATGAATCTTTCAAGGGGTTTTTAGCATGCATCTAAAAGCCGGAGATATCTTTCCTGCGGTGTCTGGAAGCCACTTAACATGATAATGATGCTGAAAAAGAAAAGTTTGCGGTTTGTTGATTTCATTACGTGGCAGTAATATATAAAGTAACAACTTGAGAAGGACAGCGGGTTGTCCTCTTTCTCGCTGTTATGGTCGGTAATAAGCTTGCGAGGAATTTCATTGAATAATTCAAAGCATATGCGTGTTAAGTGCTTGATTGGATTTAGTTGAACGACGATAGGTTTTTTTCAAGCTTTTATTAATTTTTTTCAATTTGACTTCGATTTTTTATGTTTGTGTTTAAGTATCAATTAAGAAGTTTTTTGAGAAATATGCTTGCATTTGATTTTATTACCACAATGACATGCACTCGCAGTAGTGATGCGCGATTGCTAGATGTTAAACTCGATTGTTTCGATTGTTCAAATATCTCGAAACATCTCGATGATTTAAGTTGGACTCGTTTGTTGCAATCGAGACAATCGAGAGAATCGAGACAATCGAGACAATCGAGAGAATCGAGAGAATCGAAACAATCGAGAGAATCGAGACAATCGAGAGAATTGAGACAATCGAGAGAATCGAGACAATCGAGAGAATCGAATAAACATCTCGCCATCGTAGCAATTGAGAGAATCAAATAAACATCTCGCCATCGTAAGGATTGGTTTATCTTAAGTTAAAATCAAGACATCTTTAGCTCTTTGGTGGCGGTGGGCATGTTAGTGTATAAGCCCACCAGTATACACAGTACGCGTGTAGAACCGCTTGTGAGGAATAAATTTGAATAGATTGAAAATATTATTTAGCAGATTTTTTTACGTGTGCATACATATGGAATGTAATGATCAGATATGCATGGGAATTTGTATAGTAGTAGTTTTGCTAAAACCATTAAGTCTGATCAAAGTGTATGATCAAGTATTATATGAAGCTGAGTTTTGTCATGCTGTTAAGTATGTTAAAATAAAATCTGCTTTTAGATAGTGCAGTTTGAAAGCATATCAAGTATCGAGTATTTTCGTACTTGCGAGTATTGTATTCAAATATTCAAAAAGTTTTTAGGGCAAAAGTAGCTGAACTTGGTCAATTTTGGGTTAGAGTGGTTTCGGTATTGATATTTTAAGGATGTAAAAAATTTTTTATGGGGAAAATTGGGCAAAAAAGTCAAATTTTCCCATAAATTTTTGGTGCATAGGTTGAATTCGGAGACCATTCTGAGTTGTTTCGGGCGAAATGTCCATACAAGTCTGGGAAAAAGTGGCCTAGTTTCGAAGATACGGCAAAATGAAATCCGCCGGAAAACCGTCCGGAAAAACTGAAAATAGCACTAAAAGTGCTCAATAGGAGAAGGTTGAGATCCTTTTTGGTTTGACAGTTGGCTGCTCCGGCGGTGCATAATGCCGTATCTTCGAAACTATATATATATATATATATATATATATATATATATATATATATATATATATATATATATATATATATATATATATATATATATATATATACATATATATATATATATATATATATATATATATATATATATATATATATATATATATATATATATATATATATATATATATATTTATATATATATATATATATATATATATATATATATATATATATATATATATATATATATATATATATATATATATACATATATATAAATTTATATATATGTATACATATCTACACAAATTTTTAGTGGGTCTATCTTCCGTTTGCCTGCATAAAATTCGTTAATTTCTAAGATTTTACCCAAGAGTAGAAAATGAGATGAATAAAAAGTTAATACTCCACACTGACTTCGATTCCGATGTACAAGTTTCACCTTGAAAATCAAGTCGATAAGTATATGAGTATAAACGAATTTTGTGTTGTTGCTTGATGCAAAAATATATGCGTGATAACATTAAATGAGTTATTTCGTTCTGTCATTTAATCGTATTTCAATTTGAAATTTATACGATTGCAAAATATCAACTGAAAATCAAAGACTGAAATATGTAATAGCACTTGCCACAAAAAAATATTTCTTATCTCATTTTGTTTTAATGTTTTAGAGAACTTATATGGTTTCATACTTCGGTTATAAGCACACCAGCCAAACATAATTTCCTATTCGAAAATCAATAGATGCAAATTCAAATCAGTTCTTTTGCCTTTAAAGCCGTTTTTAAATAGTTCTTATTTAAAATCATAAGCTTTACACAACGGGAAATAGATGTGAAGAAAATTAGATGCCCTATATTAAGATAATTACTACTACTTACTACTAATCTACTAGTATCTTTTTTTTTGTTCTTTTACAACTCACTAACATCTTTTCCTCAAAATAGACAGAAAAAACTCGTACGTGCTGCCAATGCACAATAAGCAAAGCAAACAAACGAAAATGAAAGAGGCTTTGAAAATAGAATAATAATATGGAACATGTATTTTCACGTGGGCATAAATCTCTGTCCTCTTTTCGTTTGTAACTTAGTCAATATTAATCAAATTATCTAGTGACCGCAAAATGAAAATTTCTTCAACTGATGAATATCAACATTTTTTTGTATTGTTTTGATAAAATTCCTATGTTTTAAATCCTTTTCCTCCATAACTTATACATAAAAGTTTTCCCTAGATGGATATATTTCCGGATATTTTCATTTCCTTTTAAGCAGTTTTTCATTATATCTGCCCTGAAAATATTTCGCATGAAATGTTTGCTATAAATAAGTTTGCCTAAATTTATGGATATTTTTTAATTGAGGTCGAAGATGCTAGATGTCTTTTTTTAATAGAAAATTAGACTTACTTAAATTATTTAAAATAAGAATTGTGACCCTACAGGCTATTTGAAAATCAGTCTTTGAGTTAATTTCTAAAGATAAATAAACATAATGCCAGAATGAGACAAAGTAATTTAAAAAAATATAAGGCAATAGCTAAAGGGTTTGTCCGAAAACAATCTCCTTTTAATTTCCGGTCGAGTCTGCTTAACATCACAAACTAATTTAAACAAGTATTGAGCACTCAATCACAGACCGCATCATCAACATTAATAGCTTGAAAATGGCTTCGGGGACGCAAACAAAGTCAAAGTCTGGTGTAAAGTTTATTTTCCCTCGTATACAATAAATTACTCATTTGCTGAACCTTTGCCCGGAACAAATTCAGTTTCCTTACCGACTCATCGTCATTTTCAACGACTATCTACATATATCATAAATATGTACTTCTCTTGTTGGACGTAAATATGAGCTTTATAGATGGCTTATGTCTTTTGAGTTTTGATAGTGAATTCAAAACTTTCAACGGTTTTGATGTTGCTGGTCTATTATCTGCATCGTTTCCTTTGGCAAGGTAACTTTCACCAGAACTCAATCTGTTTAATGCAGGAAACAGTTTATGTCCCGGGCACTCTTGATAAGTTTCGCAATTATATAAATTGAGTAACTGAGAATGATAAGCAACAAAACGTTTCAGTTAGGAGAGTGAAATTTTGTTCATCTTGCGATATTTTTTCCCGATATTCTATTCTATCTCTTAGAAAGAAAAATACTAATTATGATTTTTTTTTGGATCCAAACCGCTTAACGTACCACAAACCACATTTCTATTGTTCAACTAAATAGTCTACAGTAATATTTCAGAGAAAATTATCCTACACAACCTTACAACTAAGCGTACAGGCGAGATCTTTAAAAGCCGTTGATAAAATGCAAAACAAATAAAAAAAAACTCTAGCACACCTGAACCGCTAGAAAACTAATTTTCGAAGAAATTTTCTTTGAGTGACAAAAAAGTGTAGAAAGACGTAATACACTGTTTTGTAGAATCATATCATTCATTCCAGCAATAATTTTACCATAACAAGCTCATACTCAAATCAACTTATCCCTTGAATTTCGTTCTCATCGGAAGATTTCATCGAAAGTTTCAGCGGTTAAACGTTGTTTGAGGTTGCCATCCGAAAAATGTTCAAAACTCGGATAATTTAAAAATTGATTCCTTATTTTTATTGCAAATGCTTTGCATATGAGAACGTAATTTGAATTATCTGTTGGTGCAATATTTACGGAAATGGCTAATGCTGGTTAGCCCATGTCAGCAGCAAAGCAAAATATATACCAAATCTGTTTCACGTTAAGCTAAACCCAACCAGTAAATTTCGTTTCGATTGAATCACTGCGCTGGAAGTTATACGGGTGAAAAGAATTTTAGGGTTACCACCCTCAAAACTTTCCAAATTTTTAAAGCGTAAATATTTGTTGTTAATTTTCATTGCAGGATCATTCTCATTTGCAAATTTAATGACATAATCGCTCAGTAAAGAAATTCCACAAAATTACAAAAATAGTCATAGCTGGCAGCCCTTTCATGATTTTTGTACGGAATTCCTACGACATTTACTTCACATTAAGGTCCATTTACTGCATCAACTTCGTTTTGATTTCTACACTGGACCGGAAGTTATAGGGAAAAAAACTTTATTTTCCTGAGCAAATTTGCAAAATTTATGAGACAAAAATCACCACAGCTACCAGCCCTATACTAATTGTTCAACCAAATTTTTAAATATTACATAAAGTAAGATCCAAGTACTGTGTAAATTTTGTTAAAATCTGATGGTTGAATCGGAAGCTATAGGCCAAAAAGATGTTTTTTTTCTCAGTCATTTTTCAAGATGGTGCCACTGCCACAGGGTTGCCCGTATTTCAAAATCACTTCTACCAGACCTGGTCCTAGCTAATACCAACATGTCCTGTAAATTTCATTATGATCGGATTATCCGGTCGTAAGTTCTCGTGAACAGAACTTTCGAGTGCTGAAAATAGAGGTAATTTGGTGATGGGTTGCTGTTCTTATGCAAATCGGAATTATCAAAATTTTATCTTGAGATGAAGGACAAAAAATAAAATTTATCAGAGATTTGAAATTTTTGTCAAAAATCAAAAAATTTTTCAGGAAGGTCAATGATTTGAAGGATTTTTTTTTCAGCAGCCTGCCACATCTACAGGGTTACCCGCTTTATGCTGAAAATCTATATGTGAAAAGTTTTAGTCAACATCAATACGCTCTGCAATTTTTTTTTTCTACAAGTAATGACAAATCAAAATTTGAAAAAAAATCCTTGCCTACTTTTAGGCACCCTGCACCCACACACGGCTCCAAATTTCCAATTGTTTATCATAGACAAGCTTAGAACATAATTAGTTTTCATTCCCAATACTGTTGTTTTACAAAAATTTACACTGCTTAGAAATATAGAGGTTCCTCAAAATTCTTAAATCGCTCGCCACCGCCAAAAAGTTTAGGATATCTGAATTTGAGAAAGTCATGGACCTACCTACTATATACATCTACGTTCTCCGAAAATTTCAGCTCAATCGGATCGGCCACTCCAGAGATTATCACCCTTAATCATTTTGCTGATATATATATATATATATATATATATATATATATATATATATATATATATATATATATATATATATATATATATATATATATATATGTATATATATATATATATATATATATATATATATATATATATATATATATATATATATATATATATATATATATATATATATATTTATATATATATAAAGAAATATGAATTTTCGGCGAAACGAGTTTAATACTATTGTTCTTCGAACATTAGTAAAAAAATCTAGCGCTTCAAAATCGCTAGAAAACGAATTTTCAAAGAAATTATCTTTGAGGGACTTAAATATGTGTGAAGACGTAATACATTTCGTTGTAGTATCATATCAACCATTTCTTACTCAAAGGAACAAATATCATTTCCTGACAGTATCTCCTGTAACACAAATGATGAAAATGTTCAGTACTGGCAACATTTGTCCAACACAGCAGCAATAAATCTACCCTAACATGCTCGTGCTTAATCAACCTACTCTTTGAATTTCGTTTTCATCCAAGAATATCATCGAAAGTTTTAGCGATTAAACAATGTGTTCACGTTGAGTTAATTCCACCCTGTGAATTTTTTTTCGAATAAATGACCTAGTTTATGCGAGAGCCCAATGTAATCCCGATTCAGCTTAAACCCGAACAGTGAAGTGTGAAAAAAGTGAAAAAAGTGATTATTCAACATGAAGGGTCTTATTTTGAGCAAATTTACACATTATACATATGAAATATGTGACGGCGCTTGTTTTGTGCATTTGGATAAAACTAATGTCGTTTCGTTTATTTTTGCAAAAGAAGACGTTAATCATAATTAAGTGCCGAAAATTACTAGTGCCTGCTGTACTTTCCACAACATTGTGGAACGCCGAATAGAGCATTTGTATTCAAATTGGTTGGAGGAAGTAGCAACATGTAACATACGCAAACAAGTTTCTATGGTTACGCAAACAAGTTTCTATAAAAAAAGTTTCTATGGTTATACGCAATTCGAATTTCATAAAATCCCAATTCCAATTTTGCCCGTTTATACGACGCGATATTTGGGATAATCCCAAATTGGGATTACATTGGGCTCTCGCATAAACTAGGTCAATGGCTGAGCTGGAAGTTACAGGAATGAACAGAATGTTATGGTAACCATTCTCAAAACTTTTCAAATTTTCGAGACCTAAATATTTGTTGTCAACTGTCATTGCAGAATCATGCTCAATTGGAAATTTCATGACAACATAGCTCGATAAAGAAATGTCAATTAATTACGAAATTCATCATAACCTGCAACCCGTTTCATGATTTTTCAACGAAATCCTTACAGAATTAGAAATGCAGCAAGATCCACTTATCACATGAATTTCGTTTTGATTTCGTTACTGCACCGGAAGTTCCTGAGCAAATTTACAACATTTAAGAGAAATAAATTGCCATAACTGGCAACCCTAAACTAATGTTTCAACCAACTTTCTATCATAGAGTAAGGTTCATCTACTGCGTGAATTTTGTTAGAATCTGGTAGCTAATTCGGAACCTATACGCCAAAAACCAGTTTTTTTTCTCGGCGATTTTGCAAAATGACACCACTGCCACAGTATTGCCCGTATCCAAAATCACTTCTATCAGACTTGGTCCTAGCTAATTCCAACATGTTCTGTAAATTTCGCTCATTATCCGATCGTCCGTTCTCGTGAACAGAAGTTTTGAGTGCTGAAAATAGAGGTAATTCGATCATGGGTTGCCGTTCCTGTTTACCGCGGAATTTTGAAAATTTTTATGTGACTTGGTGGACAGAAGTCAAAATTTATCAACAATTTGAATTTATTTTCAAAAATCAAAAAATTTTCAGAAGGATCGATGATTTGAAGGATTTTTTTTCAGGAGTCTGCTGTAGCTACAGAGTTTCCCGCACAGTTTTGAAAGTCCATATATAAATTTTAATATATAATTAAAATTTCTTGATGATCTATTGTTTTTCTTAGAAGTTATGACAAATCGAAATTTGGAAAAAAATCCTTACCTACTTTTAGACACTCAGCGCCTACACGAGGCTCAAAATTTCCAATTCTTTAGCAAGGACAAGCTAAAAACATAATAAGTTTTCATTGCCAATACTTTTTTTTAACAAAAATTTACACTGCTTGGAAGTATAGGAGTACCTGAAAATTCCCCAAAATGCCCGCCGCCAATAGGTTTAATATATCTGAATTCTAGCAAATCATGGACCTACCCACTATATACACTACAGGAAAAAAGTTTAAGACCACTTAGGAGTCGAGAAAATAAACAAAGTTTTTATGGTAATTAGAATTTATTTATTTCTAGATCAAATATAATTGATTACTTTTTATGTAATTGTCAAATATCTGCTTGTTGTTTTTCTTGTTTACAAGTCAAAATTTATTATATACAACAAGAATATTTTTCTACTTTAAATTCTACATTCATCAAAATATCCTCCTTTGACATTTTTTACTGCTTTACTAATCCTTGGCATTCTTTCAACTAATTTTCTTACAGTATCTTGAGAGATTTTGCTCCACCCTTCCTGACGTCGGACAGCGTTCACGTACCGTTCTATCTAATTCCTCCCATAACAATTCAAATGGGTTACAATCAGGTGATTGTGGGGGCCAGGTCATATTCAATAGTATTCCATCATTCTCCATTTCAGCTTAATATTCTCTGCATAATTTAGAACTGTGTTTGGGGTCATTATCCTGTTGAAGTGTGAAATTTTGCCCAATTAACCGCAAACCTGATGGTATGGCCGTGTTCTGCAAGATTTCCTTGAAACGTTCTTTCGTTAACGTGCCATCAATTCGAACTAATTCATCCGCTCCAGCAAGCAAAAAGCACCCCCAAACCATAACAGAACCACCTCCATGCTTTACTGTTGGTACTACACATTTCGCGGCCATTCTTTCTCCAGCAGATCGCCTGACATAAACCCTCCGTTTGGAGCCAAAAACTTCAAACTTTGATTCATCTGCCCAAAGCACCTGTGACCAGTCTTCAATTGTCCACTGGCTATGAGTTCGTGCCCACTCTAGCCGCTTTTGTCTGTTCCCTTTTCGAAGCAGAGGTTTTCTGGCTGCCACACGCCCACCGAGTCCAGCTTCACTTAGGCGATTTTTTACAGTGGACAAGCTATGGACTTTGAATGTCCCGCGTTGAACTCTGCTCGATTTTCCAATGAAGTTAACTTTCGATCCCTTTTGCTCATAGACACTAGAGTCTTATCCTCTTCTTCTGTTGTCACTCGGGGTCGTCCGCTCCTTACAGCATCACAATAACTTTCACTGTCCTTGAGTTTAACGATAGCATTATGTACAGCAGTCTTTGAAATTTTTACTTCATGACTGATCTCTCTTTCTGACTTTCCTTGTTTATGAAGCGCTACAATCACACTTCTACCTTTCAGCTTAATACTGCGCGCTTTTCCCATTTTCGACAGAAATTTTGCCAAACCTTGCTAAAAAGTACCAATAACCAAATATCACAAGTGCACGGAATAAAATTCGCTGCATATAACAGTCCGTATTACTTGTCAGTACAAAAACTACAAATGAAATATTTTGAGGATAAGGTACCTATTTATTGGAATTTCAAAATATTTCAAATCCATATTCCCAGAAATTTCAAAGGTTTATTTTAATTACTTTAAAAATTTGTAGACACCTAAAGTCTTTACAGTGGAAAAAACCCAACGTGTTTTATTACCCTGACTGAGAATTTGGAAATCCCATGTACATTTTAAATAGACCCAAAATTGCGTAGTTTTTCTTTTGACTATATTCACGATCTTTTATCGCTTTTCATACCAGCTTTGTTCAAATTCTTATTCATTTTTTTTTAAAGCGTAAATATCAACGAAGAGTATGCGAACATCAAGCTGATTATTTAGACTGCAAACAACAAATGACAATTGATAATATCCTGGTACTCCGAAATAGTGATTCTCAATTTATTTCCGAGGAAAGTGAAGGATTAGTCATTGTCTTGCTCACTTCCGTTGTTCTTCTTGTCGTATAGAACCATTTCGAGGAATAGGTAATACCACTTTACTTCTATTGAATTTTCAATAATAGCATGTTGTAGGTACTTGTCTTCAAGCACTTCAATCATTTGTCTGCGCCGAACAACCAACCATTATATTGTTCATTCGAGACTTTTAGACTTCAATGAAAAGTGCATAGTATGTATTGCTATTACTTTCTCTAGTCAGGTTACTCGATTCAGGATTTGTGGGAATATCGCATTGTAAAATTTTGAAAAGATTGACCATTGTTTCCAGGAAATGAATGAGAGAGCAGTAAAATTGTTGTCCATTGAATAGGATTATTTGGATTTTGATAGAATTTCGGATTGTTTGAGTGTGTTCGTTTTGTAATTGAAGTTAAGCAGGATATGAGTTTTCATTTGGTTATTTGGTTTTATACATATGTATATGTATGCTTTTATTGGAATATTTCAGGAATTGCTCGCGATGTATTTAACTAACTTAATTCAATTGGCAGATTTTTGAAGCAAATATTTCTTTAAAGCATTCGAACTAGGTTTTACGAGATTATTTGCTGTATATCCATTGTGTAATATAACATTTGAGCCATTTGCTTTTATTGTATTTTTACTCTGTTATGGTTTCAATGAACGAAAATGCAAATGTTTCTGTTTCAACTTTTGCTCAGCGTTTTAAGGTTTAAAATAATTTAAAAATGTTTTTATGTATAACATTTTCAAAATAAATTTAAGAAAGATAGCCAGCCTAGGAGATATGTTACTTGTTTGAAAATACCCTTACCTAACAAACTGGATATTGTCGCTGATTCCAAATTGACTTAGAATATTTTTGGCATGAGGACTTTAAAACTGTGGCTTTACTGGAAAATGATCACCTGATTTGCTTGTCAGAAACTTGGCTAACTGATAAAATCTTTTGTTCTGAATTTTTTCCTTCGTACAATGTTTACCGCTGTGACCGTAATAGTTTCGCAACTAATAAGTCTGATGGTTGTGGCGTGCTTATTGCTGTGCTTAAGACTCTCAGCAGAAACTTTGCGCTGATTTTACTCCCAGCCCACCTGCTAAATGTGTTGCTGCCTGTGTCTCATTGTCTTCTAAATCCTCGATGTTTGCTGCGCCCTTATATGTTCCTTGAAAAACGTCTTTCTCGATTTATGATAAGTTCTTTTCTGAACTTTCCACATATCTTCACAGCAACATTCCCTCGCTAACTAACATTATCTGTGGCGACTTTAATATGCCATATGTACAATGGGATTCCTCTTTTCTCGACACTGTGTCTATCAACAACCTTTTTATTGCCTTATCCTCTTTCCCTTCTCCCTATTCTCTTACCTAATTTAACTATTTCCCAAATGCTACTAACAATATCCTTGACATCATTCCCTCTAACATTGAGTGCTCTTTTATTTTACTATCCCCTGTTCCAATACCCTACACGAATCCTGACCTCCATCATCCTATCCTTTCTATTATTTTGTCTATCAATTTTTCGAATTGTATTAAATTTTCCACTGCGCGTCGGTTTAACTTTAGAAAACTAATTTTGACCGCTTATCTAATGATTTGAATCCAATTAATTGGTTTAATTGTTTTCGGTGTCTCGATATTTACTCTGCTGTATCTAAATTCTATGGTATTCTTCTTGAATTGGTCTCAACATATACTCCTGTTTTCTGTTTTTGTAGCCGCCGTGATCCTCCTTGGTTAACCACGAGGGAAAAAATGCTCTTAAAGATAAAAACTCAGCGCATTTGAAATGTTTGAATTCTCAATCTGGCGATGATTATGCTAGCTTCTGCCGTTTAGGTTTCTCTGTCAAGAAAGAAATAAGATTAGCAATGCTCAACTATTCCTATTTTTATTTCTAGCCCTCTGTCCGCTCCTTAAAAACCTGTTCTTCTTTTCCTGACTCCTTAGTATTTAATGCTTTTATTGCTTCCAGCTCTCTTGACATTTGCAATCTCTTTGCTATGCTTTTTTCTTCTATATACACCACCCCATTGACTCCTGCTTCTGATTGCTTTTCTTTTGATTTCCCTGCTTGGCTGTACTCTGTTGCAGTTAACCCTGTTGATGTTGAATTGCTTCTGTCGTCACTTGACTCCAACTGTTCCCCTGGCCCAGATGGTTTTTCCAATTTTTTCGTAAAAAATCTTGCGTATTCCTTTTTTTGTCCCTTTGGCTATCTTATTCAATGTCAGTCTCTGTGTTGTTGAATTTCCATCCTTCTGAAAGCTCTCTAACATTTTGCCCATCTTCAAATCGGGTGAACCCAACCTAGCTTCCAACTATCGCCCTACCTCTATTCTTGAACGCCTCGATTTCAACTGTGTCTTTGCAGCGCAACAACATATCTTTGTAAAAGACCGCTGCACCTCTACAAACATTGTCCAGTTTACTCATGTAATTACTTCTGCGATTGACAACAACAGTCAAGTTGATGTCATTTATACTGATTTTTGGAAAAAATATTTCATTACGTCTGCCTGAAATTGCGTTTAAAAGGTCTTGACGGTTACTGGTTCCAAAAACATGTTGTATTCAAAAACTAGCCCAAATAAATTGCAAAGAAAAAATTGAATCAAAATACCTCATATGTAGAGATCGGTTGTTTGTTTTTTGTTTTCTAAGCTATTCAATGTTTACATCCGATATAAAAGATGGCACAACCGGTATGTATATATATGTATATAATGGAAATTATTTAAGAATCACTACAAAATAAGCCGCCCCTTTAAATTCCAATCAAGTCACCAGATTTTAAAGAAATTTATTTGGCTCGAGCTGTGGTTTGGTAAGATTCCAGTTGGAAAGTAATGAAAAGACTAGCTTCGGTTCCGTAGCTTCGGTTAACACAAAGCTCACTGAGACGAATAAGCTTAGCCGTCCAGAGTTCCTAAGCACACAGATGCTACCATTAAACGTTCATATGGTATATGTATAAAATGAGAAAAAGTCTAGCGCATCAGAACCGCTAGAAAACTAATTTTCGACGAAATTATCTTTGAGGGATTTAAAAATGTGTGAAGACGTTATACCCTTCTTTGTAGTATCATATCAACCATTCCTTACTCAAAGGAACAAAGATCATTTTCTGACAGCATTTCCTATAACACAAATGATGTAAATGTTCAGTGTTGGCAACATTTTTCCAACACAGCAAGAATAAGACTACCATAACATGCTCGTGCTTAATCAACCTTGCCATTGAATTTCGTTTTCATCCAAGGACATCGTCGATAGTTTCAGCGATTAAACTATGTCTGGGGTTGCCACCCAAAAATTTTTCAAAACTTGAAAAATTGATATATCGGTTGCTTATATTATTGTAAATGCTTTGCTTATGAATACAAAATGGAAGCATCTGTTGGTGCAATATTTACAAAATCGTCTGGTGCTGGCAATCATGCGTTGGCACCATAGCTGCTTCACGTTGTGTTAAACCCACCCTATGAGTTTCGTTTCGATTGAATGGCTGCGCTGTAAGCTATAGGAGTGAATATAATTTTAGGGTTACCACCGATCAAACTTTTGAAATTTTTGAAACGTGAATATTTTTTGTTAATTGTCATTGCAGGATCGTTCCCATATGGGAACTTTATGACAACATCGCTCGATAGAGAAATGTCAATAAATTACGAAATTCATCATAGCTGGTAGCCCTTTCACAATTTTTCGACGAAATTTCTACAGAATTCGAGCACTTATCACATTAATTTCGTTCTGATTTCGTTTTTGCATCGGAAGTTAAAGGGGAAAAACCTTTATTTTCCTGAGCAAATTTACAAAATTTAGGAGACAAAAATTGCCATAGCTGGCGACAATATTCTCATTTTTCAACCAAATGTCTATGAAACCTATCTTAAAGTAAGGTTCACTTACTGCGTGAATTTTGTTGAAATCTGGTTGCTAAATCGGAAGCTCGGCGATTTTTCCAAATGGCACCACTGCCATAGTGATGCCCATATTTCAAAATCACTTCTATCAGACCTGGTCTTAACTAATACCAACACGTCCTGTAAATTTCTTATTGATCGCATTGTCCGATCGTCAGTTTTCGTGAACAGAAGTTTTGAGTGCTGAAAATAGAGGTAATTTGATCATGGGTTGTTGTTCTTGTTTACCGCAGAATTTTGAAAATTTTTATTTGACTTGGTGGACAAAAGCCAAAATTTATCAATAGTTTGAATTTATTTTCAAGCATCAAAAATTCTTCAGGAGGGTCGATGATTTGAAGGATTTTTTTCAGGATCCTGCTGTAGCTACAGATTTGCTCACACAGTCTTGAAAGTTCATGAGTGTTAGGTTCTAGTCTACATTAATACGCTCTGAAAATTCCACAATGATTAATTGCTTTCCTTAGAAGTTATGACAAATCGAAATTTGAAAAAAAATCCGTGCCTACTTTTAGGCACCCAGCGCCTACACAAGGCTCAAAATTTCCAATTCTTTATCATATACAAACTAATATCATAATAAATTTCCATTCTTAATAATTTTTTTTAACAAAAATGTACACTGCTTGGAAATATAGGAGTACCTGAAAATTCACTGAAATGCCCGCCGACGCCAAAAGGTTTAAGATATCTGAATTCTAGCAAGTCATGGAGTTCCTGCTATCTACCTCCCAAAAATGTCAGCTCAATCGGATCGGCCACTCCAGAGACTATCTCCCTTAATCATTTTGATTATATATATATATATATATATATATATATATATATATATATATATATATATATATATATATATATATATATATATATATATATATATATATATATATATATATATATATATATATATATATATATATATATATATATATATATATATATATATATATATAAGAAATATGAATTTTCTTCGAAAATTAGTAATAATCATAATCAAAGACTTTTGGTTGTAGTGCTGGTAAAGTGTTGCAGGCACTGAGCATTTGCATCATGAATGCTATAGGAAAATTTGTTTGCAAAGTTTTATCAGATAATGAATATAAGAAATAAGCGGTTCAGTTTCCAAAATTTTCAAATTCATGAAAGTGGCAATTCTGAAAACCTTTCCACCCTATGATTTTCAATGCAATCTTCGGATCAAAGTGGGATAAGACCTTCAAAATAGGTTGGTTGTAATAAGGCACACATGTGATGGAATATGTATGCATGCAAAATAAGTGCAATCATTCGATTTCGCTTCGAAAAACAGTTTTCCTATTTATTGAATTGCGTGATGGAATTGGTCACCTTCATATGCAGTCAACTTAACGAGTATTACATCGGCTTTATTTAAGATGCGCTGAATGTGATATAGGGTAACTGCACAAGTTTTCATTTAATTGGAATATCACCGTATATATTTCTTTTGTTGAATTCAAAATTGGTACAAAAGATCCGCAACCAATACCATTGTATAAAAAAGATTGCATGTAAACCAAATATTGAGCTTTTAATTAATAATGCCAAACTAAGGTGAAATATGCACTAACTGTTCGGGTAATAGTACATATATATTTAAGGTTTTGACAGAAGTAATTATTTCCCAAGGTTGATTTGATGAATATAAAATAGTCTCTATTTTGATTTGTCTGGCTTTGAGTTTCCTACTAATTTCTAATCTGCCATAGCAAAAAAAATCGATTTAATTTACTTTGGTCACTTACGTTTCCAAACAAACAATTATTTCCAGCTAATCTAGTTGTTTTGATGCTTATTTAGCGCACAAACAATTACTCCAAATTTAACAGAATTTCCTTCATATATTCATGCATTAGCAAAATAAGGCCTTCCTTGAAATATTGTGAGATTTGCTGTGAAATCGACTCAGCCCACTAGTATGCACAATCCCATCTAATCCATAGTGAAGCTGATTTGGTGTATTTTTGGCTTACTCAAATGTATACGATTGCCCGTAATTACCAAGGAACGGAATATGAAGCTTATAAATTGCTTGTAATTTTCAACGAATTGGTGCTATTAACCTGACGACGTTATATAACTTGAAGGTAATTCTGCTTAGAATTACGAGAAATGAAAAGACGGTTAAGTAGAATAGACCTACTCTGTAGTATTTCTC
This sequence comes from Nemotelus nigrinus, assembly GCA_947369275.1. Taxonomy (NCBI): domain Eukaryota; kingdom Metazoa; phylum Arthropoda; class Insecta; order Diptera; family Stratiomyidae; genus Nemotelus; species Nemotelus nigrinus. The sequence continues at coordinate 53,339,695 of OX376372.1, forward strand.
ATTTGCTTTAATCTTTAGGAACGATAACAGCAGGTAGCCACACTTTGACTGCATTCACAATATCTGGTAAAGATTTTATTATAGCGTGAAACTACAACCAAATCAGTTTGAATCTGAAGGATTTTCGGTGACATATGAAAAATATAATCATATTTCGAAGAAAAGCGGAATAAATGTAGAAAACCTCACTTCACGATACGTTAAATATCCAGTGTGATCATATGGTCATGAGTGCGAAAAATATTTTCCATTATGAAATTGTGTGCGCGAAATAAATATTAAATATAATACTGAAATATAACGCTCAAAACTGGTTTTTGGTAAATTTGTTTAGCACAAAAACTGCAAATAAGCTTCGTATCTAAAATTTACGTAAGGCAGATAGTTTTTGACGTAAAAGGCTTTGAAAACTTATCGTACTGAATCAATCAATCAAATCAGTTAGTCAGACTTGCATTGAAGTGGAGCAGATCGAAAGTGTCGCGCTGGTATTTATGTTTTGAATAAGCTATTTCCATTTGGTACTTAGACAGAAATAATTTTAAAAAATTTTAAAATTTAAAAAAATTTAAGACTATCATATCAGACCAATACACTTTGAAGAGGTCAAACAACTCATAAGCGGACTCAATAATGTGGAAATCACATTGCGGACAGTAAAACCTGCAGTCTCGCAAGGTTCACCACTATCCCAAATATTGTACAGTTCATACACAACAGATATTTCCAATATGCTCAACGCAAAAGTAGATGCTTATTTAGTTATTTACTTTTATACCTCGAGGTACGAAGAAGCTATATATTCCAACCTGCGAATCTTCATAGACATGCTATTGGATTATTTTCAGAAAGGAGGAAATCCAAATAAACGCCGAGAGGACGCAAGCTATCTTCGTAACAAGATAACGCCAAACAAACTGAACATAACCAACAAAATGCTATTCTACTACTCATATTGAAATATGGTAGCTCTGCCATCTACTAGACAACAAGACTAATAAACACCAAACGCAGATTCGCCAAACCTTCGCTCTTTGGAAAAAAGTCAGAATTCCATGGTGCGTCAAGAATACGGACACGCACAGAGAACTACCCTGTATGAAAAATGACAAGGCGTTACTTGAGAATTGATTCTGGAAGTACTACATTATTCATGAAGCTCCATTACTAACAATGTAATTGAGTTTGTCGAGTAAGCGATCAAGTAACAACTTACCCACTGCATTACCTTTCTTTAAAAGTAATGCAGTAGGTAACTTGTTTCTTATTTTTACGAGCAAGTGAGGCTGCGTAGCCGCAATTTTTGTGAAAATACTGCGCAATTCTTATGAACGCAGTTCCGAATAAAATGTATTTTTCAACAGTGCGAGTTATATTGTGCAAGTGATGTAAACGCGTGTTCGATTTTTCTATTGAAATATAGGTTTAAAATAGTGTATTTTGAATAATGCTGGAATATTTTGATTTTATATCCTTTTTTTAATAAATAAAATTTATTAACTTTATAGCAATATTTGCTGTTTTACTTGTTTTTTTTTTTCATCCATGAAATCTGTGTCTATATATTTTGTAAAAACTTTGTACTTATTTATTTTTCAACTAAACGATTCAACGTCATTGGTGTGTTACACTCCGAATTAGACTTTGATTCCCATCACGCATACTCGTACATTTTCGAGATGATTATTCACCATTATATCATTATTCACCATATATCAACGTACCATATCACCACTTCTGTAATGTATTACAGCATATCTCTTACCGAACTGATTTTCTATCATTACTACTGAAAGCACTCCAATGTAACTGTTTCCGTAACTAGTACAGAATACAATCACAACACATTACCTCCTATGACATAATGAGTTAAGGGGTTACCCCCACTTGTAACTTTTAAGTTTTTCGTTTTTTTTTTGTTCCAATTTTTTTAAGTATAACTATCTAAGAATACGTCCTTCAAATTTCAAGTCGATCCAAACATAATTAACCGAGATATGAGCGTTGAAAGAGAAGAAACTGTTGCTTATACAACCGTTACTTATACTTATAAACGCGTTTTTCTCGAAATGACATCTTTGAAGTCGGTGACCAAAATTACTCGAAAACTACTGAGCCGATCTTTTTGAAACTTAGCAGGCTTATTTAATACATAAAAATGTAGTGTTTGATCGTTCGATTTATTTTTTTCATGAAAAATGGCCGTTTTATAGCAAAATGACGACCATTTTTTTAAGTGAAAATCGAAATATTAACTTTGACTGTCCGCCATTTTGCGAAAAATGGATATTGTTTTAAATCCTTCGATCAAACACTAGTTTATACTGTTATTTAAGTAAGTCCATCGCTATTTGTTGTTTCAAATGATCCAGTTCGACACAATTTTGGTCACCGCAAAAGGTGAAAATTAAAATTCCATTGTTTTGACGGCCATTTGTAATTAAATCATGTAATATTTTTCAATAAAAAAATTAGTGAAAGGTGTTCAAAGTATGTTCTTTAAGAAAATATAACAGTCGTTTAAAAACATTTCGTAGTTTTGTCAAAATAAATTCATGAAAATGACCTATTTTATTGCGCTACAAGTGGGGGTAACCCCTTAAATGTAATGCAGAAATTATATTGGAAGTGGTTACCTTGGTAATTAGTTGCCATTACCTAGAAGTAGTTACGAATCGTATGCTGAATGACTTACTGAAGCTACAGGGATAGTTATGTGTACGCACACGTAGGTTTTCATTATGGCGGCATCTGACTACTGCTGTTCACTTCGTTCGAGCATGTGCATGGACGCAGCTTTCCGATATGGCGGCTTCTGACCAACGCTGCTTCCTTCGTGTCAGCACGTCTGTGTAGTCAGATTTCCAATATGGCAGATTCTGACTTATCCTGTTCATACCGTGTGAGCATGTTCGTGAAGAAGATTTCCCCTAGCGGCTTCTGCTGATTGGTGTTGATTTCGTAAGGGCGTTTCCATACAGGGAAATTCCTTACATGACGACTTCTGAAGAACGCTGTTCATTTCGCAGGAGCGTGTACAAACGGGCACACTTCTAATATGTCAGCTTCTGACGAGTACAGTTCACTTCGTAGAAGCGTATTCATGTAAGGGAATTTCAATGTGGTGGCTTCTGAAATTCACCGTTTACTTCGTTGAAGCATGTGGAAACAGGGAAATTTGTTTTATTGAGGCTTCTGGCGAATGCTGTTCACTTAGGGCAATGACAAACACAGCGGTTTTTGCGAGGCGTTTCCCGAGAGGAAAACCGAGTCGGTATAGTCGTACATTACTTTAGCATTGTGATGACACACACCGCGGTGCGAACCGCCTCTCGGTTTCGGAATCGCGTCGGTTCATGAAAGAAATGACCCACCGACTCGGTTTTCTAGCGTTTTTCGATGAGTTCATTGCTGCGTAGTCCGATCGAGCTGAAATTTTCTGGATGCATTGATGAATGCATGGGATAGGGGAAGGAAAATCTGATACTCCGACGTAATTTGTAACTGAACCGACTCGATAAACGCTTCTGAAAACTGCTGTGTGTGGCAGCCGACGCACCAAACCGAAGCGTTAAACGCTTCGGTGAAACCGAACTGTCTGTCATTGGCCTTAGGCCAATGACAAACACAGCGGTTTTTGCGAGGCGTTTCCCGAGAGGAAAACCGAGTTGGTATAGTCGTGCATTACTTTAGCATTGTGATGACACACACCGCGGTGCGAACCGCCTCTCGGTTTTGGAATCACGTCGGTAGACGAGAGAAATGACCCACCGACTCGGTTTTCGAGCGTTTTTCAATTAGTTCATTGCTGCGTAGTCCGATCGAGCTGAAATTTTCTGAATGCATTGATGAATGCATGGGATAGGGGAAAGAAAACCTGATAAGAAAATAGATTTTTGAAGGATGGTTAGGATACAGTATTGGAAAATGAAACATTTGTGGGAACTTGGTTTCTAAAAGTAGGCAATTACAGATTTTCAAAGAAAATTAGTATTAGAATCATTTTGCCCAAATTTCATATGCATATGTAAGTATATACATATATGTATATACATATATATGCATATGTATGTGCGCACGACTACTTTTTTCACAAGCATCTATATGATACTCCGACGTAATTTGTAACTGAACCGACTCGATAAACGCTTCTGAAAACCGCTGTGTGTGGCAGCCGACGCGCCAAACCGAAGCGTTAAACGCTTCGGTGAAACCGAACTGTCTGTCATTGGCCTTAGTTGGTGCGTGTCTGGTGAATAGCGACGTCGCCACTTTATGCATGAACGTTACATGAACCATTTGCGATGATGGTTATGTGGTCAGGCATTTGGCGGCACCGCGCCCGTGAATCGCATTAATGTTCTGTGCACATTTTAGCGCTTTCGAGATATTCGATGATTTGTGTTTTGATTTGTACTGCAGATATATGGAGATGTCATTTTTGAATATTGATTTTAGCATACTTCCACAAAAGATAAGTATTCGAAACTAAGCAGAATGATATAGTAGAGCAGGAGTGGCAAACGGTCGATCGCGATCGACCGGTCGATCACAAACAGCTCGACAGTCGATCACAGACATTTTTAATAATCTTCTAAGTTAATTTAAAATGTGAGCTAAAAATTTTGTAGACGATTTATTCAGTACATTTTGGAATGGGCCTTGGCTTAATAGATCCAATCGGACAGTCCACGCAGTTTCAGCTCACACAAAAGCTTGCAGAGCCTTGGTGGCGGAGAAGCCAACGGGAAAATCCGAGATAGCTATGCTCTCGATTTGTGCAGTTTATAGATTTATATCATTTTAGTAAAACTGCTTCACTAAATCTCGTATACGTATATGGTTGTTTAATTTCCTTAAATCTCTCTGTCCTTTACACCTTGCCTGCATTTGCATTCGTCTCCCTGCTACCGAGATAGTAAATTGTCACAAACAGCGCAAGAAATGTTAATCTCAATTTTAGATAAAATAAAATTAAAATTACAATCTTTTCACGCCAATGCAGTTTGTGTAGTTCATTCTTTCGAGCTAAATAGTGACATTTGGTGTTTGAATTTTTAAAATTGAATTCTGTAAATGTCTTTTCAATAATAAAATCGTTCAAAAATTGAAATTCTTGACATCTTATCCGTCAGAAATGATAAGTGTCCCCGCTTTTCTGCATTTTCAAAATTTTTGCTCGAAAGAATGACCAGATAATGGAGACATGGCAAAATTTAGCTTCACCATTAACTCAGTATTAGCCTAAAAAATGAACTGAACATACTAAATTGGCGAGAAATGATTGGAGACATGTGCCAAAGCTATTTGCATTTTCAAAGCGAAAGCATGTTCCAAGCGATTTTTCACGCTTAAAAGTGAATACAACTCTTGCTTATTTTCAAGCTAAATTTTCGCCGAAATAAATTTCACGTCCAAATTTGCATGAAAATTTAACGTGAAATTGAATGCAGTACTAAGCTTTAGATGGCTTAACTCAGGAAGATTTTTGCAAAGATTTCTAAATCTTTTGCCTGAAATTATTGCATTTTTGGACACATTGGGAGAAAAACATGAACAATTGGAAGATGCAGTATGGGTAAAGATATTAGCATTCCTTACGGATTTTATGGGCCGTTACAGCTTGCTAAACTTACAATTACAAGGAAAAGGAAAATATTCTTGACTTGTTGAGTTCGGTAAATGTTTTTTAAGTAAAATTAAAACCTTTTGCTTCACAATTAAATAGGCAAAATTTTTAAATATTTTCCATATTTTGAAAAACATATTAAACTTACTGGTGAATCTAGCTGAAAGCTGAAAGACATTTTTCAGTTCGCGAAAGAGTCCGGGACCTTCAATGGCCGCTTGGACTGATTTTTTTTCTCCTGCCCCATTTATCTGGTACCACTATGTACCAATAGGTCCAGGTGTGGCCTTCTGCCAACTGGTACAACCTAACCTAACCTACTGGTGCATGTAATATTGAAATGTTTTGTCCTGAACTGGAAAATTTAAAACAAGAATTCGACAGACGATTTGCAAATCTCAATTACCTTCAACCGATTTTTGAATTTATTTCATTTCCTTTTAGAGAATTCAATAACGAGGATATTTCATCAAATCAAGCTTATACTTTACAATTGAATTCATCGAATCTAGAGTTAGAAATTTTAACCATAGCACGCGCAAATGAAAATTATGTTTTTATTTTTTTCCCATAAAAATATCCATTATTGAGATTGGTGGCAATGAGGATATTTGCATTTTCATCGATGTGAAGCAACGTTTTCTCAAATGAAAATAATCGAATCGCAACTTAGGAGTTCTCTGACTAATGACCACTTATCGGCATCTATTCGATTGTGCTTCAGTGCTTACAAGCCTAACTCTACAATACTTTTTGATGAAATGGAGAGTCACTAATATACATCAAAAATTAATCCAAAATATTTATTAATAAAGTACATTGCACAAAGTAGTAATACAATGTATTTAATATATTAATATCAATAAAGACCTTAATTTAATTTAAATAACATCAGCAGCAGAATTCTTCACCCTACACTTAAAATAAATCTTTAAGAGCATTCAACGCTCAGATACAGCGCACGTGCTTTCCGCTCAGAGGCATTTTCGGAATGATATTGCATTCCGATGCATGTTGTTTGGTGGATGGCCACCAAACTGTTCGACGAAGTGAACAGCGGCCGCTAGAAGCCACGATATTAGAAATTTCCCTTTTGGACACGCCCTATTGAAAACAAATCACAATCTATGTGTTTTTAAACCAGATCGCCGCTCAAATTTGTATGGTTACACGAAATCGAGATTTCAAACCGGTTTTAATCCGATCTTCGTGTAGCCATACAATTTTATCCGGCACACACACATATAAACGCTTCGTACAAAACCGGTATTCGCAAATCAAGCTCATGAGCAGCTTCCGTGCACGTACACAGTCTGCGCACACATACATGAAAATTGGGCGAAAGCTCACGAATTACGGAATATTCCCAATCCCGAATTGGGAACTGCTGTAAAATCGCTCATATTGATTTTAGATAAGAAGTAAGTTGTTTTAGATAAGAAGTAAGTTAGATAAGAAGTAAGTTCTCAGCAGTTCTGAGCACCACCCAACTGAACTCAAGCCTGCATTTAATTTCTTTATTGAGGAAAGCTAGCAAGAAACTTAGTTTATGTGAGCTATGGACGTAAATGCACGATACTCTGCAAAGTTCAAAGCTAAAGGTGCGATCGCAATAGCTCGATGGCATCCGTTTCATCGCATCAATCAACGCTGATATTTGACAGCTTCTGTGTACTTTCCGTTGCAAAACGGGATTCAAAAATCATATAAATAATAATTAAAAATACAATTCATATAAATAATATAAATAATAATTCAAATTAAAAACCATATAAATAATAATTCAATTTAAAAAAAAAGTCTAGCGCATCAGAACCGCTAGAAAATTAATTTTCGAAGAAGTTATCTTTGAGAGATTTAAAAATGTGTGAAGACGTTTTACACTTCTTTGTGGTATCATATCAACCACTTCTTACTCAGAGGAACAAATATCATTTTCTGACAGTATTTCCTATAGCCCAAATGATGAAAATGTTCAGTGCTGGCAACATTTGTCCAACACAGCTGCAATAAGTCTACCATAACATGCTCGTACTAAATCAACCTATCCTTTGAATTTCGTTTTCATCCAACGATGTCATCGAAAGTTTCAGCGATTAAACTATGTCTGGGGCTGCCATCCAAAAAATTTTCAAAACTCGGAAAATTTAAATATTGGTTGCTAATTTCATTGTAAATGCTTTGCTTTTGAATAGAAACTGAAAACATCTGTTGGTGCGATATTTACGAAATTGTTTGGTGCTGGCAATCATGTGCTAGCACCATAGCTGCTTCACGTTGTGTTAAACCCACCCTATGAGTTTCGTTTCGATTGAATGGCTGCGCTGTAAGTTATAGGACTGAATATAATTTTAGGGCTACCACCGCCCAAACTTTTTCAATTTTTGAAACGTAAATATTTGTTGTTAATTGTCATTGCAGGATCATTTCCATTTGGAAATTTTATGACAACCACCCATATTGTGAGTGTCGAGTCGATTGCTAGTCGATAATCGACGAAGTTGTCGAGTAGATGGCGTTTTGGTATTTCGAGAGTCGATCGAAACGACTTATAAGTATTGCCATATTGAAATCGAGGAGCATGCTTAAATTGATTGCTTTTGTGAACGAAAGTGCCATTCTGAACAATTTGTCAAGTGATTTTGTCAACAAGATTTTTTTTTAAAAACAATTTTTTTTTTGGAAATTTTGATTTATTTGACGACAAGTTTGACGAGGACAATCGAGCGGCCCTCCTAGAATTAAGGCGAACAAGAAAATGGCTTAGAGACTCGTCAAATTCTTTGGATATGGACAATGCGAAGTAAGCACTGTGCATTAGAATAGTCATGATTTATTTAATGAAGAGTAGATTTATACAGCATTTCAGACTTTCAAAAGAAGCATTCGTAATGCTGCTCAGAATTTTAGATTACTACTAAGCATTAAATTAACGTTTTCAAATATTTGGTACCGAATCTGTATACAACTTCAAACGTTGAAGCTGCAACTCATACATTTTTTTTCATTTCAATTTTTGCGCAAGAAGTCTTTTTTGTCTCTCGCATCTTCTTCATAAATCTGCAAGGTTTATTTTTTATTTTATTTATTCACCAAACAAGGAACAAAATCAGATATAAAATAACAAATTAAAAATAAAATGGAAAAGTCAAGTCAAGTAAGAAGTAAAAACAAACAAGTTGAATAAGTAACAAACAAATGAAAAAAGTAACAACTAGATTAATAAATAACAATCAATAAATAAAAACATTGACATATAAGCTATGGTTTAAGGTTTAGGGGTATAGATGGCATGCAAAAGAGAGGATTTAAAGGATGATTTGGAAATCGTAGGGGAATATAAGTAACTTATGCTGTTGAATATTCTGCAGCATCTATTTATAGGCTCATTTGCTGCATATGTCGTCGAATGTGAATATTCTTTTAGGAAACGATTGGACCTGGTGTTCCTCACAGGGATATTTATCGAAATTTTACTATTCAGAAATTCTACATTAATAGCGCCTCTAATGACGTCGAATGTGAAGCAGGCCGATATCATTATTCTTCTGGAACTAGTGCCGATAGGTTTAAATGACCCAGTCAAAACTCATAAGGGGGTAGGCTTTTAAACTCATAAGGGTTGTACAGTTCTCTCAAGGCGAAAAGTAAAAATTGCTTTTGTATTGACTCGAGTCTGTCACTGTGTGACCCACAGACTACGGAATTCTTCGGCACGTCTTTTGATGAAACCTAGCTGTTTGTTCGCACGAGAAAGCATTTTTATCAAAGTGTAAGGTGAAGCGGAGTTTTTCATCTAAGATAATACCGAGGTCGCAATGTTATCAACTCGGGTTAGCATACTATTGCCGAGGAAGTACGTATTGTGTGTGACCGTGCATTTCCTGGAAAAACTAATAACTTGGCATTTGTTGATATTGAGAGAGAGCTTGTTTATATTGCACCACTGATCAAGTGAATTAAGCTTGGATTGGAGAAAGAGGGCATCCGATTTCGATTCAATAGTCTCATAAAGTTTGAGATCGTCTGCATAGAGTAAATGAGGTATTCCTGCTAGGACGTCAGATAAGTCGGAAATAAATATATTAAAAAGAAGTGGGCCAAGAACTTGTTAGGACTTGTAATGACTTCTCCAGCAATTTTAACTTGTATTTTTGAAAGCAATATATTTTTTTGTCCGATTGCAGAGTTGATAAAGTTGCATCGATGGCTGCTGGTGTTAAAGCGCTTATAATTGAGGTTGCTTGATTGTTTGCGAAACAAGTTAAATTCGCCGATGCAAGTTCCATACTCACATTGCGCAGCGTTCCGAATTCACAGCCACAGCTAACATTTAAATTAAGTAAATCAACTACACACTCTCGAAGAGGGGAGAAATAAACTTGTTTGTTCGGACCACCACTAGTTTTTCACTATTGTTTCTTATGATCTCTTTGCGAATTTTAAATTTGAAATCGATCCACACCTGAGGAGGTCATACGAACTTAAGAATTTTGATATCTTAATAACAAACTTTCTGCTAGCCACTTATATCTTTTACTGATAGATTCATGCTATTTAGAACGTCTGCAAAACTATTCCACCCATCCTTCACTTCGCCGTTTTACCCACCAGCTTTAACGAATCCTCTTGTGAGCTCTTCGTTATTCTCAAGTAGAGATACAAAACGTTCAAATTGTTTGGCGTTTGTTATTTTCACCCTTTAATAATTATTTTATAAGCGACTGAATATTCCAAGAAAATAACTTACATTTTGCATATATCCAACTACCTGTCGATGTAACGTCGCGAATCAAATTGCAATCGACAAAACTATCGATATTATCAACATCGACTCGACACTCACAATAGCATATCTGTCGATATGGAGTCGATGTCGATAATATCCACATCGACTCGACACTCATAATATGGGTGAACATCACTTGATAAAGAAATGTCAATAAATTACGAAATTCATCAAAGCTGGCAATCCTTTCACGATTTTCCAACGAAATTCCTACAGAATTAGAAACGCAACAAGATCCACTTATCACATGAATTTCGTTTTGATTTCGTTACTGCATCGGAAGTTATAGGGAAAAAATCTTAATTTTCCTGAGCAAATTTACAATATTTAGGAGACAAAAATTGCCGTAGCTGGCGTCCCTAAACTGATTTTTCAACCAAATTTCTAAGAAATCTATCTTAGAGTAAGGTTCACATACTGCACATACACATACATATAATTTCATTAAAATCTGGTGGCTAAATCGGAAGCAATAGGCCAAAAACCATTGTTTCAGCGAATTTTCCAAATGGCACCACTACCACAGTGTTGCCCGTTTTTCAAAATCACTTCTATCAGACCTGGTCCTAGCTAATTCCAACATGTCCTGTATATTTCATATTGATCGCGTTATCCGATCGTCAGTTCTCGTGAACAGAAATTTTGAGTGCTGAAAATAGAGGTAATTTGATCACGAGTTGCCGTTCTTATCTACCGTGGGATTTTGAAATTTTTTATTTGACTTGGTGGACAAAAGTCAAAATTTATCAATAATTTGAATTTATTTTCAAAAACCAAAAATTTTTCAGGAAGATCGATGATTTGAAGGATTTTTTTTCAGGAGATTGCTGTAGCTACAGATTTGCCCGCACAGTTTTGAAAGTCCATGTGTGTTAAGTTATAGTTTACATCATAAAGCTCTGAAAATTTCACGATGATTCATTGTTTTTGTCAGAACTTATGACAAATCAAAATTTAAAAAAAATCTTTGCCTACTTTTAGGCACTCAGTGCCTATACAAGCCTCAACATTTCCATTTCTTTATCATAACCAAACTAAAATCATTATAGGTTTTCATCCCCTGTACTGTTTTTTAGCAAAAATTTACAATGCTTTGAAATATAGGAGTACCTGAAAATTCACTTAAATGCCTGCCGCTGCCAAAAGGTTTAAGATATCTAAATTCTAGCAAGTCACGGACCTGCCTAATATATACATCTATGCCCAGCTCAATCGGATTGGCCTCTCTAGAGATTATCTCCTTGAATCATTTTGCTGATATATATATATATATATATATATATATATATATATATATATATATATATATATATATATATATATATATATATATATATATATATATATATATATATATATATATATATCTGGCACCCGAACGTTCGGAGAGTGACGTGCAAGTAAATGGTCGATCTGTTTGAAATGACTCCTCTCACCTCTCCTCTTCGTCCTATCTACTCCCCTTCCCGTAGGCGGTGCTGTTAATCTTGACCAGAGATCGGGTAACGATATCCTAGCGATATTAAACCCCCGGTGGAAGGGAAAGAAACTAAGTGGTAGATAGTCCGGTCCTCCAGGCTTGGGGGTTGGAGCGATGGACCGACAATCCGTCCTCCACAAAAATTTAAACCGTTGCGGAACTTACGGAGATGCCTCGGATAGGATTGGACCAACGGAAACGACCCGGCAAACGAAACATGGACTATGCTTTTGGATCCTGGAATGTCAGATCACTAAATAGAGCTGGTGCTGTAAAAGAATTATTATTACAGGCCACTCAGTACAAATTGAACGTGCTGGCAGTCCAGGAAACGAAATGGACTGGTAACGAGATTCAAGAAATGAGATCGCACACAATATTCAAGAGTGGGAAGCCTGTTGGAAGCCGTGAATTTGGCGTGGCATTCATTGTGGATAGGGAGTTCAAGCCACACGTTATTGACTTCAAGGCAGTAAGCGAACGTTTGTGTGTGATCCGCATCAAAGCAAAATTTTTCAAAATATGGCTGATAAATGTCCACGCCCCGACAGAAGAAAAAGACGAAGAAACGAAAGACGCATTCTATAACCAATTGGAAAGGCTATTCGACTCATTGCCCTCAAATGACGTCAAAATAATACTCGGCGACTTCAACGCTAAAGTCGGGAATGAAGAAGTATATCGGGGAACAACTGGAGGACACAGTCTCCACGATACAACTAACGACAACGGCCAACGCCTGATTGACTTTGCGTGTAGTAGGGAAATAGTCATAAGTTCGACATGCTTCCCACATCGACGCATCCACAAAAGAACATGGGCATCACCAGATGGCAATACCTTCAACCAAATTGATCATGTCCTTATTCAGCGGAGATGGGCTTCCAGCATACTTGACGTTCGGACGTTTCGAGGAGCAAATTGTGACTCGGACCACTACTTGGTCAAATCCAAATATCGATGTCGCATGTCAAAGGCGTACGTGACGAAGACGAGTCCTCTGCGTAAGTTTGACATCGGAAAGCTCCAAATGGCGTCAGTAGCAGAAAACTTCTCAAAAACTGTTGAGACTAAGCTAACCCCATCCTACAAAATAACACAGTGAGGCTGGTTGACGAGGTCTGGATGGAGATGAAGACAGCAATCAAAGCCGCTGCAGAACAAGTGGTTGGGTATGAAGCACGGCGCAAGAGAAACAACTGGTTCGACAACGAATGCCAGGATGCGCTGAACAAGAAAAATCAGGCATATAAACAGTTCCTTGAAAGGAACACCAGGACGAAGAGAGAAAAATATGAAAACCTCCGACGAGTAGCAAATAAGACCTTTAAATGTAAGAAACGAAAATATTATGACGAGCAATTAAAGAGCATTGACGAAAATCTGGCGAGCCATAAAACTAGACAAGCTTACAAAGTAGTGAAATGTTTAAGACGCGGATATCAGCCCAAGACGACACTCTGTAAAGACGAAATTGGCAACATCATCGCCGAAGATAGCCAGATTAAGGAGAGATGGGCCTGCTATTTCAAAGAACTCCTTAATCCTGCACATGGCTCAATAATATCAGAGCTGATAGACATCTCTGACGAAGTCCCGATCGCACCTCCAACGCTGGAAGAAGTCAAGTCTGCCATAAAAAGCCAGAAAAACAACAAAGCGCCGGGCATTGACGAGATTCCGGTCGAGCTAATTAAATACGGTGGAAGCTGCCCTATAAAAGCCATCCACTAATTGATCCAGAACATCTGGGGTCAAGAAAAAGTACCACAGGAGTGGTGCAAATCCATCATATGCCCTATCCACAAAAAAGGAGACAAACTTCGGTGCGAAAACTACAGAGGCATATCGCTACTTTGTACATCCTATAAGATACTGACGAAAATATTAGAGGATAAGATAAATGTATACGCTGAAAAGGTCTTTGGGGCGTACCAAGGAGGCTTTAGGTCTGGTAGATCAACTACGGATCAGCTCTTCACAGTCAAACAAGTGCTTGAAAAATGCTGGGAATTTAACATCGACGTCCACCAGATTTTCGTGGATTCTAAACAAGCATATGACAGTATTGACCGAAACATACTGTACAAAATAATGCTATACTTCGGCATCCCGGCAAAACTAGTCCGGCTGACCAAAATGACGATGACGTCGACAGCATCACAAGTCAGAATCAACAATAGTCTGACTGACGCCTTTGACACAAATGTCGGACTAAAGCAAGGGAATGGGTTGGCCCCTCTGCTGTTCAACCTAGCACTTGAGTACGTGATAAGGAAGATTCCTGTCGACACAGGGGGTACGCTTCTGTATATGTTGAACCAGTTTGTGGCCTACGCGGATGACATTAACATCTTGTCCCGTTCTTTCACATCCGCCAAAGAGCTCCTGTTGAAACTTGACCAGGAAGCGAAGGAAGTAGGCCTGAAGATCAATCAGACGAAAACAAAAATCATGACGCAAACAAGAAAGAGGACATCCATTAGACAAAATATAATTCTTGACGAATATAATTTAGAGAATGTGGACGAATTTATATACTTAGGCTTGAAATTGACAACGAAAGGCAGTGAAACTGACGAAATTAAACGGAGAATACAGCTCGCTAATAAAACTCTCTACTCCGTTCTGGCCCTACTGAAGACCAGCTGCATACACAGGAAGACGAAGCTCCAAGTCTACAAATCAATCATCAGACCTGTGTTGTGCTACGGGTGTGAAACTTGGACCCTTACCCAAGCATCCGCAAATATGTTGAACGCCTTCGAACGACGAGTCCTCAGGCGTATAATTGGAGCTAAGCAAGAGTGCGGCCAATGGCGGATAAGATACAACCACGAGTTGTACGAGGTTTTTGACGAGCCGGAGGTTGCTACAATAGTGAAACTGCGGAAGCTGCAATGGGCTGGTCACGTGCAACGAATGGACGAGCATCGAGTACTTAAGAAGGTATTGGACGGAAGGGCCGAGGGTCGAAGACCAGTGGGAAAACCCAGAAAACGCTGGTCTGACTCTGTCGACGAAGACTGCGCAAAGCTGCTCGGATTTCGAAATTGGAGGACGCGGTCATTGGACCGAGACAACTGGAGGCGTCACCTACGAGAAGCCAAGGCCCGAGAGGGGCTGTAGTGCTACGACGACGATATATATATATATATATATATATATATATATATATATATATATATATATATATATATATATATATATATATATATATATATATATATATATATATCACACCAAAGATTTTTCATTAGTACAACAGAAGTAAAGCTCATAATATCGTTACTGTTCATTTTGCAATCCTGACTTTCGTTTTATCTTCTTTGAATTTTAATTTAATTAATTTTCATTAGAATATGAGACCATTATAGCTCATAAAATCGTTACTTTCTTATTACCTTTCAAACTAAAGAATCTCTCTGGCCAGGTCTCGGGGCTGGTGGCTACTGCTACCGATGGCGAATGTGGGATGTATTGTGTTGTTCAAATAAATTATTAGTGTTGGGGCTCTTCCCTAAGCGTGTGTGTTTTTTTTTAATTGCACCAACAGAATTTACACCTATAACATTTGAAAACAATCTTTTTAAAAAAATAATTCAAATTTTCTTTGATATCACTATCGCTGTGTAGTATCCAAGTTTTATCACTTCTGTCAGTGCTTCATACAACGGCGTCTGTTCAGTACCATGATCTATGCAAGTGTCAGAATGTTCTGGCTCTTCATTGCAGAATTTCGTTATGATAACCAGTAAAAAGTAAAGCAATCCCACGACAACCCTTGTACGGGTCTAGGGGTTGAAGCTGGTAGAGAGCTTCATTAAAATTTTTTTTTAATCATTGTGTATACGAGTGCGGAGTGATTAGTTCCACGACTCACTTTACCCCTGATTTAAATCAGGTACCTAATCAGAGCTAGGTGAACTCAAAGCTTGTTGCGCGGACCCTCGTCCGAACCTAGATTCCAACCAGGGACCTCACACGCTAGAAGCCAGTGCTCTACCCACTAGGCTACTCAAGTAACCAGTAGTTTCTTGTTATATTCTGGGTTTTGTTCCATTAGCAGTCGCAGTAGATCATTGTAGTATGCTGCGATTACTGTTGTACCTTTGTAGCCTTTTCGCCCATTAGCACTGTGAATGATACTGCCCTTGTTGTTACGCTTGTTATTGGGTCCGCTTTTGAGCTTGTTGTTATTGTTAACGTCATCTTCGTCGTCGTTGTCGTCGTCTTGGCTATCGAAATCATCGTCTTCGCGGTTGTTGGATTCCTGGTTGTAGCTACTGCAATCGTCAATGGATACGAGTTGATGGGGTAACGAACATGTCAGCAGGGTCTTCGGTTGCAGTTTACTCACCATATCAGTAGGGAATTCGGTTGCAGCTCTACCAAATTTTAGCAGCAGTATGTTCGACTTCGAGTGATTTCGGGGTAGTAGCACCATCATTTGTAACCAGAATGTCACCGATGTCGTCATTAAGCATTTTATCCAGTCCAATTGATCCCAGAGAATCTCCTTGTTAGTGTAGCTTGAAATCCTAAAATTTCCATAGTTCTTGTGTGCGTTGAAATTAAGACATGTAAAATATTAAAATGAATTTAAATAATTATTATAATTATATATCACCTTGCGCGAACGTCGCGTTGTCACCATTTTTGGAAGACTTTAACTTCCGTAAAATTTTCTTGCTAAAAAACACATGTCTTAATATTTTTATGCAAACATATATTCTGTTTTATTTCTAATTTATATAAATTTTACACTTCACTTAGCCTATTGTGTTTTATAATTTTGGTGTTTAGTATAGTGATGTGTATTGTGAATATGTAATATATGTGTTCCCACAAGACATATTGCGGAACATTCCCTCAAAGTATAGAGAAAGATAAGTGGGTGAGCTCCTTCCATTTTGCCAAAAAACTATTTTGACCTTGAAAATACGCCTCCATTTACGGAATGCATTATCTGTCAAAGCAACCAGAGAGTGAGTTGGTATTTTCGCGAGCAGTGAGAAAGTAGTGAGCCGTGTGTGAGCAACGAAAAATCCAGCCTGAGTCTGCATCCTTTTCTATTCCATGCGACTTCTTCCAACTCCCCAGGACTGTAATCAGCTGATCAACAATACAATCTCATCGGGTCATTGGATTTTTTGACCGTATTCATATACGTTTTGATTTACTTTTTGATTTTAACCATCAGCTGTATATTTTCAGCATCGCAGCAATATTTTAACTTCTGATTTGACTCTCTGAACTCTTAAAAGCATCGACTTGTTACGCTTAGTATTATTTTCAAACAAATATTTGCTTCTACTCTACTTATTTATATATCATATATTTTTTGTCGCATTTTTTAAAATTACTGTTGGACACATTTACGGAGGATTTATTATAGCATTCCAAATTGAGAAATTGTTCAAGCGTGCAATATAAACTGCATTAAATGAAACAAAACTAACATTGTGAAAATTTCAGAATACGAGGACACCTATTTCAATATTCATCTGCTTAATACATACATATTTTTAAAAAAATTTGTTTGGTATTCGGGACACAATAACAATTTTAAATAATTCAACGACCAACTATTAAGCAGAATCAAAACAATTTATCAAACGTTGTATGAGTCGCGACTGTAAAGTTTACACTTTCGAAAAATTTCCAAGAAACTCAATTTTCAACGCCCTCACCAGTCTCATAAATTCTCGGCCTTTACATCATCCATCATTTCAATTGCATTAAACGCTGCGCTGTCATATAACAAATTGTTTTACAGGTGCTGTTCACCGAAAAAGTGTACAAAGTTCTCCAAGTACTCGCTGAATATGTTACTACACTTTCGTTTTGCTTCCTATTTCAGGACACTGTAAAATTTTCTGTACTAACTTTGCGAACATAAACAAACAAGTGAATCAGTAAAGAATAAACATGCAGGTTCACCTCCTTTTTTGGGGGGAACAAAAACGGTGACGGAGTTTGATTGATGATAATTCGGTTGGAATAATATTTGGGTTTACCGACCGTAGCAATGCGATAGGTGACGACAAAATAAATACAGAAAAAATGAAAACGATTCGTCAGAATTTTTATTTGCATGTCAAATTTAGTGCATCGTAAAAAATGGTATGGCTCCAACCTATCCAAGAGTTGAACTGATATTTTTCACGACTGAAACTGAATGCAAAATTTTTAAAAGTCTATGGTGTTATTGACATTGGAGGTGGTATGTGCTTCATTGACAGGACATGATTGATGGAGCTTGGGGCTTGCGTGTCAAAATTATATCGAAAAAGGGAGGACTGTAAAAGCTGAATAATTATTATTTAAATGATGCTATGATGCGCGGTGTGAGTAAATTTTAGGCTTTTGTAGTATAACGTGCAAGGCGATAAATTTATAAAATTTCCTCAGCTTTTAATTGTTTGCTAACAAATGATGTAAAAGAGAAAATATAAGCATAATTTTTTGCTTTATTTTGTAAACTGTCAGACAAATTGTTGGGAGTGTAGTTGTAGTAGTTTCAGATTGAATAATATAAATCGAGAATTTCGTTTATGTTATGAATGAGGAAAGCAGCCCCGGATCTAGGGGGGGACAAGCCGGGGTCCGTGCCCCGGGCGGCAGATTCAGAGAGCGGCAGATTCAGAGGGCGGCAAAAACAAGCTTAGCAGACGAATACACTACTCAGCATTATCGCAACTTTGCGATGACTGAGGCACGCAGTATAGTAAAATAATAAAAAAATAATAATATAAATTGTTTATTTCGGACAACTAAATGATTCATAGTGTGGTAGTGAGGCTTATAGTAGGTTAGTATCAGGGGCGGATCGTCGATGTACGCAAAGGAAGCAGTGCTGCCCTTGCTAAACCAAAAAAATTGATTAAATAATCAATATGTAACTATCAAAAGATTTACAATCAATATTTAACAATCCATGGAGTAATATTCATTTTCTTACGACAGGCAAAATTCCATCACTACTATGAATCTAATGGTTTTATTTTATAACAGTCCAACTACAGAGCTTCCAAGGTAAATTTACAGCCACACAACGAAAACTCAAACGTTTTACTACAAACTACAAGCACTGCATACCATTCAATTCAAAACATACAGTTCATTGAGATATTCTACACAGAACACGGAAGTGATCTTGCTTCAATGCTCGAACTCGTGGTTTTCGCATAGATCTACGTAGACCCTTTGCCTAAATGATGCCCACAAAAATTTTAAAATCAATGCACTCAAATAGTACCGCGGACGCTGGCTCAGTTCGCAGCGTCTTGTTGGATATAAAAATTCAAAAAACCTTTGCCCCATCCACCCGCTGAACGACCCGAAAATCTTTGTTAATGAATGAACTTAATACGCTGCAAAGTTATCCGCGTCTCCTGTTATGTTACTGTTTTCCCTCATGATTCTGTAGATTCTCTTCGCTCCTCTTCTTACGAGCCGTTCCCCTTAGGAACGGATGCATTTTCTGCTTTGTTCACATGTACACATGTACGATGCAAGCCATTGTGATGTTCATGTAGGGAATAGAATAGTAGAAGTTTCATTTTTTCGTGTGCAGTTTTCCCCAGATCGGTTTTTTGTGTCTGCTTTGGGTTCGCTTTCGCAAAAGACGTGGTTTTTCAGTTCTGGTGCTTTGGTGAAATGACCACTTGATTGCTTTGAACGCCTATGTTGACGCTGAAAATTCATCTGCGTCGCTATTATGGTTGTTTGCCCTCATGATCTACGTTCTTACGAGTTGTTCCCCTTCTGATTCGATGCCTTTTATACTTTGTTCGCATGGTGCATGTACGGTGCAAGTGATTATGATATTGATATGGAAAATATGTAGGAGTTAAATTGTTTCGTGTGCAATTTTCTCCAGATCGGTTTTTTTGTATCTATTTTGGGTTTGCTTTCGCAAAATGAGTTTCTCGGTTCAGGTGCTTTGGGTTAAATGAACACTTGATTGCTTTCACCTATTTTATTTCTATGTTGAATTTCTGAAGTGTTTTCTTTACTATTTATAAGTTACATTAGGTGCGCTTTTTTCTGTCTTCTTCGCAAAAAAACGCACCTGTTTATAACAGGTGCGACTTTTGACTTGAATTATTTTGTATTGTCAGTATTGATACAGTCGGTTATATAAAAGGATAGTTTTTAAAGTAAATTATAACATAAAACTCGTTAAAGTGAGAGCGTACTGAATAGATTATGTTGTGACAAGTTAATATTTACGCGTTAAATATTAATTTTAATGTGCAAAACCAAAATTGATGTGATTGTGCCATAGAATATTTACTGCGGTAGTCTTTTTCATTGAGGATCTTATTGAGTCTTACCAACCAAGACCACTAATTTCGCTGAGTTCACTGTTTGCAAAATGTTACTATATTAGGCATTTTTATTGCAAATTATATGAGGAATTTATTTTTATTGTGGCATTGGCTAAAAGATGCATTATATCCTCTACTTTGAGCTATTAGAAAACTTTCGCTATTTATTTAGCCTGTAATATGCTTTCAATTTTACTTTTTTTATAATTCAAAGAAAAGTTAAAAAAATTAGTAATATTTTTTGCTTTCAAATACTATACATAATTTGAGTTTTTGTGAGATGTTTGATCTTAGTGAGTAGGAATATCGCTGAAATAAGCTGTTGACAATCAATCATTAACTTTTAATGCAAATATGGTCAGCATTGAAACACCTAATTAATTTTTTACACGATATTTCAAAAAAATCGCATGCATAGTTTACTACGCGCTTCTTAAATATGCTTATCTATATATATATTATATATTTTGCTTGTGCTTCCCTTAGTCTCAAAACCACGAGCCGCCACTGGTTAGTATCATTAAAAACACAAAGCACTTTAAATATGAACATAAAAAACATAGATAAAACGCATTTCGCTGCACCGAAAGCGATTAAGGAAGCGAGCTGGTTTCCGTGATCACAAGGCAGCTCCATAGTGGCGAAGTGAATCTAACAGCGATATATCCTACTTCCATCCCATCCTCATCACAAAGACATTATTACATTGGACGCGCGAAGTGTCCAGCGATCTTTTAGCATATCTGACCCACAGTTTCCCTGTGTAAAAGCAATATGCCTGGAAAAGGCTTACCTTAACTTGCTTCAGACAAAAGGAAAATCTGCGAGCCAATATATTATCTCTGGCTGGCAAAGCCCTGATATGCCCTATAGTACTTTCAGCACATAAATTATTCTCTTCGGGGCACGTAGGCATAGATAAGACAACAATCGCACTCGCCCGGTGCCCGCGAAATTCGCGGTCACGGCAGCTAGTTCAGTGGCAGTGTGCAAGTGAAACGCACTTACATTTGAGGGCAGTTAGTGTCATTTGGAAGGGATGCCGCTATATGTAGACAGATCTTGCGCATTGTTATTGATTCTGTATTGTATCTGTCAACAAACTGTCTTTCTTTTCGTGGGTCCCAGGAAACCCCTAGCGACCTCATCACATAATGTCCTCAGCCTCGTCAAAGGAACTTCTTGAATTTAGTTTTTCTGTTCTCCAAACATAATTCAACTCGTAAGTTTCAATGGCAGCACTTAAAAAAGGGACAAATATCATATTTATCAAAGACAATACAGAATAAAATTATTGACATAATGGCAAAACAGTTAGGAATAGCATTCTAAACGACATCAAAGAAGCCAAATACTACAGCAGAATGTTCGATTGCACTCCAGATGTCTCGCATACAGAACAAATGAGCAAGGTCATTCGCTATGTAAAAAGACTAGTGATGTGTGTAAAATAAAAGAAAGTTTCATTGATTTCATAGAAGTTGCTGGAAAGACAGGAAAGAAAATTGGTCAACAGATTGTGGAAAAATTGATAGTTGATGGTTTAGATATTAGACAGTATCGTGGCCAATCTTATGATAATGGGTCCAATATGATTGCCATCTATAATAGAGTGCTAGCCAGGATCGCAGAAAAGAATGAGCTGGCCGAGTTCGAACCGTGTTTGGTTCACTCCTTAAATTTTGCCGGTGTCCATTCTGGTTCATCATGCTCGAAAGCAATAAACCTAATTGGAGTAATTCAGAAAGTATAATGCTTTTCTTCGATTACACTACTTGGTGAGATCCTATGGAAAAATATGTTAAAACCAATTTTGAAGGAAGCAGTCAGACGAGATGTTCAGCGAAACATGTCGCTGTGAAAGCCCTTTTAAATAATTTTTTGGAAGTGGTGAAGTCCTTGGAAGAAATTGAGCAAACTTCCCGTGCTTCAGAAGCAAAGTACGAAACAGGCCATCTTTTAAGTGCTGTAAAGAATTTTAAATTTATTCTTAATTTGACGATCTGGGCAAATATTCTCCGCGAAATCAATAGTAAAAAAGTGAATATCGAAATTCAAAAGGAATATATAATCCTCGTGCGTTTAAATAAATGGCCCTATGAAAACTTTGCAAAAATTATGAGAAAATTCATTTGAATATTGGTTAGAAGAATTTAAAGAAGTCGCTGGAAAATTTGCATTCAACCCATTCTGCCAAACAAACAAATTATGATGTGCAAAAAACAATTTGATAAGATGTTTGATAAATCACAAAGACTCTCAATCATAACTCTTTGCTAAGGCAACAATGATGGTATTTGATGATACCATGATCTTACATACGGCGCTGGCAGCATTGCGCTGATACCATGGCACTATGATTCACTCAAAAAAACATGATTGAAAAAGTTTGTATGGAACGAGAGCAACCCACATTTGAACTTACTAATTTTCCGATATAAAATACCCTAAAATATCCAGGCTATAGTATGTACCCATTCAGGTATCTTTCCAAACGTGCGTACGCGTAGGTATATTGCTTTGCATCAAACAGACTTGAGATAAGTATACTTAACTCATATCTTTGCGCCGCGCCGTAGCATAGCGCCAAGCCAAATGGTGTTGGCATTGCAAAGCGGCAGCGCCAACACCGTTGATACCGAAGTGCGTTACTGAGCTACTAATACCGAAGTGCGTTACTGCGCTACTGATACCGACAATCGGTATCAGCGCACTGGTATCATGGCTAGTGCTTCAATGCAATTGCGCGGCGCAGCGCTGCGTTATCCATGTCTACAGCAGATCTATGTGCATCATTTTCAGGATGATTTTCTTAATACTGGTATTGCCCTAGTAGTTTACACTACGCTTACTACTACATCCGCAAGCTGTTCTGGCACACTTTAATTTATGAAAAATGATCTACAATTGTCGACGAGCCAGGAACGTTTATCGAGTCTCGCAATATTAGCAATACAAAATCGAACTGATCATGTGATTAATTATGACAAAGCCATAGATTTGTTTGCAGAACAAAAGCCTCGAAGATTGAATCTATAACTGCAATGTGCAACATAATAATTACTTTTAATCCCACATTTAATATCAGACCCTATCCTGTCCTATCCTCATTAAAATAGATGTAAGACAAGTTCATGTATTTTTGGAAAAAAACATTTGCATGCTTAACAGAGAAAGAGCAGCGCTAGACCCGTCGTTGTGGCGTTCTATGAGGAAGACCTGTGTCCATGAGTGCGCGTCTTATGGCTCAAATTATGATGATGATAAAGGTAAAAATATTGGTGGGTGGGAGCGGCATTTTTCAGTTTTTTCCCCGCCTCAAATAAATTCAAGATCCGGGGCTGGAGGAAAGTCAAAAACAAAATCTTCAGGAACTCTGAGATTAAGAAAAACATATTTGATTAAAACATATCCTCCACTTACATAGAACACATTAACAACAAAAATGGTTTGGAGGAAATTGAGGTCGAAATTATTTATTATTATTATGCCACAAAAAATCCACCTAGTAGATTTAGTAAATCATTTAGTGCACCTGATTATTTTCACCCGATTGTAAAAAAAATTCTAGCTATGAGTTAATTATATGCTACTAGGTAAATATAAACGGCGACGATTCTCCACTATTATTTATTATATAACTCTTTTCGTTTTATACAGGCTTCATTTCATAGATAAAGGCCTTTTAAATCAAACAATTTTTCCTCCTCCGGAATTTAACTTTGAAAAAAGTATGCGAAGTGAATAATGGTTTAAACTTGGCTATGAAAATGTTTTATGCGAATGGTAAGTCCTAAAAAGAAGACAATGAAGATTTATTTCCGAAACGGTTACATTATTAGGCCCGAAAATACGCATTATTGGTGTATAATGTATGTGCTACTAACCCTGCAGCTATGGAAAGTATTCAAACAGAAATCCTTCGAAGCCTCGAGCTATCTGAAATATTTTTGCTTTTAAGGAAAAGATGCAAATGATTGAAAAATTTTGTTATCTTTTCAAAAACAAGATTTTGGTCTGATATGAAACTATTTTCTCTCAGATAGTTGTTTTATCTGATTTCGATAAAATGTGCAAAAATTTTTGCCAAAATAAGTGAAAGTTATATTGGACAGTTGTTGATATTTACATTTGTATTGGACAATTATTGGTATCAAAATGGATTCCGCATTTGAATAATAAAACGCTAGCTTTTCTTTAAGTCCAAATGAAAATATGAAAAAGTCTGTTATATTTTTAAACCATTGAAAGATTTCTCGATGGGCGTTGCCTTACAGTTATAACTGAAAAAAATTAATAGCTATCCCGGTTTTTTTTTTATGCAAACAATGAGTAACGCAAACTATTTAACAAGGCTTAAGGTTGATCCTTTTGAGTTTTTATTACATGGCGTGGAGGACTATAGCACATGGCGTGGAGAACTATAGTGCATGGCGTGGAGAGCTATAACACATGGCGTGGAGGACTATACTGTATGGCGTGGAGGACTATACTGTATGGCGTGTAGGACTATACTGTATGGCGTGGAGGACTATAGTACATGGCGTGGAGGACTATAGTGCATGGCGTGGAGAACTATAGTACATGGCGTGGAGGACTATAGTACATTGAAGAAGCAAATCAGAAAAAACAGTGCTACTTACCATCAATGAGCACACGGAAAAGTCATTTGCTTGCAACAAACAGACGCTGGCTGCTTTTAGAGTCACCGAAGGAGCCATTCAATAATATGCGCCCTTAGCCGATTGAGAATGTTCTCGATCTATCGACGATACTCTAGTATCACTTGCTGATATTTATAGATACCTTCACACAGTATGGCTGCGAGTTATAATTGTAGTGCCATGAGCCATATTACATGGCTCACGGCACTATGTAATATGGCGTGTGGGGCCATAATTTCTGCGCCATGTAATTATGGCGCTGGGAGCTATACTGCATGGCTCAGGGTACTATGTACATAGCGTGTGGCACCATAAATGCTGCGCCATGTAACATGGGACCACGCGCTATGTAGATTCTGAGATTATGGCGCTGGGAGCCATATTGCATGGCTCAGAGTACTATGTACATGGCGTATGGGACCATAAATAATGCGCTATGTTACATGGCTCTGGGCGCTATGTGGATTTTTTTCAGTGTACTACGCTCCGGGTTTGGAAAATACTGCAATCGTTTTTTTTTTAATTTTTCATTATTTCGCTTGTCGGGACAATAAAGTATCATGATTTTTTGTGAATATTGGTAGCAATTATATTATTCAAACAATGATACCATAAAGTATCATCAATAAAAGTGATTTCCACCTTTGAGCGTTACCCAAGCTACCATCCAATAAGAATTGTGGCTTTGATTGTTAAAAAAGCTGATCTATTTTACTTATCTGATATTAAATAATTATCCAGCGTGTTATTTTCCTAACTTTCACATATACAATAATAACCACAATTTGTACAAAAATGGCAAAAGGATCGGAAACAAATCGAAGACTTAGCAATTTCTTGACCTCTTTGGAAATATTAAGTCTCAGTTTTAATTTGACTCATAATGTTCATGTGACAGCACCCACATTGGGCGCCAACTTTCATAATGATATATTTTTATAAAATTAATGTCATTATCTTACCGTTCAATCGTTCACTAGCCAATTATACTGAAGTTTCTAGTAGAAAGTTTCTAGTATGATGGAGAGTAAATAGCCAATTGCAGTATAACATGAAGATTCATAATGATAGCAAATCGGGTTATATTTAGTGTTTTACGCACTTAATGGAGTAGCAACGAGGTCCTTGAGTTAAACCAGAAGTAAAGTGATTCATGGAATAACATTGCGAATTTCTGAATTAAGCTATCTGCAAACTTCAACCCGAAAACCCACCAAGCTATGCCGTAAGATTACTTTACTTTATCGGAACAAAGTTGAATTTTACTTATTCAGAAATTCCGAATGAGGATAAAAGCATGAAGACCTTTTTAATTTATTGATCCAAAAATACTTAAAGTATTTATTTAGTGTATTAAACTTCTGAAAATCTTTTATTCGACTCATATCTTATTTTATCCGCTGGAAACGTAAAAAGTCATTGATAAAATACAACGTTAAAATTATCCAATAACTATCTTGAATACTGCTAACAGTTAAAAATTAATAATTTGTTTTGTGAAATTAAAATTTACTCAAAATCACAGATTACAAAATCACTATCACACTATTGGCTCCATGCCATATAAATAAAACTGTTCGCATCTAGGCTAAAGTAAGTTTTGAGTAACATAATCGCCAGTAAGTGTCCTTTCAACGGTTTTAATGAAAAATCCTGGATACTGTTTCATCTCAACAAAGAGGGCACAAGGGCTGAAGACACAAATGATTCGCATCAGGATGCATGAAGCTGATTCTTTTCTTATCGTCCTGTTTCCTAATGCACTTCGATTGGTTGCGGTAAGTCGATTGGGATTTGATTTCATTGTGCTGACTATAGAAGAGGGAAAGGTTTTCATTATTTTCTAGCATTGAACATTTTTTCCAGCGGCTCATAGATTGTGCTCTGGTTTGGTTTGGACACATAAAAGCGCTGCAAACAATTGAATTACATCACAATATCTGCTATAGAGTTACAATTCACTTACTTAGCTTGAGCAACTACGTATACTTGCTTTGAAAAGATTCATGCAAGTAATGAATGGCTAAGTCAGTGGCTTAGTTTTCTTGCCAAGAAAATATTCAGCTCACTTTTCATCGGAAAGAAAATAATTAGTAGCACACAAAAGAAAATAATTTTGCTGAGAACGTGTATGAATTATGATAAAATTTCGTTCAATTTCTGAAATAAAATATACACTCTAAGCTAGCACATATCACTTGGAATGCCCTCTGTATGATGATTGCGAATAGTACCTACATATAATAAGATTAATTCCGATACACTTCGCACAATCCTCTCAATCATACAAGATTCCCTCCATTGGATTTGCAAACTCCCTCTAAATGGCAATCAGATAATATCATTACGTAATATGTTGCTAATGTGAACATATTTAAGTGTTTCGGTGAGATATATGCTCGGAAATACGTAACTACGTTGCTTGTACAGAATATGCAGGAAGCTGAAGGGATTTAAGTGATCCCCTAATGTACATTCATTATGCTTGTTCGGTTTGTTAGCTGTCAGTTGTTGTACTACGCTTAGCATGTTACACAGCATGGGGCAAAAACACCGACGCATGATACCAGACATAATTCCTTCTAACTTTGGCGTATTTAACAACATGAATACGAAGCTTGGCTGACGATGGAGCGCAGAGTGGGTCAAGGACAAGGCAGTGTTGGAAACTGTGACAGAAATAATTGTTCGATTAAGCCGTGGCATGATGTATACATGCAGCTAAGAGCAAATCAAACACATCCTGTCATTCGGAATATTCTGAGTAGAAATGGATGACTAATTGCTTTCAAGCATAAACAGGGTAATTAACATGAGTTCGAATGAAATCTGTCACGGGAAATCCTGTTCTAATCATAAATAATTGGTAGATCATGCATACATATTCTCTTGTAAGTCTTCGCATTTTACCGTTCATATTCTACGATCAAGCACTCTTTTATTCAAAATGGAAAAAAAGTGAACTAAGCTGATCTGCGACATATTTACTTCAGCCAGTTTTCCATTTTTTATGTTTCTTCTGTAGAACGAAATTAGACAATACAGTGCAGTAACAGGCAGCTCAAATTTATGAAACGGATGTTTCAATGATTACATCCTTTCCGAAAATGCATGTCTTCGTCCGATTTGTACTTTGTTTTTGTGTCTTTTGTTTTTTTTTTTTGCAACTGACTCTTGTATATCCGATTTTGTGCACCCAAGCTATGTTTTTTTTGACTTCTGTTTTTTAATATCGCTACTGTCTTCAACACTTTTATTATTCATCTATACATCTATTCTATACATCTATTAAAGGTATGATTGATCTTATAGCGAAGATTTTCAAGAGTGGCAAAATATGCACTTTGCTCAGTGAAATGCACATTTATTTCCCGGAAAATGCTATAACATTCTCATTAGTGTACGTTAAACATCGATAGTACTATCGATAGTATCGATAGTTCAGAATTATCGAAAACCTCGATGTTTTGTTTTTGCAATCGATAGTTTTTGAAAACAGAAAAAAATGCGTAAGGTAACATTTCGATATCATCCCATTCACTGTGAGTATTTTACGTTTGCTTAGTTTTTCTCATTTAATAATATTTCTTTTTCCTGTTATTATAAAACAGCACAAACCAAAGATAGCAGATCACTCTTATATTTTGTTAGTTTTGCCACTTGTTATTTATTGTAGAATGAAATAACATGAAGAAGGAAAAAATGTAAAATTTAACTGCACGTGAAAATCGTACTTTCTACGCGTACGATTTTCACGTGCAGTTAAGACATGCAGTTGAGACTGAGTGAGAAAGAGTTCCAAATAGTGATTTGGCTAAGTGTAATATATGCAGCAATCAATACAAAACAAGCAAAAACACGAAAAATTTATCAGGTCATTTAAAACGGAAGCATAAATTATAGTGGAAATTATTTTTTGTTGAACCTATAGCAAAAACCCATGGTCCTAGGAACATCTTTGAGAGTAGTTCAACGAAATCTAGAACAATCATCAAAAATTATTTTGCAAGAGCAAAATTCTACGCAGAAGATTCTGTCCGCAAAAATATTTAGATGAACTGTAAAAGTATGGTTGTTTTGGACATAGTGCCTTTGGGGAAAGGAGAACATGAAGGCTTTCGTGATTTCATGGCTGATTTGGACGGAAAACATGCAATTACTGACACCAAATACTTCGAAGATGTTAAAACGCGAGTTAAAAATGCCATAAATGCAGTTCAACATATTTCTTTATCTACTGATATGTGGACAAATCCAAGAGAATACTGATTTTTTTCAATGGCAGAAGTAAGTTGCATATTTATTTTATGCATGTTTGAAGAATACTATCGTTGGTGTAGTTGAAAAGACAAATATTCAGGCATCTGATCAAAGATAAATGCGATCGTCACTGATAATGCTGCTCGCATGTAAATGCAAGCAACATTTCTTCAATTTAATCATATTCCATGCTTCGCGCATACATTAAATTTGACTGTGTCTGATATTTATAACACCTGCCTTTCATTTTATCACCAAAAAGTGCAAAGATATTGATACTTCTTTTCAATCGAGCTCAGTTGTTTCAGGCATGCTGACAATTGCACAAAGACAGCTCAACAAACCTGAACTGAAGTTAACTCAGCAGTTCCATTCTCGTTGGAATAACGCATACGCCAAGATCACAGCGTAAAGAGTTAGTTCCTAACCAGCGTGCGGACTCCGTATATGTATACGGTCCAAAAATCCAGTGATCTAACCTGAGATTGTATTGTTGGTCAGCCTGGAAAGTTGGAAGAAATCGTATGGAACAGAAAGAAATGCAATATACGATTCGACAACTACATACTCAGGCTAGATTTTTCGCGCTCACATACGGCCCACTCTCGCAAAATATACCAACATAATCTCAGGCTGCTTTGACCGATAATGCATTGCGTAAATGGAGGCGCAATTTCAAGGCCAAAGTGTTTTTTTCTGGAAAAGGGAAGGAGTTCACCCACTTATCATTCTATACACTTTGCCAAGATTAAATGTTTCTATGATATCAGGCAAGAATAGACTTTGGAATTAGCCAAATGTGTAAAGGCACCTGAAACGTTACTCGCCAAAGATTTGAATGTGCTGCCGAATACAACTCTGCTATTAGAACCATTTGATGTGGCTATAACAACAATATCTGGTGCAAATTACATTACTCTTTTTTATATAACTCCGTTATTACGAGGGCTGGCTCTACAATTATCGAAAGTGGAAATTAACATAAAAAACACTGCTGGAAAGAATAGTTATAATACTTTATGCAAGTCAGTGCGGGAACGATTAATATCGTTTGAGAAAAGGGTCCTTATGATGTTAGCCGCCATTCAGGATCCAAGGTTCAAAAAATAAGTGAAGACGATGGAAACATAGCTGCCCTATCTCTTCAAATAGAATATACTTCTTTTCTGATGACACAAAAGCCCGAGTCAACTCAGAGTGCTTATGAATTTACAGGAGCTGCATCTGCAAGCGACTGAACTGGTGAAACTGGGGAAATTTACTAACGAAGGAATAGCGGAAAGCAAAAAAAAACCAAGGAGTTATTATTTTTATTTGAAGATCTATTCAAAGACAAAGCTTATAGCTGCCCAAATAATGATGCAATAAGACATAGATATATACAAAAACCTGGAGAAACCTCCCAGTGGAAACGACAAATGTCCCATCGACTACTGGTTAAATTCAAATACTGAGACAAAGAAAATGTTCGTTCTCTAGCATTTATGTATACTTGCGTCTTCTATTCCGAGTTAACGATTTTTTTCGAAAACTGGTGTAATTCACCATGATCGCAGAAACCTCTTAAAGTCTCAAAGCGCCTCAATGAATTGCTTTCCCTAAATCAAAATGCTCAGCATTTTGGAAATGAATAAAACTCTATATTTCTGTGTTTCTCTATAATAATAATTGAATTCTCAGTTATTTTTAAAAAAATTAATGAATCCTGGGTATATATACTAATATCGCAAGGCACATATATACTATCGATAGTCTATCGATAGCCTATCGATAGTTTTTAAAAAAACATCGATATTATCGAAACATCCAACTATCGATGTTTAACGTACACTAATTCTCATTAGGATTTTGGGGCACATCTAACTTAAATATTGGGTTGAAGAATAAACTCGCGTTTTTTCATCCAAGTTTATTTGACCAGAAAACAATATTTATAACAATAAATTAATCAACAAAGTACTCACCGTTGTTTTTTATGACCTGTTGCCACTTCTCGACCAATATGTTAATCCCATTCCGCCAAAAATCACCCAATCTGGTGTCAAAGAAGTTTTCGAGCCAGTTTTTGACATCCTCTTCGTCGCTAAAGGTAATGTCCCTCATTTATATTGAGCGGAACAGGCGGTAATCGTTTGGCGCCAGATTTGGGGTGTATGGTTGATGCTGCAAAACCTGCCGCTCAAGCTTTTGGAGAGCAGCGGTATCATAGTGAAGAATGGTTTGGCGTTGTCAAACGGATCTCTTCAGCTGCATTGCCTTATTTGGGTGGCAAAGCTATACTGTGGCAAAACTATACTGTTCCTCTCAAGCTTTTCCCAATGCAAATACAGGTCATGGTCTTAGGCCAATGACACACACGGCGGTTCCAGCAAAGCGTTTCCCGAGAGGAAAACCGAGTCGGTTTAGTTTTGCACTACAAAACCGAGAGGCGTCCAAACCGCGGTGTGTGTCATCACAATGCTAAATGAACGCACGACTAAACCGACTCGGTTTTCCTCTCCAGAAACGCTTCGCTGGAACCGCCGTGTTTGTCATTGGCCTTACTTGGATTGAAGCGTTGCTTGATTCTCGGCTTCGGCTTAAATTTTTTTTAGTACGGCAAGCTCGATAATTTTTGAAAAACGGGGAAGGAGGAAGCAAATTTACCAGC
The DNA here is from genome assembly GCA_947369275.1 of Nemotelus nigrinus. Classification (NCBI taxonomy): domain Eukaryota; kingdom Metazoa; phylum Arthropoda; class Insecta; order Diptera; family Stratiomyidae; genus Nemotelus; species Nemotelus nigrinus. The sequence continues at coordinate 53,371,503 of OX376372.1, forward strand.
GCAAAGACCAAGACCATTAGGGCCAAGAGACTAATTGGAATCAAGAAACGATATAAGGGACTCAACTTCACGAAAATTAGTTGAGGGTGAGAAGAGATAAGGAGCGAAATCGAAAGAAACTTTGTAAGAAAGGGAAAACGTTGAGTCAGAGATGATGAGAAAAACAGTGCAAAAAGATCACATACATTCTAAGGATGAGTAACAGCGATACTTCTTAATGTTTGAAAGAGCAAAAACTATGACTGAAAGTTTTTAGGGTCATTCAAAACCAGAGAAGATTCACTGTCCGAAAAATTTTTGCACAGAGCAAGCTTTCTTTCATTCTTAGCAGCAACGCAAAATCAAGAGAAATAAGAACCGTCTTGGTCGGAATGAGAACTTAAGGATTTCTTTCGTGCAGCAGCTTCAATATCAAAACGGCGTTTAACATTCTCGATAAACCATAGAGCATTCTCACGATTACGCTAGTGAAAGATTGGGATGTGAAAGGTGATTGGAAAATCCAAGAGGAATAGTATACAATTTCTTAGCTACAATGTATGCCAAGTCCTTGAAACAAGCTAAACCAATTAAACAAGTTGAGCTCAAGAAATTATAGGTCAAAATTGTTTTTAAAACAAAACTGAAAACTGGCTTATTGGAATTTCTAAAGCGATTAGATACGGCAACGACTATATCTACAAAGAGGAGTGGATAATAGGCGTCAGGGGAGAAATAAAAAAAAACGATGAAAATCAATGCGATGCTGAAAATATACAGTTGATGGTTAAAAAGAAAAAGTAAATCAAAACAAACAAACCTCAGCGAATTGCGACTGTCAAACAATTGACAGTCGAGGTGTTCCATTGTCGAGTGTTCCGCAATATGTCTGAAAGAATGACCTATCAGCTGATAGTTGCAGCCCATGACTGTATCCAATGCCTCCTAGAAGTACGGGCCGTCAGGCTACGTAATCGTTCTCGCTGTGACGTCATGGCGGTAGGGAGTTTGACATTTCCACGAGGCAGTGCCGACACACACCGAGATTTCACTTGCGGTTTTTTTTTTAGCTAAAATATGAATAAAACGTTAGTTTTTTGTGCGTGGATGCGTTGTAGTGTTAATATTTAGTTATAACTTGCATTTTGTGTCAATCAATTGTATCGAAAGTGAATCAACACAAAACACCACATAACCTAAGAACATCTGATAAATATTTCGTGGCGAATTTTTCTAATTATACCGCGCACCGCATTAATTTGTGTTTTAGCTGTTTACTAGCACTGTTCCCCGGATCTCACTTTGTTTTCACTTTACTCACTTTAACACAACCCGTACAATTAACATTTTCCCGCGGACGTCCCATAAGACTATGTGTGTTTTTCGCGACATTTTGGCCTACTGCTCTGACGTCATCATTCTGCATTACGGCCCGTACTTCTAAGAGGCATTGCTGTATCAATGGAATTAGTAATGCCCTAATGGTACGAAAAATATCTGATAAGGAAAAGTACCGAAAAACTTCGGTACTTGGAAAGTTTTGAGTTTGCACGCCAACGGGGACAGTCGTGCTCCGGGGCTGATCTCTTGATCGAATTAAACAAGTTTCGGCAGTTTGAGCAAGTGTATCTGGTGCCACGGTAAAGGGCTTTTATGCTCTATAACCAACACAACCTGGTGAGCCCGTTCCATCTTAAAACCTTCTAACTGTTGGTTATCCGTGATCAAAACTATAGTAACGCTTGATTCGCTCAAGGTCAATATTGCAGGCATAACATCGGATCGTCGTGACTTGTTTTGACCGCGTATAACTGTTTATTTCCGTTGCATGTTGCACGTTTTGTTTTTCAATTGTGCCTTGTTTTTGTGTTTATTACTTTTTTTCGGCGTTATAGTAATGCAAAATATTAAATTAAACTTTTGCAATATTCGCGGGATAAGAAAGATTTTTTTTTCGGTCTACTGTCACTTATCTATTCACAAACCGGCAATTTTGGCACTAAGTGAAACTAAGGTCGTTTCTGATGCTGATATCAACCAGTATCACGTACCTGGTTATCAGTTAGTGCCCCGCTTCTCCCCCCAAAGAGGGATTGCAATTTATGTGCGTATTGATGTGCTGTTTACCACACTTAGCCAATATACTTCTTCTAATCCAGAGTTTAATAATCTCTGGATTAGATTTAAATTTTCCAAGCACATAATCTTCTTTTGCTTTTTATACCGCAGCCCTGACATGTCTGATGCAGATACTTTTCGTTCCTTTGATGCACTGCCTTTTGACATTGACAAATTGCTTGGGACATCCCCTTCATCTGAAATCATCCTCGCTGGTGATTTCAACGTGCATAACGTCCAGTGGCTCAGACACTCTTCCGCCACAAGTCCGGCGGGCAGGCATGTTGAGCTTTTTAGCGAGTCGTTTAATTTGGAGCAGCTAGTGGATTGTGCAACAAGAATTCCCGACATATCTGGGCACAATGCAAATCTTCTAGATTTATTTCTAACTTCACTGGGCCTCTTGGCAACTCGGACCACAATTTGATCTCAGCCCAATTTAACATCTCTTCTCTGATCTATCAACGATCGCCAGTATGGTTTCCGTTCTGGGCGCCCCACTGGAGACTTACTTACATTTCTCACTGAGAGATGGAACCGTTGTCTCCATAACTTTGGTGAAGCAATGGTCGTTTCTCTTGATATTTCGAAGGCCTTTGACAGAGTCTGGCATCCTGCCCTGTTAGCCAAGCTTCATGCATTTGGTCTTCGCCCCGTCCTTGTCAAGTGAATTGAAAGTTTCCTCGTAGATCGTTCCTTTCAAGTTGTTCTGGATGGACAGAAATCTTGTGTCCGCACCACCAATGCCGGGGTTCCGCAAGGTACTGTTCTTTCACCAACTCTCTTTCTTTTATTTATTAATGACCTCCTTTCCTCCACTTTCAATCCGATTCATAGTTTTGCCGATGACAGCACCCTTGACTTCGCATACTCTTTTGACAAAGTAGCCGACTCTCGTGGAAATGCTACTTCTGTTAGTAGAGATTGCATGTTTGCATCGCTAAACAGGGACCTATTATACATTATCGCTTGGGGCTCAGCGAACCGTGTTGTGTTTAATGCGTCCAAAACCCAATGCTGTCGTCTTTCGCTCAAGCCTTACCCTCCTCCTACAAGCCACACTATTTCCGTTGATGGTGTGAATATTTCCGAATCAACTTCGCTGAACCTTTTAGGATTTAACATTTCCAGCAAACTAAGCTGGATCAGCCATATTTTTCAAATTTTGAAAAATGCCATGAAATGCTTAGGATTTGTTCAGAGAGGCAAGAAATACTTTACACCATCAGACATAGCGCACATCTACAAGGCTCTCGTAATAGCCCGTCCAGACTACAGATACTTAAGTATCCGGATACATAAGTATTGTCCACACTGCAGCGACATCTGCAGGTACATTTTACCCTTGCCATGAAAATCAATGAAAAGTGTCGCTGCAGTGTGGACAATACTTATATATCCGGATACTTAAGTGTCTGTAGTCTGGACGGGCTATAAGACCAAGACTTGAGTATAACTCCCATATATGGGCTGGGGCAGGCCGCACTGCTTTAGCGGAACTAGACAAAGTCCAACGCAAAGCTTTCAAGCTTATTGGCGATGAAACTATTACCTCACGTATTGAATCCCTTGAGCACCGACGTAACGTAGGCTGCCTTTCTCTTCTTTATCGCTATTATTATGGTCTTTGCTCTAATGAAATATCAAGTCTGCTCCCTTGTAGAGCACCTCCTACGCGCAACACCCGAGCGTCCCAACGCGCTCTCTTTCATACTCTTTCGATCATTGCCAGTCGTACCGTCAAATTTCACGATTCTTTCTTATCTAGGACAGTACGATTATGGAACAGTCTACCATCTACTGTTTTCCCCGCCAACTATGAGCCACAATTGTTCAAGCGAAGCGTGCATCGCTATCTTCTGCAAACCCAACCCTTTCTTTCATCCCTTCTTTAAATTTCCTTCCGCCGAGGCTGTGCTATAGCATAACAGGGCATCCCCTGAGCCTTGGCATCATTATAGAAAAAAAAAAAAAAAAAATTCGGTACTTCGAAAAAAGAGAGATTCTTTTGTTCGAAGAGAAAAACAAAGGATTGTGCTTCAGCCAAGGTGAAAAAATCTTGTTTTTTTTGTGAAGAAACTAAAATTTTAGCAAGGATAAAGTAAACGAAAAAGAAAAAATTGAAGAATTGTGAAGATCTATTGTATTTTTGGGAAGATATAGTGAAAGTAAAGAAAAATTGCTTAACAATATAGTCTGGTGGTGCGAAAGCGAGTTGATTCTGTTCTTGAAGGTGTCTGGAACCTGTATATGTCGAGCGGAAAGTGCAACTTAATGTAAAAGGCGTTGGTGAAATTTAAGACCAGAACAAAGGAGAAAAAGAACATATCGAGAAAACGAGCCGGAAGAATTACTAAATCGTTGATTGATCGAGGAATGAATGTCAAGCTGGGGACAAATGTATTTACTTATTTATTTATTAATGTCCAAATCAACAGAACAGATCCAATTATAGATAAGACATAACAAAAAAAGAAATATATATATATATATATATATATATATATATATATATATATATATATATATATATATATATATATATATATATATATATATATATATATATATATATATACATATATATATATATATATATATATATATATGTAAAGAAAAAGGCACAAAACTATGAGTTAGAAGAGCAAAATTAAATAAAAAAAGAAAAATTGAAATTAAATGAAATTCAGAAAGGAAATGTACTTAAAAGAAAGAACGACCGAAAAAAGATACACCAAAAGACTAAGTTATGACATATTTCATTAACCTGACAAAACGTTATTTTTTAGAATATTTTTAAACGTTTGAGGCAGAGGACCAAGGTTAAGGTTATTATACTGACGAGGCAAACGCAAAAGGGGAGAAAAGAAATAGGTGTCAGTTCGGGCAAATGGAACATGAAATTTGAAAAATGTTCTATTAGGACGGCCCGAATCTCTAACAGAAAGGTGAATGCTGGGGTCCACCAATATACATCCGTTGAAAAGTTTAAAGAGGAGGCACTCGTCAAGGAACACTCTTCGTGACTCAAGGGAAGGAATTTGAAGGATGGAAAGGCGCATACTGTAATCCCAATACGGAATACTGAACTTGTAGAACAATGAGCGGGTGAATCTGCGTTGCACAGATTCAACCGCAGCAATCAAGTATGCGTAATGTGGACACAAAATTTGGCAACAGTATTCAAGAGCACTACGACCGAAGGAAAAAAACAGATATAGAGGAGTAGAAACTTTAACAAAAGCCTTATCAGTGACATGTAAAATATGTTAATCGAACTTCAACTTAGAATCGAAAATCACGCCAAGGTCCTTAAAACTAGGAACAACACTGAGAGGGGAGCCAAGGACACAGTAGGAGAACAGAAGAGGGGATGTTTTGTGGGTGAAACACATTTGATGACACTTCGAAACATTCAAAGTTAAAGAGGGAAGGAAAATCGTTAACAAACAAAAGGAGCAATAAAGGACCAAGAATAGATCCTTGCGGAACTCCTGAGGTAGGGAAAAAAGGTGTAGAAGAGCAAGAATTAACAACCACAACACAAGAGCGATCACAAACGTAGGAGGAGAACCAAGAAAAGAGGACACCAGAGAGACCAAACCCTGTTAACTTAGACAGAAGAATAACATGGTTCACAGAATCGAAAGCCTTGGCAAAGTCTGTATACAGGACATCTTTGCTTTTGCTTGTCGATTGCGGAAGCAACGGTGTTTGTAAAAGACAATAAGATAAAAGACAAGATGGGCAAGATAAAAATCGTATAATTGATTTGAAATTCTGGATGTTTCTGACTACAAATATGTATTGTCAGTATTAATATATGATATTAAATTAATATGATATTTAATTGGAATTAATTCAAAAGATAAAAAGACTCAAACGATATTATGAACTATGATTCCGTTATGTTCAAATGAAACATCTTTGGTGTGGGTGTTACATGTGATTGATTTCTTGCCATATATTTTTTTTAGTTTTAATTATTATATCTATGATTTTAAATTGTAGATTGTTATTATTTGGTGTGTTAAGATCAGTATAAACCAATTTCGACCGAAGTTGGGGGAAAAATGAGGTCCACCTAGCGCAATTGATAAATTTCGGCAATAGAGACTTAGACACATTTTGTCATATTTTGTTGTGGAATCAATTTTTTATGGATTTTTTTTTTTTAATTATTTATTGTTGTTAGCTATTTTTACCACTTTTAATGATAAATATAAGTTTGAATGAATTAAAAGATAGAATCTCCACTCTCCTTTCATTTAGATTGTGTGTATTTGTGTTTATTTCGTTTGTGTGCTGTAGTACAAAAGAATCGTAAGCCCAAATGCCCACGATCAAACTGAGGTAGTCAGCAGGGCCAAGGCACGCAGGGTATGTTTTCTTCCCATTCCTTAATTTAAATCATGCTGCGCTGGCAACGGCTCGACAGATCAAAGCCGGGTGCAATAAAATTCAGTGCTGCAAAGAATGATGTCAATGATATTATTTTTACTAATGTTCGAAGATCATTAGTATTAAAATCAATTCGGCCAAAAATTCATATTTCCATATACATATATATATATATATATATATATATATATATATATATATATATATATATATATATATATATATATATATATATGTATATATATATATATATATATATATATATATATATATATATATTATAATTCAGTGACTGTTTCTCGGGATATATATATATATATATATATATATATATATATATATATATATATATATATATATATATATATATATATATATATATATATATATATATATATATATATATATATATATATATATATATATATATATATATATATATATATATATATATATATATATATATATATATATATATATATATATATATATAAAAATTCAGTGACTGTTTCTCGGGAACACGCCATTGGATTGAGCTGAAACTTTCAGGATACATTGGTGTATATGCAGAATAGGTTCAGGACTCATTAAATGCCAATTATTTTTAACCCTTTGGTGCCGGCGGCCATTTTAGTGGTATTTTTAATATACCTATTATTCCGTACAAAAATAATTTTTGCAAAAATAAAGTTGACGAAATAAATTTCGAACGTGTTTTACATGTGAATCGGATAATGTTTTGGAATTTTTTAACCCCATGTGTGCGCTAGGTGCCTAAAAAGAGAACGGGAAAATTTGAAAATTTTTATATTGCGATAACCTTTGACAAAGCTATTCAATCATTACGAAATTTTCAGGACATATTGATAGCTGTAAATTTGTGCAGCTTTTAATGAGCGTGTTGGCAACTCTGTAGCTAAGGCAGGCACTGAAAGTGAAAACCTCCAAATCATCGTCTCTCTTGAAAAAATGCCGCTTCTTCAAAAAACAGCCTATCATATGTAAATCTTATCCTTTGTTTACAGAGCCAAAGTAAAACAGTTGATATGGTACAACTTGCACGCCTGGTACCCCTTGCCCAATTTACCTATATTTATAGCATCAAAAACTTCTGTTCACAGAAACTCAAGATCCGATTAGCAGAATTAATTGAAATATACAGAATGTATTGATCGTAAATAGGACCAGGTCCAAAAGAAGTGATTTTGAAATTCGGGCGATTCTGTGCTAGGGGTGCCATCTTGAACAATCACTAAAAAAGATAACCGCTTTTAGCCCTATAAATTCTTATTCAGTCGTTCGATTTTGACGAAACTAACACAATAACTGTACATTGTTTTAAACAACGTTTGATAGAAATTTGGTTGAAAAACTCGGTTGAAGCTGCCAGCTGTGATAATTTTGGTGTCTTAAATTTGAAAAAATAAAAATTCGGAAGTGAAATCATTCAAACCGTCGAATATCCTGAAAAATGTCCGTTTCTTACGAAAATTCAATCCGTATACATATCGTTTGTTTTATTTACACGTTCAAAGTAAAACTTTGGAAATTTCATGTCGGACAAGAACGGTAATCCTTTCCCAGTTAACCTATATTTTTTGCATCAACAACTTCTGTTCACGGGAACTCACGAACCAATAATCAGATACAATTGAAATTTACAGAATGCATTGGACTTAAGTAGGACCAGGCTTGGTAGAAGCGATTTTGAATTGCGGGCAACTCTGTGCCAGTGGTGCCATCTTGAAAAATTGCAAAGAAAAAAACACTGCTTTTTGCCCTATGAAATGTGAATAAGTAACCAGATTTTTATGAAATTGACACAGTAGCTGAACCTTATTCTAAACCCTGTTTGGTAGAAATTTGGTTGAAAAACTCGATTGGTGCTGCCAGCTATGGTAATTTTTGTGTCTTTGGTTTTGATAATATGGAAAATAAAACATATTGCCCTATAGCTTCCAGTGCAGTCATGAAATCAATACGAATTTCATACAATTAATGGAACCTATGATAAACATTATTTGGTTGAAAAGCCATGATAGGGTTGCCAGCTATTGTTGGTTTTGTGTTTGTTTGCAATATCTCTATTAAGCGGTTTTATCGTAGAATTTTGGTAATGATATTGTACACACAATAAAAAGCAAATATTAAGTTTTCGATTATTTGAAAAAACTCGCTGCAGGTAACCCTAAATTTCTTTATACTCCTATAACTTCGAATGTAATATAACAACGTGAAGCAGATGTGATATATTCTTGGCTTTGAAACTGGCAGAAGGTTGCCAGCACAAGTCGGTTGTGCTACTTTTGTATCAATAAACGCTTACAGTTAGTATTCATACCGGAAATATTTTCAATGAAAATAAATAAACAATGTTTCAATTTTCAAAGTTCTATAAATTTTTCGGATCGCAGCCCCAAGCACCAACTTCAATTACAGTGCTGCAGGCACTGAGGATTTTCTTCATTGATGTTGTATGAGATGCTGCTTTCAAAATTTTGTGAAATGAGCAACTGATGACGAATATAATTAACCCATGTTTTGCTCTCATAACGTTGAAATTCATGCCAGTGGTAAAATCTGAAACCTTTCCACCATATGAGTTATAATGCATTCTTGAGACCAAAATAAAACGTGGCGTTTGAAACAGTTTGGCCGTAATAAGTAGCTCATGTGGTGGAATATGCACTCAAAACCTGCACGATTCTTCTACTGTTTTTCGAACATTAGTGTTTCTAGCGGTTCAGGTGCGCTAGAGTTTTTAAGTTAGGGCCAGAGTTAAATTGAAAAAGGAAACAAGATGTAGAGAAATTCGAGAGAGCAATGGAAATATTATTGAAAGAAACAATAACGGAAAACCATAGCTCCATTAGACAGATGGAATATTAGAGTCACCACAGATGATGAAAGACGGAGAAGGAAAGTTTATATTTAGGTAGGAAGAAAGCTCGGAAAAAAATCATTCATACATAGAAATTGGTAAAATACAAGGAACATATGCTAAAGCTACAAATAACGAGGACTTAATGGACATGGGCACACAAACTGCTACACATTCAACAACGGAATCAAGCACTACAGTAAGCACCACCCCGCCATCGGATTTCCCAGTTGCTAAGCGGTTTCGGTCACAACGGTAGACATTGTGAATAGGAGGAAATACTGAGCTGAATATGGCATCAGCAAGCCTAGTTTCAGAGAGACAGATCAAGAGATCCTTTTTAACTAAAGATACGGTTCTAATATCCTTTTGCTTAGTTTCTATGTCATTAATTTTCTGGTAATGCAATGAAATGTTTTTAGGCTTTGAAACGAGTAGCATGATCTTTTGTTGTTGATGGAACGTACCAAGTAGCCGAAACTTTGGCAACAAATTGTAGTGTCAGTTTGATCGAAGCCATAAATAATAGAGCTACATGACCTTGGAGTGACGGTTCCCGTGTAAACACCTGTAGGTGTGTGTCTCGAGCGTTAACTTGTTTCTTTGTATAGTTCTTCTTCTCCACACCTTCACCTCTCAAGTTTTAGGAGGTACTGTGAAGTCCCCAGGAGTTGATTTCGAATCATTTGTGCGTTTACTTCGAAATTGACCCCTGGGGACTTTACAGTTAGACTTTACAATATTTACTTTAGTTGTTACATATTTTAACATCGTCGACTTATATCCAACGATATGAAAACTTTATGAGGAAATGATATCGTTGGATATAAGTGGAGGATGTTAAAATTTGTAACAACTAACGTAAATAAAAATGAATGATCTCTCATTGCAAGTGGTCACATCAGTCAGGTATGCACTATGAGCTGATGTCTGAAGAGATTCAGTGCATGCTTTTGAAACAACTTAGTTAAAAAATTTCAATTTTAATCATCCCACAAAAACAATTTCCATTTTGATTCTGCTTTCGGAGGCTTATTCCGAAAAACGAACCAGTTTCCCGTATCAAATATTCTCTGCTTCGATAAGCATGTGAGACGATATACTTGGTCTATGTTAATTGAAATGTTATTTTACATGGACAATTAACATCCCTAAGTATTTGCCCAGTTATTCAATTGATTCAATAAGATTCATTTCGATCTAGCTTATAGAAATAAATCTTTTAATTCAATGACAATTTTTTCCTTGATAAGCCATATATATTTCAATTTATTTACAAATATTCATAGTGAAGAAGAATGATCGAACGCGATATAGAGTGCAAATTACCTTCAAATTTGATACATTCGAAAATTGTTCTTTGAATTTATATATTTCACTTTCTTTTTTAAATATGCGCGCCAAGTTATTTCAATATATATTTTGTTGTATTGGAATAATTTGTGGGTATGGGTGACCTCGAGACAGACTGCTTCTTTACCACCACTCTTAATATCTTACATCTCTATGCCCATGATCACTGTGGCCAGATTGTGCTATTTCCCGCCAATTGGGCTTTCTAAAATTTGAATTGGTGGGATGTTTTTTGATTTCACGTGTTTTTTTTTTTGAAAAACTATATAAAAACTATATTTTTTTTTTGAAAAACTATATTTGGGCTATACAGTAAAACCTATTAGTCGAGACACATCGAATCACCTGAACTGTAGAACTATAAAATTACCACACCTACAATTTCTTGAAGAAAATTAACTCTGTAATCGGTTGAACCAGATTAGCTAGACAAAAATTTGTTCAGTCGTACTTCCCAATTGAACCTAAAACAATTTTAAGAGCAGAATGGAAGAGTATAAAAAAATTAGTTTTCGAGAAAAAGATCAACTTCACTGAAAAAAATCCACATACCGCCCAGAGCTATGTAACATAGCGCATTATTTATGGCCCCATACGCTATATACATAGTACTCCGAGCTATGAAATATGGCTCCCAGCGCCACAATGTCAGCATCTACATAGCGCGTGGTCATATGTAACATGGCGCAGCATTTATGGTCCCAGACGCTATGTAAATAGGATCCTGAGCTATACAGTAAAGCTTACATGGCGCAGAAATTATGGCCCCACACGCTATATTACAAAGTGCCGTGAGCCATGTAATATGGCTCATGGCACTCCAATTATAACTCGAAGCCATACTGTGTGAGGAGATGTATAAATGTCAGCAAGCTTCTTGAGTATAGGAGAGGATATGGTCTTTGATGTCAATTATCCCTCGAGAGTTTCGTCGATAGAATTCCATCACCTAACATTAACTGCTCTACCTCCAGATGTTAAGAACTGAGAAGGCTCGTGGCCTTTTGTTGGATGCGAACTGAATCATCTTTAGATGCACTCAAAGGACACATACCGCCAGACGCCATAATTTATAGATTTCTGGCGCCATGTACATAGTCGATTTCGGTCGATTTGTGATAAAATATAGCGCCACACGCCATAGTACATAGGAGCAGACGCTATGCTTATAGCCCTCCACGCCATATACTATAGTCCTCCACGCCATATACTGAAGTCCTCCACTCCATGTACTATAGTCCTCCACGCCATGTACTATAGCTCTCCACGCCATCAGCATGGCGTGGAGGACTATAGTACATAGCGTAGAGGGCTATAAGAATAGCGCTTGCTCCTATGTACTTTTTGCCTTGTATTATGGCGTGTGGCGCTATATTTTATCACAATCCCAAAATTGACTATGTACATGGTGCCAGAAGTTTATAAACTATGGCGTCTGGCGCTTTGTGTTTTTTCAGTGTGCTAAAGGTCAACTTTTCGGATAATTTCTGCATGACTTTCTGCTGAAAAATCATTTGATGTGTATAATTTGGAACAATGTGGACGGCTTCAATTTAAGTGGTATTCTGATAAGAATAAAATATTGATATATTTGACCATTATTGTACATTTTCCCTTTGTTAGCAGCTATAAATGCAAAACATCTGAAAAAATCTAATATGAGAGCAAAATACAGCGAGCTTAGTATTCGCAAAAAGTTAGAAGTAATACAAGCAAGCAAGCAAAAAAACATTTGCTCAGCCGAAAAAAAAATTCCGATGGCTTTAAAATTAGTAAGAGTCAGGTGCAACGTATTTAAAAAATAAAAACCAACTAAAGCAGACATTGGAAAATTTCGAAGACACTGCAGAAAGCGGTTGAAAATAAATTTATCATACTGCCAGATAGATAAATTTTTGTATGAATGGTTATCTAAAGCACGCTTCAAAAATATCCGGCCCGATACTTCATAGTAAAGCCCATCAAATTGTTACAAAATTAGAGCTTTGTGATTTCAATGCAATATTCACTATGGTATAAAAAAAATATCTATAATCTTGATGAGACAGAATTGTTTCTTAGCGCAACACCACAAAAATCACTATGCCTTAAATAGTAAAGATGTACAAATGGAAAACCTTCAAAGCAACTGCGGCAGTTGCAGTGCTGTGTAAGCGGCGAAAAGAAAGATTTCCTGGTCATAGGAAAAGCCAAAAGACCAAGATCGCTCGGAATAACTGACATTAAGTGAAGTTTGGGCATAACTTAGCGAGCTAACACAAAATCTTGGATGACGGGTGCTATTTTTAAAGAAACATCACCATCGTTTTTGATAAAACTACTTAGATGTAATAGCAGTGACAATCTAGAAGACATCAACCTACGATTTTTTCCCACCTATTTCCACTTCTCATTTACATCCCTTAGACCAGGGAATTATACTAAAATATATAGGTTATACTTAAATCAGCAGATTAAACTAAATTACCGCACATACATAAATGATAAACATTAAATTGTGTACTCTAGAAAATACTCAGCGTACTTCAGACCCAACAAAATTAGCTTCTGTATTTGAAGCTTTCTGCTGGTTACGATCTGTTTAGAATAAAGTATCTCCACTTACAATTAAAAAAGTGTTTGTGGAAATGTGGATTGCTTTGAAATCTGAGGGCCAAAAGCGGAATCGTGATGAGAATTCAAATTCAAAGTGATGAGAATACAAATTTACGATATAAATATTATAATTTAAACAGTTTAAATAAATTGATTTAGTTATAAATACAGTTGGGGCGGTTTTTGTTTGCTGTGACGGTTTTTCGGCTATAAATAAAAAACTTTCGCTTTTTTGGGGCTATGAAAATTTTAAATTGGGCTATATTTTCTCCTAAATATCTGGCCACACTGCCCATGATACAAGAAACACTAGAGAGAGCGGCACTAGCGTGACCATTTTATTCTCCCTCTGCGCATGACGTCACCGGGAAAGTTCGTCGCGCGGATGTTCAAAAGCATTGGTGTAAAATGTATGGGCGCTGTATGACTCATCTGTTTATCTATAAGTCAATAATCAAACAACCAAATCTCAAGATCTCAAGTGTCTAATATTTGATATTAACTAACTATTAATTTTGACATTATTTTTAGTGTTACTACGCAAACTTTTCAGTCATATTTTTCACATATCACAAACAAAACATTAGTAACGGAATTTTGAAGTACTTCCCCAGCATCAAACTGTTACATCATTTTGAACTGATAATTGAAAATAAACATCATTTTTAGCACTACTCAAATTAGAAACATCAAAGTTTAGACTTCTCAGTAATTAGAATCATAGTTTTCAGAATTCATCAATCTACACTCACCGTCATTTCGTCAGCCAGAACAATATTCAGAAGTCAATCAATAGGATGTTTTCGATATCGTAAAAATGCACATTGTCTGCGGAAACTTGTACTCTGTATGAGTTTTTCATGTAAAAGAAAACCGCCTAATGTGAAAAATACCGAAAGATGTTTGTCGTGTTGTCGGAGGCATTGACATTAAGACAGAATGAAATTGATAAGAATCTATTGAAAATATACGAAGGTATAAATTGTTGGGCAACCATGAAAAAATTTTTAATTAGTTAAAATTGATTGAACAAATAAACATTCTTTTAGATTTGGTGAAATGAAGTACTTGGAACTTTGGATAGCTGCAATTTTTATACTACAGGTAAGTTTTAGTTTTGGTGTGAAGCATCGCAACAACGCAATTTATGTACTTATATAAATGAGTGCGGTCTATTCAAAAGCATGTTAAAATTCTAAGTAGTGATAGGGTAATTCCATTGAAAATCGACCAATTTTCAGATAATTTCTGAACTCACCTCTTTGGAATTTGAAAATATTTTGATATCCAAAAGGTCTGGTGAGTTTATTATTGAAAATGAAATATTTTTGAAAAATATGGTATATTTCCGGAAATATGGCCTTTTGAAGTTTATGAGAAACGTCGTTTCATGTTGCATTCTAAAAACTGTATAAAATCTTTTACTTTACGTAGTGCCTTCAAATATAGCTTGTTGGAAAGGAGAAGGTGTAGATATTCTAGAAAAAATAGTGCGAGAAACATCCTGGCCAAAAAGGATAAAAAGAATCATTACAGTGCCCTTTATCCTTAAATATTTCAAAATGCGCACCTTAGCTTTTCTTCTTTTTTTATATATATTGTAAACAGTTATATATCATCATCATCATCATCATCGATGGCGCAACAGCCCAAGTCAGGCTTGGCCTCCAGTAACGTCCGCTTCCAATCGTTTCAACCCTGCGACCTGGTTCTCCGATTATTGAGCCCTAGTATTGACCTGCTGTCTGCGTCTATCGTGTCTTCCCAACGTTTCCTCGGCTTACCAACTGGACGCTTCCCTTGTGTTCTACCTTTCAACGTTCTTTTAGGTAGTCTATTTGCCTCCATCCTCTCAACGTGGGCAGCCCATTGTAATTTTCGTAATTTAATGCATGTGGATACAGGTGGGTCGTCATATATATGGTACAACTCATTGTTGTATCGCATTCTCCACTCTGTCCCTTCTTGTATGGGGCCGAAAATCCGTCGTAGCACTTTACGCTCGAATACGTCCAGAGCCTTTTTGGAGTCCGTAGTCAAAGTCCAGGCTTCGCTTCCATAGAGAATCACAGGCTTAATGAGTGTTTTGTATATACGAAGCTTATTATTCCTGTGCACGTTCGTAGACTTGATTATGGGGAGTATGGAATAGTACGCCTTGTTTGCTGCATTTATTTGTCTTAAAATTTCGTCCTTTTCTCTGCCTGAGTTGTGAAGGTAGACTCCTAAGTAGATGAAGTTATCTACATTCTCGAAGTTGTAGTCTCCTAAGGTCAAGTTTTGTCTGATTTGCAGCATTTTTCTTGTTTGGGTCATTAGTTTGGTTTTATCTTCGTTGACCCGTAGATTTATTTTCTTAGCTTCTGACTCCAAACTTAGGAAAGCTTCCTTTGCTTCTGGTATGGTCCGTGCCATAATGTTAACGTCATCGGCGAATGCCACTATTTGCGTGGACTTGAACAGTAGTGTGCCTGTTGTATCAGCTGGTATTTTCCTGATGACATGTTCCAGAGCAAGGTTGAATAGCATCGGGGTAAGTCCATCTCTTTGCTTTAAGCCTGAGTTAGTGTGAAAGCTGTTGATTAGGTCACTGTTGACTTTGACCTGAGATTCGGCGTTCATCATTGTCACCTTGTTCATGCGGACGAGTTTTGTTGGAATTCCCAAGTCGAGCATGATTCAGTAAAGTGTATTTCTATCTACACTATTATATGCTTGCTTGAAATCTACGAAGATCTGGTGCACGTCGATAGTATACTCCCAGTATTTTTCAAGCACCTATTTGACTGAGAATATTTGATCTATCGTAGATCGTCCGGACCTGAAGCCACCTTGATACTCTCCTATGATGTTATCATAGAAGGGTTTCATTTTGCGTTCAATAATTTTGGACAACACTTTATAGGACGAGCATAATAAAGCGATACCTCTGTAGTTTTCGCAACGTAATTTGTCTCATTTTTTTGTAAATGGGGCATATAATACTTTTTCACCAATCGTTTGACAACTGTTCTGCTGCCCAAATTTTCAGTATTAATTGGTGGAGGATGTTGCAAAGAAGAGTTCCGCCATTTCTGAGTAATTCGGGAGGTATTCCATATATTCCAGGAGCTTTATTTATTCGAAGGTTACGTATGGCTGCCTGAATCTCTTCGAATGTTGGTGGAAAGATGCGAATGTCCTGCTCTGCTTCTGGGATATTTGGATCAGCTGAGTTTGTCGTCGGCGCGGGATTAAGCAGCTGTTTAAAATACCGTTCCCATCTTTCTTTAATCTCGGCCGAGTTACTGATGATGGATCCACTTTCATCCTAACAAAGGCTCGTTGGCGGTTTGTATCCGTCGCGTAGCTGTTTGATTGAGGAATACGTTGCTCGTAGATCGTTATAGGTCCTGTTTTCGTTCAGTTTCTGGATCTTGTCATTGGTAAGTTGGCGTTTCTTTTGGCGACACTTTTTTTTTTGCCTGTCGCCGGAGGATGTTATAGTTTTCGGTTTTAGCCCGTGTTGGTCGTTGGATTACTCTTTGTAAGCCTAATTTCTCTTTGTAATAGCATCTTGACACGCATCATCAAACCAGTCATTCAGAGGGTTTTGGCGTTTATGTCCTACGGTCTTTTCTGTTATATATGGTAATATATATGTTATATATGGTAATGTTATATATGTTATATGTGGTAATACAGTTATATATGGTAATACAGTTATATAAGGTAAACTAAAAATGTGCGAAATTTCAAAGTGGAGCTCGAATAAGTGCAGTCGTGAGAAATTTTTAAAGGTGTGGAATACTGTAACCACTGAAGAAAATTTATGGAAAATGGTACGGAAACAAGGTAAAACTTACAAAATATGGTACGAAGCAATTTCATGTTTTCAAAATAGATTTAAAAACTGTTTTGCAATGTTGTTTCAAGCCCGCAGAAGATTCTAATCCAGTTTTTAACGTAGAACGATCTGTATAATTCCATTGTTTATAACTAATACCACTCACGCAATTTGCATCAGATTTTTAAGAACACTGTAATGATTCTTTTATTCCTTTTTGGCCAGGATGTTTCTTGCACTATTTTTTCTAAAATATCTACACCTTCTCCTTTCAACAAGCTATATTTGAAGGCTCTACGTAAAGTAGAAGATTTTATACAATTTTTTGAATGCAAGACGAACCGACGTGTCTCAAAAACTTCAAGAGGCCATATTTCCACAAACGTACCATATTTTCAAAAAAAAAGTTTATTGGTGCACACAACTCAACTACTTATATTCACAGTGATAATTTCATTGAAATCTGACGATAGCGATGAAAGGCCGTTGGTCGATTTTCCGTGGAATGACCCGATACCAAAAATGCATAATATTTTGCTTTCTGATTTAGCTATTCAAATCGCTACTTGCCATTGACGTCAACTGAAAAATAACCATCATTATTAGGTTGATGCACAAGATAACAATTGTGTTTGAGTGTAAACTAAATTGCTCCGTTGATGTATTTCAGATCGATGCCTACAAAATTAGACGAAGGGTAACTGTAGGACCAAAGGTGATATAATTATGTACTTTATGTAAAGTAAAACGCTTATTAATGTAGCATCGTCGTTTTTTATTTGGAAAAATATTTTTTGTTATCATGATCATGTTGCATTTTCTTTCAGTTTTTATCTACAGATACCGAGCAAATTTTCAAAGAAAAAATTCGAATCTACAAAGCAACAACATTGCAGTCTACACATTCTGCGATCGATGGAATCCACGACAGAGCTGAAAATACTTTCGCTGGAATTTCGACTAGTTCCACATATCGTGCCAATATGATGCTTACGAATTTGAACGAGCACTTCCGCAAATATCGAGATGCTTATGATCGCTCTAAACATCTTCCTAACACGCCTTTCTGTTTAACCGAGAATTACGATGATTTGGAGAAAGGTATCCTGGCTTTTAATATGCGCATTTTAGAATGCCGCGATGGTGCATTAACGGAAATGAAATTGATCAAGAGGGAAATAGACTCGAATACAATTGAATTAAAGCATGGAATTAAAGCAATTATCGAACGAATAAATGAGTGTGCAAGTCCATGGAAACCTGTTGATTCTCCGAAATGTGCTCAAGAGAAGGTAAGATAATGTGTCTTTAGTTTCGAGCCATAAAAAATCGTGTATCAAGAGTACCATTTTTAAAAATTCGACAATATTTCAAACATATTTTTTTCCAGGTCGAACAAACACAAAAAACTGTTAAAGATATTCAAAGAATATCACAGATGGCCCACAAAAATGTGTTGAACAGACTTGAAGCTATTGTCGAAGGTGATAAGAACTGTTCTGACGATATAATCGCTGCGGCAAAAAAAGAAGAGACACGAATCATTGGCAACATTAACAACTGTTTGCAACAAGCTGTCTAGATAACTTTCAATTTCATTCAACATTTTCCACTAGTTTAATGTAATAAATTATATAAATACAAAAAGCATTTATTATATTCTTCTTCATCATATTTTCTAGGAAATTTTTCCACATTTTTCACAGTCTCGAATTTAACCAGACCTGCTAGAAAGACTGATTTCCGAAGAAAAGTAGAAGAATTTTGTCGCTTGTTAATACATGTTCTACCAAACGTGCTCTTTATCACCACCAACCTACATCATATAACCCATAAAACACTTTGATAAGATAACTGCGTTGAAAGTTATAGGAAAAGAAAAACTTTAGGGCTGCCATCCGAAAAACATCTGTATCGGAGGATGAAACAAGTGCTGTCACAATCTTTGCGATTGGTGGCTGTCTTGGTCTCGTGAACCACGAGTCGGATGAGCATCAAAATAGATATTGGCTAGTTTTACAGCCGGTGACCTATTTATGACCTGACCTATAGTGCGGACTAAGTGACTTTAGTCCTAAGGTGTTTACATCGACCTGACCTAAAATTTTGTGAGTTCAAACTTAGTCCTCGTATGTTCGTGAATGCTACAGAACAGTTTCAGGAAACATCATGTGAGCAACAGAGAAATTTGCCCCAATTGACTTATTGCCAAACAAAATCAGAGATGTATTCGTGAACAGGCCAGAGGCGAGAAGAGAAGTATTAGCTGCTCAAGCACGAGTGCGAACGTTTGAGCTTTTGGACGGATGCTGGTCTACGAACTCAAAGGGGTCATGCACGATTAGGCTTATTTGTGCCAAGAAAACGTTGACTTAGTTGCAAACACACTGAAATAAATTTGTACTGAAACCAGTTTCCATCAGGCCACAGCAACTTCAAGCAATTCTTTCGCAGAATAGAGGAAGTCAGGACGGAGCTATGTTAGTATTCTTTTTGAGAAAATTATTACATTTCGTGTAGCCTTTTCCAGTGCGCGCGCTTCAAATGGTTCTTACAAAATAAAAAAGAATACTTCATAGAGTCCTGAAAGTCTGATTGAATGGAAATAAGTCTATGAGACATCTAGTAGGTGCAAGTAAAATGGGTAAAGTAAAAAATCCTGGTGACAAGTCCTACTCTAGGCTGTGAATCAGAAGATGATGGAAAATTACCTTAGGCTTGTAGCCTTATTTACAACTGGGATGCTTCACTCTTTCCCAATAAGAAAACCGCTGCTGGTACTTCTTTGGCTTCCTTCAGAATTGCAGGTCTTGAAATACGCGAAATGCGTGGCGGTAGGACTATTTATCGGTTCAAGTGAGTATCGATCAAATTATTGGGTTTGAAATGCAAACTCCAAGCAAAGATCAATGGTTCAAATAACAAGTGCTGTGGACGTATACATCAATGGCCTCAAACTAAATAACATAGTGGGGTGTGGTATACTTTCCATTGCTCTTAATTTGAAACTTTTTTTCTCTTAGCGGACTCCTGATGTGTCCTTCAAGTGCTGACAGTTCTCAAAACACATGCAATCAAATCTCTTAGCGAAATGTCGAAACATTTGATGGTGCAGCTGCTTTGGATGCCAAGACATAGCAATGCCAGGGGAACTGTGAAGTGGATGAACTCACAAAGTCTGGTTTATTTTTGGCGGAGGCTCCTATATTTTCGTGGCCGGTACTCTGATGGCTTCAATTAAATTGTTGATTGCCTGTTTAAAACACATAATTGACGCTCTGAAGTTTTGGAAGGGGAAAATGATACTTTTTGAAGTTTTCTATACTAAAAAACTGGACTACGAAACATAGTGTTGGCTCTTTTGCACAATATTGGCTTTTACAACTCAACATTTCATGTTTGGCAGTCTTGTGAATCGGCGATGCCCCTTTCAATGGTTTCTATCGACCTCGCTCATATCATACAACAATGCTTTGCCTCAAGCTTCTTCACTAGGCTTATTAAAGTAGCTTCAGTGGATTTAAGACAGATTGTCCAGTTTGTCAAAGATTCTTGGTGATTATCCACTCAATAGTAATTGTAAGCTAAGCAATGTGGTATCATAATTAATTTTTGGGTGCCAATGTGAGCCTTATTCAGGGTATTTTTGGAGTGGGAGCCGCAAAACCAATCTACTTAAGATCCGTCCACTGTGTGAATTTTATTTTCAGCCAATGTCTGAATTAGAATTGGGTCGTACTCGCATTTTCACATGCTAGGTATTCCTAGTACGAGTACAAAAAAATACCTGTTCCAAATACCTGTTCCAAAAATACTAGCTAGTATTTTTTGAAGTATGTACATACAAGAACATGCGATACATGCGATTTGCAGTGATGAAATGAAACGGTATGATATACCCTCCCCCACCCACCAAAAACACAAAGTTCCCAGGCTAGAATGGTGATGGTGCAGATGACCGTGAAGGGATACCGAGTCATTAGTCCGTGCAGCTTGTCTGTAACTCAGCAATCGTCGGTCACTTATTTGGCAAGTCTTTTTCCAATCTAGGAGCCATCTAAGGGAAAACAATCAAATTCAATCAATTTAATTTGATTTTCATTTTAATATATGCATTAAACACCTCCTGTATTCTTTCAAATTACCAATTTCCAAAAATTAATTAAGATAGGACCAACTAATCCTGCTGCCATCTATATAACTTTTCATCTATCGATCTCTGATACCAAACATTTCCTGGCTAATCTAAAACAGTCGGTTTTCCACTTCGCCTCACTGAAGGATGAAGTTTGCCGAAAATTTTATTAAGATATTATTAAAAAAAAAGTTACGTCTATTAAACATGCACCCACTAGGGGGCCAACCTCTTCGGTAAAGCTGGACATGAGTCACGACATCGGAAGGGTTGGAGTGCAGTCACTAGGATGGCTTCAGCACAGCCAAAGAAGCAAACTGGTGAGCCAAAACGGTTACTTTCAGTTTTAGCGGACGGTTTTCAGGCGGATTTCATTTTGCGGTATCTTCGAAACTAGGCCACTTTTCACAGATTTGTATCGAAATTTCACCCGAAACAACTCAGAAAGGTCATCGAATTCATGCTAGACCAAAAAAAAATTTTGTAACAAATGGACGTTTACACCCAATTTTCCCTATCAAAAATTTGTTCGGCCTTAAGATATCACTATTATATTCCCCGACCACTTTCAATCATTGATAGCGCTGTCAAGGCAGTTTTTGCCAAGCTATGCCCAAAAAACCCCTTATTCTCCTACAAAACCGAAATTTTTGTATCACAGCAAGAGGAAACCACTCTAACCCAAAATTAGCCGATTTTGTCCGATTTCACCTATTTTTGCCTTTAAAACTTTATGAATAATTGAATAAAATACTAACCCAATTTCCCCTATCAAAAATTGTTTCGCCCTTAAAATATCACTAACATACTCCCCGACGACTTTCAATCATCGAAAGCGCCGTATAGGCAGTTTTTGCCGAACTGTGACCCACAAACCCCTTACTCCCCTACAAAACCGAAATTTTTGTATCACAGCAATAGGTCTTGGCCCGTTATGTCCCAAACCACTCTAACCCGAAATTGGCCGATTTTATCCGATTTCACCTATCTTCGCCAAAAAAAAACTTTTTGAATAATTGAATAAAATACTTGCAAGTCCGATAATACTCGCAAGTACGAAAATAATCAATACGAAAATACGCGATACGAAAATACTTGCAAGTTCCAAAATACTTGTAAGTATTTTCAAACAAGTATTTTGGAAAGATACGAGTATTTATACTCGTATAGTTCCAAAATACTCGATACGAAAATACTTGAAGTATTTTCGTATCGTGTATTTTGGAAGAGTTAGAGTGGTTAGCATTTCGGAATTTCGGGTTAGAGTGGTTTGGGACATAACGGGCCAAGACCTATTGCTGTGATACAAAAATTTCGGTTCTGTAGGTGACTAAGGGATTTTTGGGTCATACTTTGGCAAAAACTGCCTTTACAGCGCTTTCGATGATTGAAAGTCGTCGCGGAGTATATTAGTAGTATTTTAAAGGCGAAAGCATTTTTGATAGGGGAAATTGGGCAAAAACACAATTTATTCCGAACAATTTTTTTGATCTAGCATGAATTCGGCTACCTTTCTGAGTTGTTTCGGGCAAAATTTCCATACAAATCTGGGAAAAAGCGGCCTATTTTCTAAGATACGGCAAAATGAAATCTGCCGGAAAGTACGAAATACTCGTGAATATGAAAGTACTTGTATTTTTCAATTCAAAGATTTTCAGAAAATCTATTCTGAGTATAAAAATGGTAAGTGAAAAGATAGTTAACGCGGAATACTACTTTCGATACCATTTGGCGAGTAAAAGGAATATCTTCGACACTTTTATGCAATCCTTTACAGAGAATTTCGTTTGTTGCCAGCGAATGTTCGCTGGGCTTACTTTTTCTAGATGCAATTGTACGCAAGCCGACATACTCTCACCTTTCAGCTTACACGGATATACACATTCTCACCTGTCGTTTGAGAGTATACTTTTCTCACGTTTGCGTATGATAAAGTGAACTTATTTTGGTTTTGGTTCTTCTTAGGTGCCAGCTGACGGTTAATCCTTCTCTCTCTGCGAATCTCTTCCATCAGGCAAATATCGCACAATACCGTTCTTTCCATGCAATTTATTAGTTCTTATGCTATGGTCAGGCTTTGCAAGATTTAAAAATAGCTACTATGGTAGCAGCTATTTGCTGCTCGCAGTCTGGAGGATAGCAAGAAATTAGCTAAGGTAAAACGCATGTATGTATGTAGCTGACAGATTGTTTAAACGTCATTTTTGAGTAGAAAAGGAAATGAAAAGCGTATTTATCGCTTTAATGACAAATTTATCGTTCATAAATTTGAAAACAATCTATCACAAATCATACAAGCTTATAAACACTTCAACTTAACTCAAGTTTTAAGTAGGTTTTTCCACAACGCAACTCTTATTGAGTCTTCTTGAGTTGAGCATCTAACAGTGCCATTGAGGAACTGAGATATACTCTCAACCACCCCAATGATCGATATCGCAGCTTTCGCTGTATAGTACGGAACATCTGAACTATGAAATATGAGTAAACTAAGTGGAGTTTGAGATGGTCTGAAGCAATTGTCCATCCAAAGTGCTAAAAGCACTAGTTCCCGTAAGGCCAGTCCTTTACTCAGAAGTCTTAATTTGTTTGGTGGGTGTTTCAAAGTGAATTGAACGCAATGATTAAATCAGTTTGAATTCCAGGTAAAGGTTTTGAATGATTTTTTTTTACATTTATTTACATCATTTTTAAAAGTAATGAATGTTGAACAGAAACCTGTAACAAATCAATTCAAAAAATTGAACGAGTATTCCAATTTTATTTTCCATTACTTTTATTTACATTCAATTACACTTTAGTTCAAATCAAACCTCGTATCATATCTTTTTTGTATACTTAACCACACTTGAAATTGCAACTAACTCACATTATGCATGTCTCTCAGCAAAGCCATTCGGCAGAAGAAATATTGACGTGAAGCCTCCTTTAATTTAAAACCAACCTACATCCTGCTCGTTCTCTAGCCAACATTCATATCCGTTTTGAAATCAAGCATAAATTAAAAGAATGCATGCTTATGTCCTGTTTCCGCTAGAGCCTTTAAGTGGTGCTACTTAATTCATATTCCCGTCCTTTACTTGAGAAAACGAGCAATTTTCACTGAGTAAAATTTGACAACACTCTCTTGGAATGCAATTAAGTCTGTCTAGTCCCGATGGCAACTCGCAGCGATGGCATCAGCAACCTACTCCGAAAAACAATTTCCATATGACTGAAAGTACAATATTCCTTCGTTTCCAGACAACAAGCACTTGAGAAGTTGACTACGGTAGCTAAACCCTTAATACCCAATGCGGCACGGGACATTAAATGTTCTGCTTGAAAGGCTTAAACATGCAATTTAGCTGGTTACTTTTTTCAAGGCGTTTTCTTTCGGCGATCAGGCAAATATAGGTCTGGGAGTTCATAATACTTACAACGTTGGTATAGTGCATTGAATGCTTCCTTGCCGTTGCAGCTTATAAAAGACTACAGCAGGATGCGAATCGATTCACAATTTTAGCGTAACTACCGATTCCTATCTAGCATTGCTGGCTGCGAGAAACAAGTCAAATTTTAGTGTTATGAATATGTCGCCATACTACTGCGAATGGAGCCAATATAGGCTACTTATAGTCCCGCAAGCAGACTTTTACCACCATTTGAAAATTTGTCTGGTTATCAATATGAAATTTTGTCGACTTTTGAAGAAACTCAATTGGGAATCTTGCTTGAGAGATTTGAAAAATTTAACAATTTATGCACAAGCACGCCACTAAAAGGAGCTTTTTAGAATTACATATAAAAATGAATGATATATGGGAAACGCTAAAATATTTTTCTAACTCTTCCAGTGTTAGTTTTGTTGCGAACATAGAATCAATGTTCGAGAGTCACAATTTAAATTCTTTCCCCCTTTCATCGTATTTGTCCAACTAGTATAATGAACAGCCAATGTTTGCAACCATTTTTTTGATAGTTGCAAATAAAATGATCAAGTCTCACTTCCATCAAGTATTGCAACATCAATTACTTCCTAAAACGATTTCACCCTTATACAAATCAGCTTCAGGATATTTTAAATTAGTACTCTTGTATTTTATCCCTTCTTTTGGATCTTATTCACAACGACAGTAAGCAATCGTTAACTTTAATGGCAGTGAAATGCACGCTACTGGCTTAAATGTAATTCTGAAATATCTTCGAAAAAAGTGAACACAGGACGAGTTCTTGGTGGATGCTTGACATCAGTTGGCACGAAAATAGTATCGACGAGCTCGTCAACGATACTGTGTTAGCTTTTTCCTCTAGGCACATGATAAGGGCTGGTAGGACTGTTGATACAGCAACAGCTTTTTGCGCCCCATTACACATTAATGTTGTCAATTGGACTTTATGGGATGATGCGCGATTGCGATGTATCGTTTGTAGCCAGGACAATGACAGTGATTATATCCTGGCCTCTGCTGTGACGACGATAACAAGGCAACCGGGAGAGTAAATGCACGTTGACGAATAACGCAATGATCGGTGATTTAATGGGTGGACCCAAGTACTGAGCTCATTGTGAATTACTATGAACAGTATGTGTAGTTGACTTTTAGGCATGAAAGGTTTTCGAATAATATATAAGTTTAAATATAAATAAATATTTTTTTCAACTTTGCGGAAGGATTTTAATTCAGATTAATTTTCATAAAACAGAAATTGCACTGAAAATCGAAAACAATTTTAAAAAGACCGCGATATCAAAGGATTTTTTCTTCACATGCCTGGTGTAAATATAAGCAAGCCCACACTTTTGTCAAAAATCAAACATGTCTATTTTTGATAGTCGTTAATACGTCCTGTAATATTCGTGATGGAACGATTTTTAAAACAGAATTGAGATCAAATTGAAATTTGAAAAAAAAATCCTTTTCTACTTTTAGGCACTCAGCATCCAACTAGGATTAACACATTCTAAGCCATTAAACCATATAAATATAAACAATATTCAGTTTTGAGACCTCTTACTTTCTTTTTATAAAAAAAGTTTCCTAAGCGTACTCTTTGTAATTCTTTGTATGTGATGTCCACAGATTTCCATTTCGTTTACGCGTTTTGAATGAATAAATGGATTGGGAGGGGATGAGTCCTATCCCTGCGACCCTCTGAGACTATTTTTGGATCGAAGCTGTCTGTTAGTCTTTGGACTGCTTCAAACTATTTAGATTTAACCAGCAGCGTTTGATTTTTCTTCAAGTATATGTTTAGATTTCCTTGTCTATATCAGCTTTTGAAAAGCCCCAGCACGGAGTGGCACAAACATTAAGCAATTCAATCCCTTCTTTTGCCTTAGTGTTAACTTTCTCGTTTGTTTGTGCCCCTCATGACAAGGGACCCATATAAGCTCCAGGCTATTATGTGTCCCTATTTAGGAACTGTCTCAATTTGAAGAATATACGTGAGCGTATATTTTTTGATAGTCTTGAGAGCTGCTTCACTATCCAAGAGGAACTAAATGCTTGCCTTTTTAGTGTTTCTTAACTTTATTACATGCGTAAGTATAGAAGATAATTCTGCTAGCAAAGTAGTGGCCTCTTTAGTGAGAAGAAACTACTGTATGCACCTCTGTGCCCCTGATTTCCAGGGTTCCTATCTAGATATTTATTTTCCTGGTGAGTCGAACTATATTGGGTTTTTGGGAATTTATGGCTTACTTCTCTTTAATTTACTGTGCTGTTGAATTTACTGTGTTATTTTGTTTAAGGACTTTGACATTCTGAATCTCAAGGTATCGCGATGTGAGCATCTTATTATTACCGTGATGTCTTTTGCGTATCCGAGAGCTGTTCGTTTCTTACTGTAGAGGGTACCAAGAAAGTCGTCAACCAGTAGGGGCCAAAGCAAAGTTATAACATTCCTCCCTGTGGACATCCCCTCCTAGAGTTTACCTCTAGCTTTGTTGCCTCCAGCTGCACGAAATACCCTCGGTACCTCAGAGATTTACTCACCTATTTCACTACCTTTTGATAAGTTTCTCTCCTCTGGAGTGTACGATGCAGCGTGATGTCTTGCATTGTCACAAACTCATTCTATGTCCATGAAAATGCATATTGTGATCCCTTGTTTATCCAATGCATTTTCTGTTATTTAAACTTAAAGCTGATAAAGTTGACTTGCTACTGTAGGCAGTTGGTGAAGTGACCTTTTGTCAAGCAGTGGCGGCTCTTCAGGGTGGGCCCGGCCCGCCTGGCCCACCCTGACGAGCCGCCACTGGGCCCGCTCGACACAAAAACACTATTATAAGGTATACGCGGATACCAACAAGAAATATCTACTTTACTTTAACTCAGTAGCGACTCGTCAAGGTGGGCCAGGCGGGCCGGGCCCACCCTGACGAGCCGCCACTGTTGTCAAGTACACTGAAATTTGTGTAGTTTCGTCTTCACAAAGACTCATCTTCACTAGGAGGTCACTCTGTATATATAAGTCAACAAGCTTTCTCATGGTCTTCAATATGAAAGCTGTGAGGTTGATTCACCTGTATGATTTTGGATGGTCAGCCAGTTTGTAGCCAGTGACTTCAGTCCCAAACCCGGTCCCTAAGTGGCTTCAGTCCCGACTCATGATACAGGAGAAGGTTCTTCAATCACTTCTTAATTATCGGGTTCTAGAACCTGATAGTGCATTAGTACAAGATTCTTCTTTTGAATGCAACCACTTCCGCCACGGTTTGAGATCCTCGATATTTAAAATGATTGCTAAATATGCATAGCTGAGTCATACTGCTATTTGGTCAGATGTCCCTTTGGTCAAAATAAAGACTTAATTCTGCCAAGTAGTATGCCGGGCTTTTCACAACTTTCAGTGTGTTTGGCGCAGTGAAAAAAAAAGCGCATCTTGAAGAATTTGGACTTGAAATTGGCCCATTGGAATGGGCTGATATTTTTTCACATGCACAGATTGTTTTTCCCTTCTTTGGATATTTGCGTTGCTTTCTCTCTTCTGAAGCATGGCTGGCAGAATTCCATTCAATGCTGGCGTCATGAAGAGCTTGAAGTTGTCGATGGTGCAGACTCATTTCTGTCTAGTCAAAGCTTCACCCACTCTTTCTGCATTATGAAGGTCAGATACCAGCATTCCAGTGCGAGTGATGTCTTTTAAACAGCCCGGAAAATGAGTACCTACGAGGATCTCCAAAGTTTCCTAACACGTAAACATAGGGAAATTTCTCCGATTGACTAAGACAATACTAAAACAAAATAGAAACTTAACTCTTTCATGAATGTCTTTGCTGCTCCAAAACAGTATCATGCATGCCTGTATCCGGTCCTTTGAGCACATATTTATTCTTGCTGAATGACTTTTGTCACCTCCTCTGGCAAAGAGGCTCAGTCGTTTACCATGCGAATGGATACTAAGAGTAACTTCTCCTGTTGGTCCCTTGCACGCATCACGACGGTTAGATCATCTGTGTTGAAGTTAGATAGAAGATGAGCGTGAATATTTTTCCTCATTAGCGTAGCCGTTATTATTTTGGCTACCGCAGTGGGGAAGAAAATATTGAAATTCCATGCACCAAGTCTAGCAACACTGCCTTCCGCAAAGACCTTGGACTCCTGAACAAGTGCCAAGCCAAACTTACCATCTTGAAGAGTTAGCAGTAGTTTGCTGAGACCAACTTGCTGAAATGCAGAGCTGTCTGCGTAATTTTCAGCGTTTGCCACGAGATCTTCCTTAATTTGCGACTCAGCTTGCTTATGACTGGTAGCTGCTTCCTCTGTTTATGCCCAAATTTTTCTCACTCTCGCCAGGTTAACGCTACCTACGCCCCACGCTGTCTTGTTAAAACACAGATAGGGCCGGTTGTCAGCCTTTTTTTTTAATTTAGAGTATGCATACCTGCCCCATTTTGTGTTATCGACTTTTCGCCGTCAATGATGTTCCAATTCTGCATTGGAACATCCAAGTTTCACCTCTCTAGGAGTTTTAAGGCCACTTCCGGTTCTAATATTCACCAAAAAGCCATTTTTGCTATCCTCTAGCTCAAAATCAACTAATTTCTATAAAGTTAGCCTACCGCTTCCCTCAATGAACCAGTCTACTCTGACATATGAATCAACTATTGCATTGAACTGTCCTGACCTACGATTGTCCATTTCTCAAGCTACTGCCACGATTACATGCTGTTATGACTACTCGTTTTTGAAGTGGAGTTCAATTACAAGACAATTGTGATTTTTCGGCCTCTTGGTAACTGGTTTTCTATATTCCGCTCTTTGCTCGAATTTCGAACCTTTCAGATTTTGGGATATTTGAAAAATTTAATCTTATTGCTACGTTACGAATTAAAGTGCGTTGAGAGAATGGCGGTACATGACGAAGTGGTTGTTCATTGTATTAGGATAGAAAATGGAGGGTTTTAGTTAACTTAACGTTGCGGAAAAACCAACATCTTCACTAGGAAATTCAGTCTAAAAAATATGAAGGTCAAGATCATTATTTTTGAAAAAGAAGCCATTGGTGTGGAGAGGCAGCAATTCGAATAATACGGCTCTCAAATTTTGCCAATTATTCTAGATTACCTAATCATTCCGAAGACTCAAAGGGGCAGCATATCTGACGGTTTAACGAATGAACTGCTTGTAAGTGAATGTCTTTGCTCTGGAGCAACTAAGGGAGCTTGGCTTGTGGGTTAAACTTATGAGATTGCATGTAAAGGCTGCTTTGTTGAGGTTTAAATGGATGTAGTGGCTTTTAGGCCTAGGTAATTTACGATCTTCAAAAGGGTGCTAATAACAACAGTTTTGAATTACTTTAGAGATTTCGCTCTCTTTGCGCAGTTTCTTTGGAAAATGTGAACTCACTGTTGCTGGTGTTTTTTTGCAGCCCTTTTTCGGGTAGTAAGTAACGAGAGCGTTTACATACCTTTGTAAAACCGTTGTTACAGAGCGTGGGCTGTGCTGGGAATTCTGGAAGAAATATAGCCCACAGAAAAATTAATACTAACATCTACGAAAGAGTTTTTTAGATTTTGGGGATACATGTAGTGAAAAAATTTAAAAGAATCGGTCCAAGAATGGAGCCTTGAGATATAGCTGTCTCAATTAGAAAATAGATTGCTCTTTGCGGAATCATAAGGGCGTCTACTAAAGAGGGTTTGGAACTTCAGCCAAATTGTATTCCGGGTATAATTTGGTACTCATCAATGAAAGTGTCCAATTACTATTGAATCACCCTTTCCAGTTATTTTCCTAGAATTAGAAGTAGAGATATTGGACGAGTGTTGAAGGATTATTTAAGCACACTTCCAAGCAGTGGGAAAATGTCCAATGTTAAAACAAAAGCTAAAAAAAACAAACGGGTGCCCAAAAAAGCAAGAAGAAAGCATATTATCATAAAATTAGAAATTCTATTTTCTCTCGCAGGTATTTTCGAGCAAAGCTCAGAAAGGCTTCTTTCTTCATTAAAGTTCTGGGATCTCTGAGGTCTATAAAATGGTTTGTAGGACTGAATCGTGTAAGAATCATCAAATTATTTTGACGAAGAAAAATAGAGACGAAGGATTTGATGACATTAGTGAAATGGGTGCGAGGACTTTGCTTTTCTCCAAGATAAATTATGGAGAGAGTAGCAGCAATAGTATCTGCAGTAGATTTATCATGAGGAAGCACACTGCAACACAAGCTGGATAATGTCGTGCGATAAATCACAAAAAGCAAACTTTAATGGTTTGCTTAGGATAACGAAACTATCAATGACTGAAGAAGCACTATAATTGGGCAAATCAAAATACTTACCAACTTCGAGGAAGCACCAATTTTTTGAACAACCCGATTGAGGACTATGAAATTGAGTTCTAACATTAGTTGCAAAGGGCTCCCAATAAAGATCGCAGGGAATAAAGAGGGCTGGATCAGCGGTCATGAAATCGAGACTTTGTTTCCGCTGAGTGCACAGTTGGATCAGTTTGCTGAACTTCACACTCTAAAGTGCCAAAATGTGAAAGGGAGCTTATTAAGCTCGGAGAAATGAAGAAAAAGTAAATAACCTATATTGAGGGCCAAAGACATGTTTAATTATGGCTGCTGGATTCAATAGCCATTGGTTTATAATCGCACCACCGGTTTGTATTCTGCTATCAATTAGATACAATATTGTTGTTGCAAAACAGCCTCGCCGCCAACTATTACACACAAAACACACCAAAAAAGTCAGTGGAATTAAAAAATTGTATGTATTACATTGCCATCCGAAAACAGGCTTTGTTGTGCATTTATTTGTCGTATGTTTCATTGCGTTGCAGTGGAATCACTGGCCTAACCACAGCTGATTTACAGCAATATTTGTATCAGCTACATTATCAGACCAGCAAAACAAAAAAAAAAGTGTTGGGTCCTGGCCGCGTGTGCTGTGCAGCATGCGCACAGCTGAGAGAAGTTTTGATAACGGCTGGTTAGAATCAGTACGTGGCGGAATGCGAAACAAGGCTGCCAGATGCTGACGGCTGGGAGTGATGTTTTTTTAGCCAGCGCCATGAGCTATCAAAAAGGATTTTTTTTCTGAAAAAAAAAACTCAAGTTGAAGCTATGAAGCTAAAGCAAGCAATTTTTGAGAAAGTTTACTGTGGATCAGTTAAAATAATTAGAAGAATGTGGTGTAAATGGAGTGTAAAAATGGTATCAAACCATTGGAAATTAATAAGCGCAAAGTGAAAACGGAGAATTTCAAGGAAAATGTAAATATAGCATTGATTCGATCGATACTAAAGGTGGGGCCATAAAATGTACGAACTGTCAGTGGAGATAAATAAAAGGTGCTAAGCGAGACTGAACCTTGAGTGGGCGTCGGATGTTTGCTGCTAAGAAAAGGAAAAAAAATCGTGGGGCTTATATCAAATGTCAGTGAAGGCAGTAGTACAAGAACAGAAAATCGCTTTGTAATTTGCGATGTACACCGAACGAATAATGTCGATAGATAGAGCAAGGGAGCTGAATAGTTATCATTGTGATTGAATGCAAAGTTTGAAAATAATGCAATGTAACATAGTATGTTTGATAGCATTGTAAATTGCTGAATAATTTAGTGATCACACGGTGAATAGCTTGAAACAACGGCTTTTTTGGTTTATATAGATTCCGACACACGGTGATTTTCGATCTTAAACATAGCCTAGTTTTAACGCACTAAATTTGTGCATAAATCGGCGCAATAAATACGTAAACATATGCAAAGTCCTTGATGAATTCATGTAAAATTATAATTAGCGAAACGCCAGTTCGTGTAGCTGAGGAATTTTTTTTTGTTAATTATCGTTCCAGAGCTCCACGAAGCAGCTGATTTGTTTAATTCATTGTTTTTTTCGTATTTGATCAATTACTAATTTGAACTAAAATAAAATTCAAGTCAACAAGTTCTCAGTGGTTCCAGTAACAGTACCGTCTTCGGATTCACGTAAGTTGTTAAAATGAATTTTTAGATCATTATTGGAACATTGTTAATCGACTTTTAGCTCTATGATTTAAATATTAATTTATTGTTTTTTTATTTTGATAATTTTTTTTTTTTTAATTTATTGGATTTGAATCTATTTAATAATATATTGGCTTTTACGTTTCGTTCAACTTTTGTTTTTTTATTATTTGAAATTTTGATGATAATGGGCTGCCCCTCAACATACCCACGACACTGGTGTCTAGCCGGCACCTTTAAGTCTCGCGATGGTGGCAGGTCAAGCTAAAATTTTCTTCTGGTGGCGGCTGTTCATAGCTGTTCCGCAACAGTGATGAGCTTGATTATATGGGATTCTATAAATATAATATTGATTTAAGTCATGGCAGTGTATTTGTTCCTTAACATTAAGAATATCAACAGCTTTCGAAATAAATTGTACTGACAATGAAATACTGTTAGCACAATTAACTAATTTTCTTCATAATACAAATACAACAATCAATGAATCAACTTTGTTTAATGTGTAAGCTTATTGCAAAATCCAACTCTCGTGCTGGTGGCATGATCGTTCAATATTTTGACTGCAGTCATTGAACTTCATTTAAAAGCTATAAGTAAACGCTACCTGCTAGGAAATATTTCTTCATTGATCTAAATGGTAAAAAGTTCCAGCTATGTGCCATACAACTCAAGAAACCATTGATTCTATACTGAAAGCCAAACTAGCATTGTAAAAAGAAATCCACCGTCTAGGAAAATATAAACGATCCAATGACAATGTGACAAAAAGATACAATATCCAAAAATTACAAGATCCGATTATAAATAGTTTTTAACTAAATAACATAAATAGTTTTTAACTAGCATAGAAAATCTACCCGATTTCCGATCATACGTTTGTTATCTACATACACTGTAACAAAAATTTCACCAGATATTGTTTTCAAACACATTTCAAAATATCACACCGCTATTACTATCGTAAAAGAGCAACCTGCTAAGGATTAATGCTTCAGGAGGCAGATTTTATTGTATCCGCTCGCATTATTTGACACACTCAGATATACAACACATCTCTTCCGCAAGTCAGCTTTTACTTCGAACCAAACACATTTATCGATCGAGGACTGCAAGAGCCATGTCTGCACGGAACATTAAAAATTTACTTCAGTCGACAGTTTTCCGGACTATTAATTCGAATTTCCTCTTAGAGAACATTATGAGCACGAAATTAAATTATTTCGGATATAACTTGAAATTCATTGGGTCACAATGAAATCAAACTACTCTATAATAGGCAGAATCATTTTTCAATGGCCCTGTATACTAACAGAAAGAGTTTTCGTTAGGGTTATGGTCACGATTTAATGCTTAAGAAATCGAAAGATTCACAACGGATAGGATGTAGAATTATGAAGGTATATTCGCATAATCAGCCATAAAGTCAAGTATAATAGATTATGGGTTGTTGATTTTTATTGCCATCAATATTTGAATAACTGTGTTGATTCTGACGAAAAGCTCACATTTCAATATGCTTATTTACAAAAGCATAGTACCGTACAATATTAATCAGAAAATAATTGTTTGATGGCATCAGATCATAAACATACAATATAAATAGTGCAAAAAATATATTTTGATTGAGTTGTTCAAGAAATTTTTGTGAAAAATATCGAAATGACAATGTTGGCTACAAATGATAGAGGCCTTTTTCTGTTCCCTTAAGTATTATATTTTTACATAGTTGCTCACAAAAATGAACTGCAGCTTTGCTCACTCTACTCATGCTACTGATTGAATGTAGAAAAAACCTAATATTAGAATATCTGCACTGTATGATTGCAGTCGTTCGACTGAGCTGGAATATGTAGGATACATTGATGAATAAAATTTAGTTTTCATTAGCTCTTTTATGCTGGTTTTCATTTAAGTGATATTTCTTGACATTTCTTGATAATTCTATCAAGAAATGACAGTCAAAAATGCCAAGTGTATGGTATGAAACTTTGGTATTTTTCTAAATCTAATTTCATCGGTTAGCCGGTCGAGTGGATGTCAGTCAACACACATAGCTCAAATGGGGATCCGTTGTGTTACCACGGATATGGCTTTCCCTCAGCATCTGCGCTCAAGATATCTTCTGATTTCTTTGATAAACCGCACGATACCCTTTAAGTCAATAAAGGATAGTTTAATTGGACTTGACAAGAACGGTGCCCCGAGCGAGGTTTCTCTTCTCCACACTAGCCAAAGCAGGACATTGGCAGATTAGATGGAACAAAGGTTCCCCTTCATCAAGTGCACCAGAACTCCAACAGAAATCGTGGAAACCAACAGGCAACCATTGCACATACCATCCTATGAGACAGTGGCCCTTAGACTGTCTTGCGATCGCACAAGATGACTATTCAATCCAGGACTTCGTAGTTTCCTCAAAGAATTTTTTCCTGATGGCTAGTTTCACCAATGCAATTGGTGTTCCAATGGAGAAGGGACATAAAACCTCTGGCAGCAAGGTATCAGGCCATGCTACCTAGTCGGCTTCACAATTACCCGGTATTCATTCATTTCTAGTTACTCAAATCAATTGCACTGCTGAATATTTCAACACCTTCTAAGAGATGCACGGCATTTGGCAACAGTTTTTGACACAGTAGAAGGACTAGCAAGGATGTTTGCAGCTGATTAGCTATCCGTGAAAAATATTTATTAGCTCCAAATATTTGATTACGTAGAAACCAGTTGATTGTTGAAAAATACCAACCACTTTCACATGAAAAACACTACAACGGTCTGGATGACAAAAAAAGACATTGCTGACGTTATGTTTTAGTGTCGATCTATAAGTATACACATGAATGTGCTCACAACCGAAGGAGACATCATCATTTCACACATCTCTCCCAGAAATTCTCTATACTATTACAGGAGGCTCTCCACATATTTGCTTTTTGCCTCGCAAATTTTGCTTATGAAATATTTGGTGGTTGAAAAAAATTATTAAGTTCCTTCCGTGGAGCTTGTTTTAATTAAAACACCAACATTTCTTTTGAAGCAATTTTATTTTATGTATCAACTGAATTATCTCAGAAGATATGTTCACTTAGTTATTAACACGTCTCGAACTTAACTTCTAGACTGAACTTGTGAACAGAGTAACTAGAACTTGATAGAACTGCTAGAACTGAACTTGATTAGTGGTCTATTTATATGGTTTCTGAATCTGTTTATGTTCTCATGATTGCTTGGTTTATGATCTACTCAAATTTTGATCAGTCAGCAAAAGAAAGGATGTTTACATTTTAATTTTAATTGTGTTTGTGCAATCGGCACGTTTTCAATTTTGGCTATTGCTGACTCTAATTTAATAGTGTATGAGTTCTTTGTGAATGTTGCATTTATGTTGCTTATGTCATGAGATTTGTTATGTATAACTCGCGTATGGCATACTTAAAAACCTTAAGTTTCATTTTACGCAT
The DNA here is from genome assembly GCA_947369275.1 of Nemotelus nigrinus. Lineage (NCBI taxonomy): Eukaryota > Metazoa > Arthropoda > Insecta > Diptera > Stratiomyidae > Nemotelus > Nemotelus nigrinus. The sequence continues at coordinate 53,407,694 of OX376372.1, forward strand.
TGACTAGTTATTAGATCTTTTTGCTCTATTTAACTTCCGGTATTCTCTTCACGAAGCGGTGAATTCAGCATTCTACCCAGGAAGCTTTCAGTTCTCTTTGACTATGGGTGAGCTGCACGCTGTTGTAGCTGCATAGCCGAAAGCACTGGCAAAGGTGTTTGCTACTGTTCTAGAATCTGTTAGGACTCGATACACCCAAGAATCTCTTAAGGGGATTTGGCCATGGACTGCAACTTCATCGTCTGTTCTTTTCTTAATAATTAAGGCTACCTATTCAGTTAAGTAGCAGCCACCTATATTAACAAATATGCACTTGTGATCATCTGATCAAAAACTGCGATCAAAAATACCTGAATAATGCAAAAGATGAGGGTGGCAGTCGCAGTCGAGTATGCTGTCGACCAAGATGAAGTCAAAATGTGCTTCATGAATTTTATTTCTGTTGGAGGATCACCACACTTCATGATGCGCATTAAAATCAGCTCCTTAAATAATAGGAACACATGTCTTTGTGACTGTCGCCATCACATCCTTAATCCTTCTAAGACATTATATGTAGATACCTCAAGCTTGAGTAGCCTAGTGGGTAGAGCACTGGCTTCTTGCGTGTGGGGTCCCTGGTTCGAATCCTGGTTCGGACGAGGGTCCGCGCACCAAGCTTTGAGTTCACCTAGCTCTAATTAGGTACCTGATTTAAATCAGGGGTAAAGTGAGTTGTGGAACTAATCACTCCACACTCGTATCCACAATGATTAAAAAAATTGAAATGAAACTCTCTACCAGCTTCAACCCCTAGACCCGTACAAGGGTTGTCGTGGGATTGCTTTACTTTACTTTACCTCAACTTTTGTTTGTATCCAATGTAAAAAGGTCAAGATAGCCGCGCAACTCAGGGGATACTAGTCCCACAAACGGAAAAGCCATCAGCAACTGATTCTTGATACCTGAGTGAGTGACGGATCCATTATTGGAGGACTCCTCCGCTATTCAAGTTTCCCGATTCACGTTATCCTTAGTGACAACAGGATCCTTCCGTTCAAAACCGTTATCCCGATCTGTCCTTCATAAGTGTAAAATCACTGTGACGACCCCTTACTTCATCACTCACTTTTGGGGCTGTAAAACTGGTACTACCTCTTTATTAAGAATGAAGAAAGCTTTCCAATGATTCTCAACGGGCATTTCAGTTTTAGCAACCCTCTGATTCTCTTTGGGAAGATCAAAGTTTAAAGTGCTTGATGATTCTCAATATCCTTTGGATCGCAAAGGAAGCAGAGAATCCAATTCTTGCATGTAGGCTGATAAGGAATTTCGTCGTTTCACACCACTTTTAATTTAGTGCCTGGCCAAAGTTTCTTAAATTTGGAGATCGATTGCTTATAAAAGTCAACCGAGCGTCAATTTTCACATGCTACCAGCTTGTCAGCCTTTTACCACCCCACGTCAGTAACCGTTGGTGGAAGATATGGTCTGGCTTTTTGTAGACTATCAGCGACTCTGAACATGGCCTGTCTTATTTCCAGCCGTGTTTCTTACGAGATAATTCCATACATTTTTACTTGTGTTTATTCAAGTTAAGATGAGGTACTCTTTAGCCATTTGTTTGAAAGGTCGGGTTAGGCCTGGAGTGGTTGCCATAATTTTAGTATTCTTAAGGATTTGCATACCCTGATTCTTTCACACAGCCGACCTTTGTCATTTCTGAGCAGAATTTGCAGGGTCTCGAAAGATTTGGTCTTTAAATTAAACTATTTGTTTTGGTTAGAGGTTGAGCACCGTGGATATGATGAATAAGAGAAAAATTGCGAAAGCTTTTTAAAAAGTTACCAGAACATTAAGAAATTTACAGGAGCTGAAAAAAAATCAAACAGTTACTGAATTGTGTGCTTTATTTACACAATAGCTTTATTTTAAAAAATAATACGGCAAATGATTCAGTTTCCAAAATTCAAAATTTTTTGGAAGCGGTAGCCCTTTAACACTTTCTGCTACTAGGACTTTCGATGCTGCCACTGATTTTAAACGAAATTCGCAGGATAGGTTGACCACAAACGGGAAGAGAAATTCAGACCGCTCCGTCATCTTTGTACTATGATATGCAAATGTAAAATTTCACTTTTGAAAACGTTCTGCAACAGGAATAAGCGCAAAATATTTCCGTTGAGTACCCATAACTCCCGACGCAATCATTGAATCAAAACAAAATATACAGAATAGATTAATCTTTTTATGAGTCAATTTTAGTAAACTTTAGATCTCGGCACTATTAAAGGTCTGCCATCACCGAGCTTTTTTGTCATTTTTGTGGCAAGAAATAGTAACATGCAATTTTCACATCATAAATACACTATGGAGCCCTCTAAATCCATTTACCCTTATAACTTTCGATTCAAAATCAAAATTATGGTTTCGAAATAGACAGCCAGCATTATTTTTATACCTGTTGCACCAAACCTGGCCTAATCATCCGGTCGTGAGTCCAAAATTTGATTTTGAAAATATTTAAATGCTTCTATTGAAAGAAAATACACACATTTTCCTTATTTTTCCTCTCAAATTGTTCTTTTCAGCGATTCCTATGCGCTTTTTTTCTAGTGTCTTAGCTTACTATTCTGAAAATTTTTAATAGCACAATGAATGGGCACTTAAAAAAACAGCTTTTGATGGAATTCCTTGTGACATGCTAAAACTAATTGGCTTTTATTGGGAACCGTGCTTAATACACTAAATAATGAATAGCAAAAACGACGATAAATGCACAAAAACTAGAAAGAAACCTGTGAAATTACTCTTGGGACGCAATATTATAATTTCGTGAGGACCCAGAAGAAAAAGGTTAACAATGATTCTTCTAAAACAAAGGTAGTTTAACCTGCTTGCAACTAACTATCATTACGATGTGTAACTCAATTTCACATAATTTTTCCCAATTTTGCACTGCAGAATAATTAAGCAAATTGTTTATCGGAAAAAGTATTACAAACTAATATTTAGTATTATAAACAAGCTGATACGAAAAGATTACCACATCATATTTACAACTGTAATTGAATTTGGACAAGGCTCTTAATATACAGTCTAAATTAGGTAGATTAAGGAGCTGCCAAGTTAATCAGGTGAAGCGTTCATACTAGCCGAAGTGATAAGCGAGGAGATTCAGCGAGAGAAATGTCATGTGTCAAATGCCATGTGGATTTTTTTCAGTGTACTGTCGCTCTCATGGAATGAAATCAGTACATTCTGAGAACAATTCAACCGGTATCAAATTCACGATAGTTCAACTGTCAGAAGCCGAAGCAAATGTATCAGCCGAAGCCAATGTATCAGCCGAAGCAAATCAGGGGTGTGTTCAATGTGCATACTATAGCTGCTTCAAAAGCATTAGCATAGCATCACTTTAGCAAGTGTCAAAATTTGCAGTAGCTAGGTGAACCAGCTATGAATATTGGACAGCCAAGAGCTGCTACGTTAGTCGGTTTTTACACAATTCAACTCAATAACAATTTTTTTTCCAGTTTTTTAACTTAAGTCTTTGTATTTACGTGGATCAGCTCACCATTTGCCTTGCACTTTGGAAATTATTGAAACTTCTGAGTTTTCACCATACAGCTGCAGAAAAAACATTCAAATGTTCTTAAAATATTGAAAACTTTTCACTTGTTCCCGGCTTTTGACACCATATCTGTGAAAAAGTGTGAATAAGAAACCACGAAAATGTAATGGTGCACGAACCACTGTACCCGACCTGTTGCACTTTACACCCGCCTTCTAAGAACTCAAGATGAGTTGCGCTGGCTTAAAGTCTACTTAAAATTCGAGTTGAGTTGAAGAGTTCAAAAGCCCGTATTTAGTTTATAATAGCACTATACTCAAGTCCATTGTTCATCTTCTTTGCCACCAAAGCGCGAAAACTGCTTTTCTATTTCAAATCCAAAGTGACGTTTGATCAGTATGTCAGCTGTGTACGCACGGTCATTTTGCCTTAGCTACTTTCTTGCTATCCTTCAGAATGCGAGCAGCAAATAGCTGCTACCATAGCAGCTATTCCGGAACCTTGAACTGCCCGACTGTCAAATAGCAAGCATCAGGAAGTAGCTATTTTGTGACAATGGACAGCCAGAGCTGCCGAAATAGCAGCTAATAGCTGCTATAGCAAGAATATTGAACACACTCCAGGTAGATTTGTGGTCGATTTAGCTCAAACGCGATCAGCTGATCCAAATCGCTTGATTTGGCGATAGTGTGAACGGGCTTTAAGGAAGCACCATCGAATCCACAAAAACAAAATCCAACTACAGAAAATTTTCGGTATGGATAATCACGACGAAATCCATATATACGAAATAACTCGCAAAAAAATCCCCTGCAACAAAATCCACTAGAATTTCGTAGTTCACGATTCATTCAATTATTTGCTATCAAATTTGTGTTTGAAGGTAAAGAATATAATAACAGTTTAGTTTATTATCAAAGCTAAATAGACGTTGCAATAGTCAGTTCTGAAAAAGTAACTATAACTTTCATTATAAAAACAAAAGGTTAGAATTTCGTTGCTGGCATCGTCGATTTAAAGCAGTCGTTGGAAAAAAGAATCTTGGAGTGTATTCCTTAGCTAGAGAAATTTCAAAGGAGATGATAATGGCTAAAACCACATTCAGCAGAATTGAAGCTGGTGAAAATGCACCAATTATAAAACGAAATCATTTTCGTTACAAAAAAAATTAAGCGGTTACTAACAAACAGAGCTACAACTCTGGAATTAGACTTCTTAAAAATTATTGTCTATAACACTAAGGCCTGGTGCTAGCATTATGATAAAGAAAATAAAAACCATATTTGAAGAGTTTAGGTATCAGGTATTTACTCTCACAACTGAAGCACATTTTAGCGTATGCGTGAAATATTTCGCAGCAGCTCCAAAATATTTGGCGCATATGTTAAAATGTACTTCAATGTATGGATTTCGTGTTTATGGATTTTTTAATTTTTTTTTCTGTAATTATAGATTCTGTTTTTATGGATTTTGAAATGTGGATTTTTTTTTGTGGATTCTGGTTTTATGGATATCATGGGTAACCCCGCTCCTAAATACTTTGTATCGCCACAAAACTTTCTCCCTCTCGAATAAACTACAGTCACGACTATAAACTTCCGTCAGCCACTAACTTCCCATCTCCACACCTGACTCATACGTCTAGGTTGACACACTGTAGCGAATTATTTTCTCGACAAAACTAACAAATAACAGTGAGCTCTTGCAAAGAAACTTATCTTCGAACGTGGTTGGCTTACACAGAGCTCTGTCGGAAGTTTGTGCCAGCGAATTCAAAATGAGATGATACAATTAAATTTGTGTCGTTGGCTTGAAGACGTTTGCCTTATTTACTGGAAAGCAAAATCTCGAAGTAGAATATTTTCGCAAAATCAGCACAAAAGGTAGTCCGTTTATAGCGACGCTATCTAAGCATAGTCCAGACTTCAGTTTGGATTACCGGTTCAACGCCTACCCACAAGTAACTTATTCCTACCAGACTAGCTATTTCTTCCGTAGCCACATGACAATCAACATAACTCCATTCTAGGATTTACATAGATTCAATTAAGATTAGTGAAATTACCGCAAGGCATTATCTGCGTATCTGGGGACAAGTCTAGTGTGGCGAGAAATCACACGTAATGTATGGAATTAGAAACTTCCATTTAGTTTGTCTGTCACGCACAAATGACGTTACATAGGGGCAAACGAACATGTACGGGATATAACTGCAGCCAGTGTCATAACAGTTTCCTGTGGTCACAAACTCAGTGGAGAGAATATTCCATGAGGACTTGCCAAACATGTATATTTTGAGGTGTAGAAATTTACCGAGAAACCAGAGCTGTTATCCAAAGAGTTTAAAGTCCGTAGCTACAAGAATATTCACAGAAAAATATTCAGGTTAATAAGTATATTTTAATCGTGATTAATACTTTAAACCAGTACGTTGACATCGCTTTAGAATAGTGCACTGTATTTAAAATCTGAAACACATGACTAAGATGATATACCTACAAACATACATCGCCAAAAAGTATTTATACCATTTTCGATTGAGTGCGGTGGTTATTTCGTGTGCAATATCGAATCAATGAAACAGGATATCGAAAAGCTAGTTAAATGATTCAAATAAACTAATGTTTCCAGTACTATGGCACGATTTTTAAGGATTTGGTATTTTAAGACATCACCGGCTTGAGATTCATATGCAATTATATTCTTTGCTTCAAGTAGCATCGTATAATTTTGATGGAATTCCCGAATCTCTACTCGCTAAGTTGCCACTTTTGATGCGGCTCAATCGGATTATCTATGATATCCATAAAACCAGAATCCATATCTCAAAATCCACGTTTCAACATCCATAAAAACAGAATCTATACTTTTAGAACATATGGTAAACTGACTATAGGGTAAATACGGCAGACTATATTTAAAAAGTAAAGTACATGTGAACCTGCGCTGAACTGATTCAACAGCGTCAGAGAGGTATTTGAAACGAGCAGACCACACTTGACTGTAGTATTCAAGTACAGAACGGACTAGGGTAATAAACAATTGGACACAAAGAGAAATACTAAATGAACTGTGGCAGTAAACTCAACAAGGTTCGTAGAGGTGATCCGGCCTTTTACAAAGCCATGTTGTTACGCTGCAAAGACACACTAGAGAGTATCATAGATACGATTGAAAACGAGGCGGTCCAAAATTTTGGAAAAACAAGGAAGAATGGAGATGGGGCGATAGTTAGAAACAAGGTTCCTATCACCTGATTTGAAAAAGGGAAGAATGTTAGAGAGCTTCCAAAAGCACGGAACATCACGGACCCCAAACGAACACTTTTAGGGTTCTACGTACCCTTCCTCAGCACCCTATCTTTGTCACCATAGAGCATAAACAGACAAACCGCTAAAACCAATGTGAAGAAATACGAGATACAGAAGCAAAATATAAATTCGAACTAACACCGATGATGCATAAAAGGCGGCCTGCTTGGTTTTATGAGCTAGGTCCCTCATTTTATGACCTAGAGCCCAAATGTATGAAAACGGCGATGATGAACAAAACATAAGAGTTTTTGGAAGTTTAAGATAGTTTCTGAATTGAATTAAAAGTTTTTATAGATTTCAAAGAAAACACTTGTGTATATTACAAAAAAAATATATATCATCTCGTTTATTTTAAATAAAATTCAAAATTAAACTTTTCTAGACCTACTATGTTTTAAATAATTTTGGAGTGTTGTATGAAGGGTCTAGTGTCTGTGGATTGTGGATGTGTATTTATGGTTGTGTATTGTGTGTTCCTACATTACTCCCCCCCAAGTGTCAGGATGACGCTGAGGTCGAGGAGGTGGAGTATACTGGTGTGTTAGCCCTGGCGACTGCCTGTACGGGCACGCGCCGAGATGGTCGATGCGCCCACACTTTGAATTTTCTCCCGAATTTTTCAAAATGCTAATTTCTATTTCATATTTCAAAGTGAAAGCTCTATCATATGATTTAAGGAGACGTTAGTAGCGTTAAAAAACAAAATGGGCTGGTTCATCAAAAAGTTGGAAAGTATTAATGCAGAACTCAATGATAATGCTTCTGAGGATGCGAAACAGCCAAACGATTCTAATGTTCCCTCGATATCAAACAGTCCCAGCCCAGTGACGTCTGTGGGCACGAGCTTAAAACAAGTACAGGTAATGGTGAGTTTATTCTTTAAAATTTGGCTCATTCGGCGTCTTTTTACAAATTTTCGAAGAAAATTAGTATTAAACTCGCTTCGCGAAAATTCTTCATATAGATATAGATATATATATATATATATATATATATATATATATATATATATATATATATATATATATATATATATATATATATCAGCCAAATGATTAAGGGAGATAATCTCTGGAGTGGCCGATCCGATTGAGCTGAAATTTTCGGAGGACATAGATTTATACACAGGTAGGTCCATGACTCGCTAGAATTCAGATATCTAAAACGTTTTGGCATCGGCGGGCATTTTAGTGAATTTGCAGGTACTCCTATATTTCCAAGCAGTGTAAATTTTTGTTAAAAAAAGTATTAGGAATAAAAACTGATTATGTTTATAGTTTGTCCATGATAAAGAATTGAAAATTTTGAGCCTGGTGTAGTTGCTGAGTGCCTAAAAGTAGGCAAGGATTTTTTTTCAAGTTTCGATTTATCATAACTTGTAAGAAAAACAACAAATCGTCGTCAAATTTTTAGAGCTTATTGATGAAGCCTAGAATTTAACACACATGGACTTTCAAGATTGTGCGTGCATCTCTGTAGCTACAGCAGGCTCCTGAAAAAGTCTTTCAAATCATCCAGTCTCCTGAAAATTTTTTGATTTTTGAAAATAAATTGAAATTATTGATAAATTTTGACTTTTGTCCACCAATTCAAACAAAAGTTTCCAAAATTCCGCGGTTAACAAGAACGGCAACCCGTAATTAAATTAACTCTATTTTCAGCACTCAAAATTTCTGTTCACGAGAACTGACGATCGGATAATGCGATCAATATGAAATTTACAGGACATGTTGGTATTAACTAGGACCAGGTTTGATAAAAGTGATTTTGAAATACGGGCAATACTGTAGCAGTGGTGCCATTTGGAAAAATTTCTGAGAAAAAAAAACTTGTTTTTGGCCTATAGCTTCCGATTTAGCCACCAGATTTTCACAAAATTCACGCAGTAGGTGAACCTTACTCTATGCTGGATTTCACAGAATCTTGATTGCAAAATTAGTATAGGGTCATCAGCTATGGCAATTTTTGTCTCCTAAATATTGTGAATTTGCTCAGGAAAATAACGGGTTTTCCCTATAACTTCCGATCCAGTAACAAAATCAAAACGAAATTTACGTGATAAGTGGATCTTGTTGCATTTCTAATTCTGTAGGAATTTCGTTGAAAAATTTTGAAAGGGCTGCCAGCTATGATGAATTTCGTAATTTATTGACATTTCTTTATCGAGCGATGTTGTCATAAAATTTCCAAATGGGAATGATCCTGCAATGACAATTAACAACAAATATTTATGTTTCAAAAATTTAAAAAGTTTGGATGGTGGTTACCATAAAATTATATTCCTATAACTTGCAGCGCAGCCATTCAATCGAAACGAAATTCATAGGGTGAGTTTAACACAACGTGAAGCAGTTATGGTGTTAGCACATGATTGCCAGCACCAGACAATTTCGTAAATATCGTACCAACAGATGCTTCCATTTTCTATTCATAAGCAAAGCATTTACAATAAAATAAGCAACCGATATTTAAATTTTCCAAGTTTCGGAAATTTTTCGGATGCCAACCCCAGAAATAGTTTAATCACTGAAATTTTCGATTATATCCTCGGATGAAAACGAAATTCAAAGGAAAGGCTGATTAAGCATGATCATGTTATGGTAGATTTATTGCTGCTGTGTTGGCCAAATGTTGCCAGCACTGCACATTTTGATCATTTGTGTTATAGGAAATGCTGTCAGAAAATGATATTTGTTTCTTTGTGTAAGAAATGGTTGATATGATACTTCAAAGAAGTGTATAACGTCTTCACACATTTTTAAATCCCTCAAAGATAATTTTTTCAAAAATTAGTTTTCTAGCGGTTCTGATGCGCTAGACTTTTTTTTCTCTAGATAAATTATAATGCATTAGTTACTCTCTTCTGTGATTCACTAATCAAGCTGACATTTCCCATCAAAACGTTACGGACAGCTAGTTTATTATACATATACGTATTCGACTAATTGCGCACTCGATTGTGTTCAGGTCCCGCATAGACTAACCAACAACTGGAGAATCAATTTCATCAGTGCTCCCAGTCATAATAAAATCAATGAGCAAACAAATGCTTTAGCTTAACATGGGACAATATTTCCCCTGGCTTGAAAACACTATGGAATACATAAAAACAAAATCCAACTACACAAAAATCATAATTTTTTAAAATTCCACGATATCACCAATCCACTTTTTAGATAAAAGTTTTATTTAAGTAACATCAGAAAATTTCTTTTTGCTTTTGCAAACAAAACAAATTTTTTTTGTGGTTTGCTCACTGCTGAATTATATGTTCGCGTGTGCGTGAGATATTTCAGAGCTGCTCCCGAATATTGCACGCATATGCTAAACTGTTCTTAAATTTATGCTCCCCTATGTCAGTCTTAGCGAATGCACTGCTGTTTCGAACTAGATCGTTGTTTTTGCAGCATAGCTCTATTTTGCTCTGTACCGGAGCAAAACAAACGCTCCTCTTGTATCCAATCTGTGATTGGGTAGTTTACCTGTTGTATAGAATACGCACCAAATAAACAAACAAATGTAGTGGTACACTAGGTGCGTTTTTTTACTCCGATACAGAACAGAATATAACTATGCCGCAAAAACAACAATCTAGTAAAAAACAGCAGTGTATTCGCTAAGATTGACACAGGTAACTGTATCCGCTGTGGCAGCACTAAACAGCTGAAAATAAAGGGAGAATATAGCGAGTATTAACTGCCACAATCGATAGAAAATAGAAAAATAACTAACAGAAAACTACTTCTCGCAACTTTTCACACATTATGAGGGCTTTTCCTAATTTCTTAACTACCAAACATTCAACATAACGTTGAAAAAGCCAAAGCCACCTTTCAGCAAAAAAGACAACTTCTCATGAGCTTTTCTTTTTTCTATCAGCACATTTTATAGTTCAGCACTTGAACTACCTTTGAGGAGCAGAATTTCTGTACTAGTGAATTCACGGGTACAGGAATGTTGTTGTTTATAATGCGTCTATTCTGTTCTATGCTGGATAGAGAAGCAAAAAAACGCGCCTATTGTCGATTTTTATTAAGATTAGCCATGAGATTTGAAGCTTAACTCCGCAATCTGTGGATCTGGAGATTGTAAGAAGCCGCATTTAGCTTGGGACTACAAACCATCCATTGGATCATAAAACATAGCAATATGTAAAATTAATTGAAAGTGCGTTTGAGTGTAACACTGGTTACCATTAGCACCTTTAAATGCCATTGTACGAGGAATACTTACGATTTCTAGGATACCTTGGAAACTACCAGAAATCGCATGTTTTAACGGAATGTGGTAGTTTCGCTTGGCAAATGTACCTACTGATGAAGACATTCGTAAATTCTGTCTTTGTTTAATGCTTTGTTTATTCTACTTGAGCACAAAGAGAGAAATAAGCTACCCATTTTTTCATTTTATTAATGTGGCTCGTAGGATCGAGATTTTAGGGTATGCAATTACTCACCAGTGCTGCCATTTTAGTATTTTGAATGCTAGATCTAGCATTATTTTTTCCAAAACGCCATTCGAAATTCGGAGTTAGCATCTAGCATTATTTTTAGCATTTAAATTTGTATTTCGGAATAATCTGGCACTCGTCTATTTACAATCTCGCCCATCAAATTTTTTCTCAATAATAGATCTGTTTGTGTACTTTCAGTCGGGTTCATGAAAGGAAACTTCCTGAATCATGTGGTGGCGGAATTTCATGAAAAATACAAAAACGAGCTCATGGAATTTTCTTGGAAGTGACAACCAGAAGTGAAATTTGTCTGATTTTGAAATAATGATAGTGATTATAAAGTCTAAAATATAAAGATTATAAAGTCATATATATTGCTTTAAATATAGAAACGTTCCATTAAATCGTGATGATGCTTAAAATCAGAGAAATGGTCCCATTCACATCAGACTCCCAGGAGCCTCGCGCATCTGCAAGTTCAAGTTTACCAAAGTATGTGCATTCTAGTTAGATATTTTTTCCTGAATAAGAATCAATTGTTTTGTGAGGGCTTCAAATGCAAGCAATCGCACGGATAACGCTGGAGGAAAATCCGAAACTAATACTTTTTCTTCACTTAAAAATGAATAATTGTCGCTGTTTTGATTGTGAGATTCCAAACGATGTTTTGAAAAATATTGGTAGAAATGAGCTTTACACAAGAGAAGAAGATTTAGATATAACTGATATGTCTGTAATCGATATAGAATCATTTTGAGATGTAAATTTTAAACTTCTAATTTGATTATGAACATAAATCAAGGTGATTAAACTTAGAAGATATATATATTTTTCCACATAGTCTTCTAACAAGCTAATAAATTTAGTCCATCTTTTCTCCAAACCCAGGTTACCCTTAGAAAAAAAAGCTTTTTCTTGACTCTCCCAAAATACCTCAACAGCGGCCATCATTTCCCTATCATCTTCAAATTTCTTACTCCGAAGGTGATGATTGAGTCGAGGAAAGAGGTAGAAGCCACTGAGAGTTAGATCCAGATATCATCCACGGTCATGAAATGTGACAATAAGTTCTCCTGATCTGCCTGGAACTTTTTGAGATTCATCCTTGAAATATCGACTCATTTCTTCTTATGATCGTCCGTTAACATTCTCGGTACCCAACGCGCAGAGACCTTCTTCATATGTAATTTGTTGGCAAAGATTTTTCGAACACTTCCATACGAGATCCCTGTGACCTCAGCTATATGCCTGGAATCATGGTCTATTTGCATATTTTTTTTCATGATGACTTAGTGAGTATATGTAGTAGTAAAAATTTTTTTTATTTGTAATTTTATGCGAACAATAACCGATTATCATTACTTATTGATCAACTCTCATATAAATATACATATTGTTCTTATACTGAACCATGTTTATTTCAATTAAATAAGAAAGCATTATTTAGCATTATAACTTTACAAGATCTGGCATTATTTAGCATTAAATAAAATTGAATCTAGCATTATTCCAAAAAAATAAATTGCAGCACTGTTACTCACCGTCTGAATTCTCAGGTTGGTAGTAATACCCACATCGTCCGCCAGACCTGTGATTACGTAATATGTAATATGTAAAACTGTATAGATTAAAGCCGAAGGTGGCACATTCGTGCGCACTCGGCAGAGGGAAAATAAAAAACTTCATAGGCGGTTTACCGCCGCGCCTTTATTGCACTATTTGTTCGTAACTACATTGCACTTACATTGCACTTATATTGCACATTAGCACCGCTCTATAGAATCGCGCCTTGCACCAAGTTGCTCGCTCGCGCCATCGCTCGCTCGGTCCGGACCTAATTGGGAACTTTCTGGGCTCATCGGGAACTTGTTCGAGACTGACTCCTCATCTTGTCACGTCCGCCATCGTCGTCGTCGTTGTCGTTCCACCGAACGGTGTTGCCGTTCGGTACACTCCCCAAAAAGCACGAACTAGCTCAGCTTAGTTCTGGTCAATTTACTTGCGCCGCACGCCCTCGCTCAATATGCTCGTTGTAATTAGCACCGCTCTATTCGCACGTAGTCGTTCGCACAGCTCTACTTGCACCTCGCACCTCGTTGCTCGCACCGCTCGATATTTGCTCATGACATTGCACCTTGCTCTATTCGCTCGCCACTGGTAGTACGCATAACTTCTGCACCGCTCGTGTTAGCTCTCCTGTCGCTGTTCGCACCACTGCACTTCGCACCAGCCCATCTGCGCCCTTCTTTACTTGCACTACTCTTCCCATTGCCCAATATGATGGTGGAAGATTCTCGCCCTTGATTAGCACCAATTGCCCTACTCTTATGTTCTCGGAGCGCTGACGCCATTTCTTTCGCTGCTGCAGCGTGGCCAGGTATTCAGTCTGCCACCTCTTCCAAAATGCTAACGTTATTTGTTGTAACTTGCGCCATTGTCGTAGACCACTCTTGCTCAGCTCTGGCTCATTTCTTAGTAAAGGCTGCACTATTGCTTCTCCAATGAGAAAATGCCCCGGAGTCAACGCACTCAAATCTTCGGCATCGTCTGATATAGCATTGATTGGCCGCGAATTTAGACAAGCCTCTATCTCGACCAACACTGTGCACAATTGCTCATACGTCACTCGTTGATGCCCTAACATGCGCCGCAGATGATATTTCATCGACTTTACAGCTGCCTCCCATATGCCACCTTGATGTGGAGCAGCTGGTGTAATAAACTTCCACTCCGTACCTTGCACATTCAATTGCCCTAGCACTTCTACGCCCTGCCATGTCTTTATCGCACTTCTCAACTGCTTGTCTGCGGCCACAAATGTCGTGCCATTGTCACTCCATAATTTCGCACATCGACCTCTTCTTCCCACAAATCGTCTGAAGCATGCCACAAATGCATCAGCTTCTAAGCTCGTCACTACGTCCAAATGCACCGCTCTTGTCGATAAGCACACGAATACTGCTACATAGCTCTTGGTTTCAACTTGGCGCCCTGCTCTGCCCTGTCTCGCTATTGTCGTGATTGGACCCGCAAAGTCCACGCCCGTGTGTAAAAATGGCCTTGCTGGCCGCACTCGCTCTTCAGGAAGATCGCCCATTAATTGCTCGCTCATTCGCGCATCTAGTCTCGCACATGTCACACAGTTATGCACTATTCGCCGCAATGCTCTTCTCAGCCCTGGTATCCAATATTCTTGCCGTATATATTGCATCATAAGCTGCACACCACCATGCTTAGTTTTCTGATGCGCCTCTGACATCAATAAATGCGCCAATCTCGACTGAGGTGGTATAATAATGGGGTGCCGCACATCGTAGCTGCACTCGGCTCTGCCGATCCTTCCCCCCACGCGCAGTAAATTGTCGTTGCTCAAAATTGGTTTCAACGCTGCTATCTTGCTCTTGCTCGGGAAGGTTTGTCTCTTTGCTCTCACGTGGTCTAGCTCAATTCGGTAATAGCTCATTTGCACTTGTCGCACCCAGAAATTTCGCGCTTCTATCTTTTCTTCGCTCGTTGGCAGCACATTTTGCCTATATTCATGCTCCTTTTTTCGTATATTTCGTATGTATCGCAATACGTACGCTGTTATGTTAATTGCTCTGCACAGGTTGCTCACTCTTTCTAATATTGACGCCGCTCCTACGTTTATTTGCACCATCATACAGCTTTGCACATTCTTGATATCTTTGCACTCGCTCATAACTTGCTCTGTATTCGCACTGCTCATCAAAGATTTTGGCCATTCAGCTTCTGCTTTCCTAAGCCATTTCGGCCCTTTCAACCATAGCTCATTGTTTTCTAGCTCACTTGGTTTTGCTCCTCTGCTCAATAAATCAGCTGGATTATCAGATGATCTTATATGCGCCCATGCTCTTATCTCAGTATTACTTTGTATTGTCGCTACTCTATTTGCCACATATTGTTTTAGCACACCTGGTGGCTTTTTCATCCAGTGCAGCACTACCATCGAATCGCACCATAGAAAGTATTTCTCTTGTTCGCACTCTAGCTCTTGTCGCACTTTGCTCATCATCTTGCTCAGTAGCTCTGCTGCGCTCAGCTCAAGTCGTGGTATCGTGGTTATCTTGATAGGCGCTACGCGTGATCTCGATATTACTAGCACTATTGAAATCGCTCCTTGCTCATTTTCTGCTCGTATATAAATCGCACCACCATATGCTTTCGTCGACGCATCAGCAAACCCATGTAACTGTATCTTGTGACTCTTATGCATTCCGAGCCATCGTGGAAACTGAATTCTCTCCACAATCGGCAATGCGTCTCGAAGCTGCCACCATTCGTCTTGTATCTCCTTTGGCAACTCTTCATCCCAATCTAGCTTTAACTTCCATATGCTCTGAATCAATATCTTTGCACGCACTATGATTGGTCCCAACAAGCCATTAGGGTCATATAACTTCGCTACTTGGCTCAAAACATGTCTTTTCGTGATTATCATCGTTTCATCGCTCTTGCACACGCGGAATACTAGCACATCTCACTCCATCACCCATCTTAGCCCTAGCACCTTTGTTTCCATATCGTCGCATAGCTCCGTCGATTCTTCGCTCACCTTGCTCCTACTTTGCACCATTTGCTCTTCGCTCATCTCATGCTCTGCTCTCACATTGCCCATGCTTTGTACTACACGTCTGCTGTTTGACGCCCATTTCGCTAGCTCGAATCCTGCACCTCGTAGTATACCATCAATGCCCTTGCTCAACTTAATCGCCTTTTGCTCATTGCTCGCACCGGTTAGACAATCGTCCATATAAAAGTCGTTTAATATCGCCCTCGCAGCTCTTGGATGCTCTTGTTCGCTCTCTTTTGCACATTGCACCATCGCTCTCACTGCACTATGGGCTGACGAGGCCATCCCATATGTTACTACTTTCAGCCAATATTCGCACAATTGTTCGCTCTTATGCTCTCGCCAGAATATTCTTTGACAATCCCATTGTCGAGGATTGACTTTCACTTGCCGAAACATCATCTTGATATCAGCACTCACTGCTATCTTTCGCATTCTAAATCTCATCAATACATCTGCAACATCGCGCTGTAGCTTCTCGCCTACCATCTGAACATCATTAAACGAGATGCCCAGATCTGTCTTGCACGATGCATCAAAGACCACTCGAAACTTTTTGGTGACACAATGATGTGGAATATAGTATGTCATTGCTCCTTGCACTGGCTCTCTGTTTGCTCTCATCATATGGCCTAATCGCTCATATTCTCGCATAAAGTCAATATATTGCTCTCTTAGCTCTGGCATTCGCTCTAATTTTCGCTCAAGCACCATGTATCTGCGCAACGCTATTTTTCTCGAGTCACCAATGGTCTTTATCTCTGGCTTGATTGGCATTGTTATCGTATATCGCCCATGCTCATCGCGTTGATGTGTCTCCATAAATAGCTCTTCTACTCTCTCTTCTTCTTCGGTTCTTGCTCTTCCGCTTTGCACTTCTTCTTGCTCCCAAAATTTTTTAACTAGCTCATCCAAGCTCCGTTGTTGCACCATTGCGCACATTTTTGCTCCTACTAAGCCCTTGCCCGGCATCGCTCCCATCAATATATATCCCAGCACCGTCTGTTGTAGCACTGCACCATTTGGCCCTCGCACAATCTTGGCTCTTATCATTCTTGCCCATACATTTGCACCCAATATAATCTCAATCTCACCTGGTATCCCATAACTTGGGTCGGCCATCGGCATGTCAAGCACATCTTTGTTCACGTCATATTCAATCTTCTGTGATGGCGTCACAATTAGCCATCCTTCGTGCGCCACTAGTAAACTACACCACATCTGTTCGCGCGCACCGAACCACGGCTTTATCGAGGCCATTACTTTTCGTTTCAATACTGTTCGCTCACCCGTCACCGCACAAATTTCAACTTCATCACTTTCTGTCTTTAGCTCATGTCTTTTCACGCATTTACTTGAAATCATATTTATCTGCGATCCCGAGTCGCACAACGCTCTTATCGGCCCGATCTCTTTATTGTTTATTTTTAAATGCACCATTGCCGTCGCTAGCACCGAAACGCACTTCGCACCATTTGTCTCTTTTTCGTTATTTTCGCACAACCGCTCTGCCCCCGCACTTTCAATATTTTTCTGTCCACACATTCTCGCCGGACATTCCGCACTTAGCCCTTTTATTTTGCAGTTTTTACGCACTATCTCGCTATTCGCACTTTTTCGCACATAGTCTTGCACTTTATTTTCATACTTTGCACCAGTAGTTTTGTCTTGCACCTTTAACCGCACTTTGCTCTTCGCACTGCCCCCGCACTGTCTCTGCACCGCACGCTCTTTGCACCGCACATCGCCCTTGCACCGTCCTCGCACCAAACGCTCCTTGCACCGCACATTGCCCTTGCACCGTCCTCGCACCAAACGCTCCTTGCACCGCACATTGCCCTCGCACCGTCCTCGCACCAAACGCTCCTTGCACCGCACATTGCCCTTGCACCGTCCTCGCACCAAACGCTCCTTGCACCGCACAAATTTGCTCCGTCTTGCTCTTCGCACTTCACTTTTTTTCGCTCTTAGCTCTCCACGCACTTTAATTTTGTCTCTTAATCTGTCACGCACTAAGCACCCATTGTCCTTGATTGTTAAAAACGCACCGCTTTTTCTTTGCCCGTATTTTTGCACCTTTTGCTCATTATTGTTTTTATGTCGCGCACTCACACTGCCCCAATTGTCTCGCACTATTTTCCCGCTCATTCGCACATTGTCACATTCAAGTTTAAGTTATTTAGCACTAGGCCCCGCACCTTGGCCTCCTACGCGTTTTCGCACTGCTCCACCTTCTCTTTGCGACCTTACCGGACATATCACACTGTTGTGCATTCTGCCCGGGCAATTTAAACATGGGCCCCCGTAGCACTTTTCCGCCGCATGCCCCGACTTTAGGCAGTTAAAGCACAATGTGTTGTCTATTACGAACGTGCGCCTATCCGCAATGCTCATTCGTAAAAATTGCTCGCACCTGTATAATGGGTGATCACCATCGCACCGTTTGCACCTAACCGTTTGCACTCCAGCTCGCACCATCTCCTTCGCTCCATTGTTGCCCTTGCTCGCTCCTTGCCCTCTACATGACATTTCCATTGATGCATGCGCCAATGCCCTTGCTCTTTTCTCTAGAAAGTTACACAATTCGCACACCGATGGGCTCATTTTATTTCTTGTTAGCTCCCATTGCTCTGCCGTCTTCGAGTCTAGTCGCTCCACCATCATATAAGTGATGATCGGGTCCCACGTATCGACCCCCACGCCCAGCACCTGCAACTGCCTCATCGATTCATTGACCGTATCCACTATGGTCCTAATTCCGGCATACGTTGCTGTGCCCATGCACGGTATCTCAAAAAGTGCTCGAATATGCGCCCTTCGTATCAGATACTCATCATCATATACTTCTTCGAGCCTCCTCCATGCCATCTCATAATTGGCCTCCGTCAATTGCCATGACCCTAGCACTCTGCTCGCCTCTCCTTTCACCGCCGCCAATAAACATTGCAGCTTGAACACCGGCTTAATGTTTCTGTTCTCATGCACCGCCGATCGGAACTTATCCCGGAACGCGCTCCACTCCCGAAATTCACCCGCAAACGTGCCCCATGTATTTGTTAATTGCCCGCGCTCTCTTAGCTCAATTTGAACATCGCTCTCTTGCACCATCGCTCCTTGCCCCATTCCACTCAGCTCCGTCTCGCCCTGCTCCACACATGACATCAGCGCCGTCTTTGCTTCCAAATACTCCATTTCTATCTGCTCATACATCGCTGCCTCGCTCTCAACATCGCGCCCTACTTTACGCCCAAGCGCATGATGCGCCTTCTCAAACTTCGCCCAAGCACTTTCAAGAGTTTGTAGTCGCGCCTTTAAATTTACCGACGGTACCGCTCTTGCACCTTCGCTCAACGCAAACGTTCGCGCTCGCGCTATGCTCGCAGCATAAGTTTTACGCTCTACTTCGGACATCGTATTCAAATTAAAATTTTTTCGAATTTACCACAAATTACTTTTTTTCTCGTTTTTCAATTCCCGATCGTAACCGTTCGTTTATTCTCAAAACAATAGCATTCATTCCATGCTACGCACCTTTTATAGGCATTCCTTTAACCTATTTCTTATTTACCATGCACCCTTTTACCTACATTCTTGCGCATTATATCCAGGCCTGGATTCACACATACATTCGCACACATGCACAACATTCTTAGCCCATGCTCTGTAAATTCTCATGCACCTTTTGCTCTACATATCTACTCGCACAACATAGCCCATGCTCTATTTCGCCTCTCTTCATGCACATACATTCAACGCTCTATGCACGCTTTGCCCATTACGCACGTTTCCATCACAAGAATTCTATGCCCGCGCGCTCATTAATACATATTCATTATTCATATAACGACCACGCTCGCGTCTATGCCCGCACATATGCATTGCTCTGCGCCCGCTTCAACCATCAACGCTCTAGCTCTTATCATTTGCACTCGCTCCGCACCGGCCCGCACATTGGACCTCATACATCAATACTTCGCCCAAGCTCATATATCCGCACATTGGATATTACCTGCACCTTGCCTTGCTCCGTCAGTCGATTCGATCACGCACATTGGATCTTGAATCGTTCATATCTTCGCCCATGCTCATTAGTTTCAATCGCCCATGCTCTTCATTTCATTTACGCGCCAGCCACAGCGCACAGTCAATCGCCTCATCCAGGCATCATGCCTCTCGGACATTCTTCTTTGCGGCTGTCCGCCTTCACAGCCAGCATACATGCGTCCATGCAGCTTGTGCGCGCTAGCGAGATCTTGTTCCGATCGGCTCTCAGGTATATGCATTGCTCGTAGTATTTGTGTCGCTATGCAATTATGCCAAGCCATTTGCCTTTGCTCTTACATATAACGCGTTCCTCATGCACATTTCATTGCTCTGTGTCTGGCGCACACATCAACGCTCACATTTCGATGGAATTTCGGCGTCGCATCGACTGTTGCTCGGATTAGCAATAATTTTCTCGTTGCTAAGCGACGCAATACGAGAATTTGAGCGTGTATTTATGTATTTAGCGGCGGTTTATGGCATTCGTATGGACATTTAGCATTGCACATGAATATTCTTGCTCTATTCGAATTTCTTGCACTAACATAGCTCTGCGCTTATGGTCAACACATGTTCATTTTTCGCATAGCCCTTTTCAATTCCGAATCATTGCGCTTGCACATGTTAACATTATAGGCTTTTTCAACTCGTCGTTTGCACTTTGCACATATTGATTTTCATGGTACTCACCCCATTTTAATGATCAGGCAACGGATCTTTCTGGCATTTTCTGACGCCATTCAATCGTCTTTCAATTTGCACTTTTGCACACGCGTTTTGCACTTAACTTGCACTTGTCCTAGCTCGCACTTTGCCCTAGCACACTTTTTGCACCTATGCACCGTATTGGGGGGTTTTTTAGATGGGGCTTTTGGAATGGGTTTTTTCCAAGGCGCAGTATCCGGCTCGACGGACCAAATGTATAGATTAAAGCCGAAGGTGGCACATTCGTGCGCACTCGGCAGAGGGAAAATAAAAAACTTCATAGGCGGTTTACCGCCGCGCCTTTATTGCACTATTTGTTCGTAACTACATTGCACTTACATTGCACTTATATTGCACATTAGCACCGCTCTATAGAATCGCGCCTTGCACCAAGTTGCTCGCTCGCGCCATCGCTCGCTCGGTCCGGACCTAATTGGGAACTTTCTGGGCTCATCGGGAACTTGTTCGAGACTGACTCCTCATCTTATCACGTCCGCCATCGTCGTCGTCGTTGTCGTTCCACCGAACGGTGTTGCCGTTCGGTACAAAAACCAACATTACGCTCAGAATAATATTTCTGCTTTTTGAGGAAAGTGAACACATTATCAAAGAAAATTCATAACGATTTGGTGCCAAAGGGATTAAAATCAGTGGAAACAGTGGAATTTATTTATTTCATATTATATTGAATTTGCCCTGAGTTAAGTTTGGTATAGTTTCAAGGAAATGTTGCCATATATCACAAACAATATTTTTTTGGTCGTTGATATTTTTCTTCCGAGTAAGCAAATATTTTCCTCGTGCCAAAGCAATCAACTTTGACCTCAGATGATTATTGAACTTACCATGACTAAAATTTATATTAGGCGTGTTTTTTTGCTCCTCTATCGAACAGAGAATAAAGTATGTGCGTTGGGAACAACAACACTTCTGTACCAGTGAATTCACTAGTACAGAAATTCTATTCATCATTTGTAGTTCACGTGCTGAACTATAGAATGTGCTGATAGAAAAAAGAAAAGCTCATGAGAAGTTATGTTTTTTGCTGTGAGGTGGCTTTCGGTTTTTCATGGTTATGTTGAATGTTTTGGTAGTAAGGATATTAAAAAAATCCCGCATAATGTGTAGAAAGTTAAAAGAGGTGATTTTCTGTTAGTTCTTTTTCTATTTTCTATCGATTGTGGTAGTGTATATTCGTTATTTTCTACCTTTATTTTCAGCTGATGTGTGCTACCACAGCAAATACAGCAACTTATGTCAGTCTTAGTGAATGCACTGCTGTTTTATACTAGATCGTTGTTTTTGCGGCATAGTTCTATTCTGTTCTGTATCGGAGCAAAAAAACGCACCTATTGTTTCATGGAAATGTTGACAGAAGTCATAATCCAATTTTCCACCAAAAAAAATTTTTTTAATCAAGCACATGTGTTCCATAAACCAAAACAATATGATTTGACGCCAAACAAATATTTTGCTTGACTTTTATAAAACTTTTTTTACATAAAAGAAGTCGTTTTTTTTTATTTTAGCCAAAGAAAAATTTCTTTTCCAAAATATATCGCTCTATGAATCAAAGTTTATTCTATAGAAGGCTCAGCTTGTTGTTTGGTTTCTGAAAATATTTTTTATATATGTTTTTTTCTATGATAATGCCAAAGCTCGAGAGATTACTCATTGAAGTGAATGCGTAGTCACACATGGGAGCAGCTAATATAAATTATTCCTTTATTCTGCAAGTGCAACATATATTTTTTTATTTTTTGGAGCGCTAGTGCTATGCGCCTATTTGCCATTCAATGTGACAATAAATGGAGCGTTGGTATTATGTCCAATTGCCGGCTGTTAAGATAACAAAAGACGAACAAATACAACCATGAGAACGGCGAGATATCAAGTAATTGGGTAAAATTATTTCGGCCAGAAAAATATGTTTTCAATCTGGGGTTGTCCTTTCTCAAATTAAAACATACTTCCCCATTCAAAAGAATCATCTACTATAGTGTTTGAGACCATTTCTACTCATCGTCCATTTCAAAACTGGTTAAATTTATTTCAAAATTTTAAATTTCTTCTTTCAACCTATTGATTTCTTCCTTCGGTTTGCCAATAAGTTCAATAAGAGGATCACATATTGCTTCTTTTCTAGTTTGTACATAGAAACTGAATTTTTCAATTTCTACTTTTGAAAATTTTAGAAAATAGTAGTTTTAGACAAGTGGTGTGCTAAGTCTTTAAGTATTTATTGCATACAAAATGGTCGTCTGGCGTTTTCAATTCATTTGTGCACGCAGAACATATATTTAACTTTATTAGCGACATATTTCTTGCTTTTTTATGTTTGTATACCGTACAACACCAATGTGCAAAAACTGTTCACTTATTCCAATAATACATGTATGAGTGCCCACATTGTGTGGACTCTAATCAGCTATAGTATATCCACGTAAACACTAGCCCTATGCTGCCCTACTAAGCATAAACGATCTGTCTACATTTTTTTCATTTTTGAGTTAATACCGGAGTCGAAAACTATATACTATATTACATCATTTTCCAAAATATGAAAAACCTACCTTTTGTGGTAAAATGTTAAAAATGTTAAAAGAACCATTTTCCGTAGTTCATTCGACAATTTTGAATGAATTGTTGCATTACTATCAATAATAGTTAAATCAACTACGGCTTTTTCTTTCAGTGCAGTAACAGAAATTCCAAATTAAATAATAAGAAAGATATTCCAAGGATATTCCTTAATATTCCTAGAAATGAAAAAAAATCCAATGATATACGGCTGTGGGCCAATAATTTCGCAAAATGAGTAGATAGGTCATTAATGAGGTTAGTTTAATGAAAATAAATGAGTTCAAATGATCATTGTTAGTTTAAATAGCAAGTTTTATTTCGATCGAGCCATTAGTTTTTAAACTGTCGTCGACCAAGCAACTCAATCTTCACGAAATTGTATAATATTGAGAAAATCAAGTCTCGCCCTATTATAAAGTTCCTTGCCAAACATGAAAAGCTGGTTCAAACCATAATGAAAGAGACGGTATCATCTTACAAGGGTTTGCACAGTCTTTTTAAGGAAGGGACTCACTTGAAGACAACCCACGACTAGGCCATGGTTCAAAAAGATGAAAAGTGGTAAAGAAAAATGCCGGACTAAAGAAAAAGCAGCTTGCAGAAATGGCAGAGCACCAGATACAACAATTTTAAATATCCTTCACGATTATTTTGGCATGACTAAAGTCAACGCAAAGTGGGTGCCAAGAATATAAAACAAATTTATGGAATTAGCTATAAAAGAAAACAGAAGAAGAAAATTAACCAAAGTTGCCTTTCTTCTGCACTACACCTGCGTGTTGTTACAAGTTGTATCGTCAAATATTTTCAAATACATAGACCCATGATACTAATATGGAATGCGTTAGTATCTCTGAAGAGAGAGATATAAGGAAATGAAAATGGCAGTGAGAAGTGAAGCAATTTGCCTAGGCAAATTGTTAGTAGTAGTAAGCGAATTTGACATTCACTTACTGTGCCGAACAGAAAGATAGAGTGAGATAGATGGAGAAAAATAGTTGGCCATGTGCACGCGAATTTGACAATTACTAACTCAGCAACAACAAAAGCTCAGGTATCGGGGAAACCAAGGGGAATATCTGAGGTAGCAGTTCTCTCGATTTGTTCTATTTATAGATTTTACCTTTGTAGTAAAAATGCTTCACTAAATTTCGTATATGTATACGCTTGTTTCATTTCCTTATATCTCTATGTTCTAAGGTTAGTATGATTATTAAGTAGAAAGCTATACTTCAACCACACCTTACGGCGCAATTACACTCTTCCCGAGACATAGCAAACGTTGACGAGAAAAGTGTGTAAATGGTCTCTTCGTCTATTCTCGGCTGTTTTTTCATGGCAAGCGCGAGTGTGTAAATGGCTTCCTTGTTGGCTCTTGCCTGTTTTATGAAAGAATAATCAGCGTTTTATGGTAGTGCTAAGTGTTTATGACCGTCTCGTTCTACCTCAAGGCCACTGGAAATAATGTCGGTTTTACGTACCGAGTCAAAGGGATTTGAAAAAAGATTTGGTGCTGGCTCCGATGATATTTACAAAACTATTTGGTTTGCCCATGAAATCATGGGAAAGATGCATCATATCGGACAAGATGCGTGCGTACAAGGCTGCTAGTATTGAATATTCGTAAAAAAACAACTTTTGAACACTTACCTTCACAACATTACCACTTAAATCTCACACCATGCAGCAGGGTGCAAAGTTTAAGTGTACAAATATGCATATCGTGTAGGTATCCTGTCAAAGAATAAACCAGAACGTCTTGTCGACTGTTTTGCCGGACGCCCTCACGAAATGTTCGACTTATGTGTAATTGCAGCATTAAAAAGAAAGAACTGTGGGTTTAGGTGCATTACACAGACTTTCTACGCGCAATTGCATCCTATAGACTATATACACCACTATGTGCAAACAATAAGGGATTATGCGTTCGGCTCAAACGTTTCTCAGCCTCGTATCTTGAAAACTACTTATCATAAATACATGTATGAAGCTTTTGTGCAGATGTTAATGCTGAATATACTTGACATTTGCATAAATTAACGTAAAATCAAAATATTTAAGAAAAACTGATTTTCGTGACCTTTGACCTTGAATAACTTTTGCTACGCACATGACTTTGTATTGAACTTTCCAAATTTTTTTTTTGTCTTCTTACAATAAACATATTTCTGTCGAAAAATTTCCCCTTGAATTTATTTGATAGTTTGACAATTTTTCGTTTTGATTTCCTGGCCTATGTTACTAATCACCGACTTGATTTTTTATAAGAAGAATACGTGAAAGTCTCGTACTGGCCCAGTCATTTTAGCATAAAAAAGGGGTCAACCTCGGAATGGGAGATAATAAGCTGAATTTTTGTATATACCTTAATTTTGGGGTCCTTAAAGTTGCCTCAAAAGTCTCATAAAATCTCGTGTCTGCGTCGAAAGTTGTTCAAGGTCAAAGGTGAGAAAAAACAGTTTTTTTGCGATTATCTTTGTTTCAATCGCTCCAAAAATGTTAACACAAAGGATCGAAATTGTAGAGTATAAAATTTGCGACATATTTTATTTGAAACATTTTTTCATGCGCTCAACCGTTTTTGCGATAGAGGGCGGTAAGCGCGCAGCACTCAGCCATATGTACTATAACGCAAGGTCAACCGTGAATACCTGTGAATACTACCTTGAGTGAAGTATTTAGAAACACATTATGCATCAAAAACTGTTGTTGTATTTGACGGATACTCAGACTACACTAAGAACATAAAAGCAATGGAACAACATAGAAGAAATGCTGCTTTTTCGAAATCTTATGAAGTCTGTTTCGACAAAACAATGATTGTGCCTATTAGCCAAGAAAAGTTTTTGCCAAATCGATGTGATAAAAAGAAACTTATTGGTATGCTCATTGGAAAGTTTGAGATTGTAAATATCACAACAAAACAAGCGAGAGATGATGCTTATGTTCTAATTATAGAAACAGCTATCGAAGAATCCAAACATGAAAGGACTGCCATCATTATAGGAGAAGACATTGATTTACTAGTTATTTTAATTGGACGCTCCCAATTACATCAAGAAAACATTTTCTTTAAAAAAGTTGGTAAAGGCAATGCCATATTCTTCAACAAGTTTTGACAAATATCCCATTTCTAAAAAACATGTTTTTTTTAAAATGCATTCAGTAGATGTGATACAACTTCTGCGCTGTTTAAAAAAGGAAAAAAAAAACTTTCATAAAAGCACTAGAACAACTTGCCAATTTCGACGAACTAGCTCAAGTTTTTCTAGAAGCAAACTGCCCTGTCCAACAATTATACGATAATGGCATTCGAATCTTACTAGCGATATACAATGCACCGAAATCTGACGATAGTATCGAACATCTTCGATATACTCAGTTCATTAAATCTGCAAAACTTAATAAACCTGTCCAATTATCTAATCTTCCACCGACAAATGCAGCGGCCCATCAGCATATAAACCAATTTAGAGCCCCAGGAATGGGGTTGGGTGCTCCAAAATGAGTTCCTGGAACTAATGACAACAACATTACCACCAGCTTCCGATGAATTACTGAATACTCTATTTTGTAGTTATAAGAATGGATGTGGTGCACGGTGCCGATGTAGAAAATCGGGGCTGCAATGCACTTTAGCTTGTGGCCAGTGTAATGGGCAAGCTTGCCTCGTTGCTGTTTCATTGCAAAGTGATTGTGAGCAAGAGAGTGCTTTTGACCATGAAATGCAGGAAGGTCTGGAAACACCAATTCAAGGCAACGAAGATGATGACAATGATACAGATATTCCCGAACATCCATAAGGTGACGATGAAGAAGAAGAGAAGTAATACTTTTGTTATTTAAATTATTAAAGATTGATAGATTAAAAATATGTAAAATATATATTGAAATAAATTAAATATATGTAAAATGTTATTAAATACAATGTATTCACTGAAAAATAATACAAATAATTCCAAACTGTTAACATTATTGGAGCAATAGAAACCAAGATAATTGCAAAAAACGGTTTTTTCTCACCTTTGACCTTGAATAACTTTCGACGCAGGCACGAGATTTTATGAGACTTTTGAGGCAACTTTGAGGACCCCAAAATGAAGGTATATATAAAAATTCAGCTTTTTATCTCTCATTCCGAGGTTGATTGCTAAAACGACTGGGCTATACTTGTATCACATTCCACTACACAACACCAATGTGCAAATTATTTGTATTCGAATATTTAAAACTCCAAATAAATTCAGAGCACCAAAATCACGCTTCCGATTTGCGACTCTTTACACTCTCTCTATATTTTAATTGATTTATATTTATCACCAGCTTTAGGTTAGGTTAGGTTAGGTTCAACTGGCTGGCACAAGACCACACATAGATCCATTGGTCCATAGTGGTACCAGATAAATGGACCCGGAGAAGGAAAGTTCAGTCCAAACGGCCATCGAAGGCCCCGGACTTTTTTGCGAACTGAAATATGTCCTTCAGCCTCTGCTCTGCTACATGTGAGAGATCCACCAGCCAGGGCTCACCGAAGCAGTGCTGCCTGGTTCTCCACAGTGCCGGGCATTGGCACAGAAGGTGTTGGATTGTTTCCGAGACTCCCGGCTCTTGACACTTCCTACAGGTGTCGCTGGTTAGGAGTCCCATTTTCATGGCATGAGCTGCTACAAGACAGTGGCCGGTAATGATGCCGACCAGCCGTTTGCAGTCAGTTCACGTCAATTCGAGTAGGTACTTAGTAGCTACGATATTGTACGACCCCCACATGATTTTGGTTAGCTTGCAGGTCTGAGTTGCACGCCATCTGCACGTCGTAACTTGCATCATATTGGAGTCAATTGAGTATTTGATTGTCTGGATTGGAGTAGGAATATCAACCGATCTTGACAGAGGAAGGCTAGCCCCGTGCTTGGCTAACGCGTCCGCCCTCTCGTTTCCTTCAATGCCCTTGTGACCAGGAACCCAGAAAATTCTGACTCTTCTGTTGTTGCCCAGTCTATTCAGGGCCTGAATGCAGTCAAGTACACACTTCGATTTGTATGTGTGAGACATCAGAGCTTTAACCGCCGCTTGACTGTCTGTAAAGATGTTGATTTCCACCCTTGTGGTATCTCTGGCGTATGCTAGGTCTGCGGCTTTACGTATCGCCAGCTTTACAAATTAAAAATTATTTTTCACAATATGCTTTCCTGAGGTACGTTTTCTTGTTCAATATTGTTGGAAGAATCAATAAGCCCGCTGATATTTTCCACGTATTCATTTCAATAATCTAAATATTTCACATTGCAACGTCGACGAGTAGTATTGTACTTCTCACAAAAGCCTTCTCATCACCTTTTATTGTGAATATTAAATAAACATCAAATTATATAGCACAGAGCACTCCTACTCGATTTAGAAACATTATTTACATACATCAACAATAAACTGATTTCAAATCTATATTCAAGTAATATTTCCGATTTCATCAGAAAACTTGAAATCTTCTTCAGCCATGTAGGAATAAACAGTCGCCTGCACGACCTCTTCTATATAACAAATGAAATGAATCCTTTGGCGAAGGGTAAATAATGCAAATAGTCTGTTTGAAATTGAAATTAAAAGGAAATTTGTAATTACGCATATGGCAGCTGTAAAAGCACTATAACGCTAGTTTTCCATCTGCCGGTGTCGGCATGCACATTCCTTGGGGGATTTTAATCTGCTTTATGGGCCTTTCCCGAGCTTACGTTAGCATCAACGTTAATGTTATCCGACATTTGTACTAAGAGTCCTGGCATATGTGTATACGGCCCATATATACACTAGTACCTCGGCGCCGCAGCTCTAGTCTTCTGTTTTAATAACGAGATTATTATTTTATCAGTATGCCATAGATAATGAACTTCAGCGTATCGAGTGCTTGCACGTTACTATCTAGTTTGTTTGCCGGCTAATAGGGCTCGAAACGATCATCAGAAATAATTAATTAAAGTTATTTGTACGATATCGAATGCGGTTTTATAGCATCGATATGGCCAGTTGGTTAGCTGCGTAGTATCATTGGACACGAAATTTTGAGGTTAATTTCAATTATGTTTTATTACGTTTGACAAATTGTTAAGATGGTTTGCATTTGGAAAAATATATTTTACTCAGAGCCTTGAATTTATGAAAGAGTCTGCTAATCTGATCAGCTATAATCGGAATTAAAGCCTTATTCGGTTTCCCATATCGAAAAGCGTGTTTATATTCCGAAACTGAGCAATATTCACTGTTATTAGCTATATTTTTCTGTGTCAATAAATGGTTAAAATTTAAGTTTTTTTTAAAGTTCCCACCTCACAAATAATCCATACGATAGCTTATATTATTCAATGTTTTTTTCCTGAAAAGCCTCAATAAATTTTCTAGACTCCTTTTTACCCTTTCTAAGATTAGTCAATCGTTGATATTGCACTGGTAGTCCTTTCGTCTACTCCAAGTCCATAGAAGAAGCATAACTACCTGACCACTATACCTGGCATATTGACCTAAATCGTTCAAAGCATTTTCAAGCATTTACTCCTGGATTATCTTTTCGATTTTTCCCCATCTCAAATGAATCTAGCTTACCACGGCTTAGTTTGGCTCAACGCGCCCTATTCTATTAGACAGAGCTGTTTTGCCAACCTGACCTAAGGCAAAGAAGGGAACTTAATATCACCTATCGCTTCTTTCATTCAACCTTTACTAACACGAAGTATTTTTCATCCTCTTTTCGATTGCCTTGCTTTCAATGTGCATACCTTTTATCTTATCGGTATAAAAAAAAATTTGCGAAGAATACGAGCTTTGGATGAAAAATTGTATGAAAGCAGTAAAATGTATTATGCGTGTTGGCAACACATCAAACAGCGACTCCGTTTGTGGCAGACAGCGGAATCCTTATCCAAGTATATTCATTGCAGAATTTTGTAGTTCCTGCCATAGATATCATGTTCCCAGATGAATATCTGCATTTGAACTTTTATATGGCTTATTATTGAGTGTAAAGATTTGTGGTTGGATGTGATGTGGTACTATTACTTTCTACTAATCAATTTTATTTTTTGATTGGATTGATGGAAAAAGTCGTTATATTGCTGAACAAAAAATCAAATGCAAGCCAAATCTTTAGAAATTATTTGATATGTACTTGACAAGCTTTAATTATACTGAAGAAGATAAGTTCCAAAGAATGTTCATTTTATTGATTTTGGAAGAAAATTAGTATTAGGCTCATATCGTCGAAAATTCATATTTTTGCAGGGTGGCCCAAAAGTTTCTCCCCACCTATTTAAGTAAACGCATTATTCATTACCCGTTGCCAAAATTTATCCCCTCTCAATTTATCAAAACCCCTAAGCGGAGGTCAAATATCAACTCTTCAGCTATTTTAAAGATCATATTGTGCTTAGCTACGACAGCGTTAACATCAATATTAGCTGTGCAAAGCGATATAGTGCATTTCCAGGAAAAAACATTACACAGCATTTTTCCATATAGTAAGATATAGAGACGTACCCTATATAAAGCTAATTTGAGTTACGCGGGTAATTAAGCGTCTTTTTGCGGACCTACTTGTGAGATTTTATTGCTCGTATCTTCAAAGATCCTTTTTCATTGCCATGTTTATTGTAAGTAGTGATTTTTCTTAGAACAGTTTTTACACGCTACCTGAATAATCTTTATATTTTTAAAGTCTTTCCTCGAAGATTTTTGTGCTTTTTTTCATTATGGCTTCGAATAGGGTACAGACAAGGATTCAAATCCAAACTCTTGGCTAAATAGGAGAATCCATTTCAGAAATATTAAGGACACTAGGCGTCGACAGGAAGACCGTATGGTTATGGCTAGAAAGGAGGAAAGGCTATATACAGGACAAAGGACGTTCCGGTCGACCGACGCTTCTTTTACCTACAGCAAATATAAAAATAAGGAAGATTGTGGAAAACAAGCCAGGCATTGGAACAAGGACAGCGACCAAAAACATATATCAATCTGAAAATTACCAACAACGGTGAAAGACAACGTATCAATCAACGGTACATTAAATCGACGAATTGGGGAAGACATGCCTACGCAAACCGAGTAACGCCGCTTCTTACTGCAAACAATGTCACAGATAGACTTAACTTCTGTAGAAGGTTGCAAAGCGGAAGGTTCTGTGAAAATAGTGCTCTTGGAAGGTCTAAGATAGCTAACGTACTTTTTACGAATGAATCCCCAATTGTTTTTCACCCAACGCCGAATAGGCAAAATATGAGAGTAACAGCAAGTTATCCAAGCACTATTCAACCCATACAAAAGCCAAATTTGACCTCAACATAATGGTTGCAGGAGGAATCAGCTTACGTGGAAAGTCGAGACTTCATGTTGTTGAGCAAAACACAACCGTAGATGGGTCCTATTACCGGAACAGCATTTTAACAGCTTACGCAGCATGTCACGATGACACAAGACAGTTTCCACATAAAAATTGGGTATTTCTAATGCAGGATGGGGCACGAGCGTATACAACACAAGAAATGCACCTATCACCAAATTACACCTACATACAGCACAAGAAATGCACCTTTCACCAAATAACGCCTATTTTCAGCACACGAAACTTCTGTTCATGATAACTGACGTACGGATAATCCGATCATTATGGGATTTACAGACATATTTCTATTTACTAGGACCAGGTCTGATAGAAGTGATTTTGAAATGCAGGCAACTCTGTGGCAGTGGTCCCAAAAAAACTGCTTTTAAGCCTTATAACTTCCGATTCAGCAATCACATTTTAACAAAATTCACACAGTATTTGGACCTTACTCTAAGCCATTTTTGGCAGAAGTTTGATAGACAAGTTAAATCTTGTAAATTTTCTCAGCAAAAAAAAAGCTTTTTTCCCTTTAGCTTACGATCCAGTCATGAAATCAAAATGAAATTCATGTAGTAAATAAACCTTATTGTACGCCAAATATCGTAAAAACTTTGTAAAAAAAAATCATGAAAGGGCTGCCAGCTGTGGCCATTTTTGTCCTTTTTTCGCATTTCTTTACTAAGCAATGTTTTCATTGAATTTTCAAATGGGAATGATCCTACAATGACATTTAACAACATATAGTAATGTTCCGAAAATTTGAAAAGTTTTGATGGTGGTTACTCGAAAATTCTTTTCACCCTTATAAGTTCCAGCGCAGTCATTCAATCGAACCGAAATTCACAGGGTGGGTTTAACTTAACGCGAAGCACATTTGGTATTTGTTTATGCTGATAAGGATAGGTTGATTTGAGCGTGAGACTTATTGCAGCTTCGTTGGAAAAGTGCTGCTAGCACTGAACATTTGCATCATTTTCGCTATAGTTGAGAAAAGGTTTTCGTTGCTTTGGGTGAGAAATAGTTGATATGGTTTTCCACATTATTTTGGTCACTCAAAGCCAATTTCTTCAAAAATCAGTTTTCGCAAAGATGTAGAGTTTGAATTCTTTGGATGGTTTTTGCACTGTTGATGAGATTGAGGATATTTTTTTGCTTACTTATACTACTTATTTCCAATAATGAATATATTTTAAATTCAAGGTAGGTATGTAATAATGATTCTTGTTTGGGATGGCTCGGGCAATAGAAATCAACCTGATCAGGTAAAAACCAAATTTGAAATTATGAGATGCTCAGATTCTGACAAAGAGTTTTTCTTCCTTCAAATTACAAATCCATATTATTTAATACAGCACAATTGAAACTGAAACTAATATATCCAGGGAGACAGCTCGTGATACAGTGGAAAAATTGGCGGTTTGAAAATGAATAACTTCGTTTTGCCATAGACACTGAAAGCTCGGAGACTAAGTTGGATTAGCTGATTTCGAGAGGATTTACTTGAAATAAGTAACTTGGAAAATGCAAATTCTCTAGGTGAAAGACTTGTGCCGATGGCATAGTGAATTGTTTCGGATCAGAGAACTTAAATCCAGATAAATTAGGAACAAAATTATGATCCAAGATGCATCGTTGTGAGCTATGATAGCTGATTTGAGAGAACGATGCCATCTGGTGCACTTATGTATGATTGCGCTCAACTTAAACTTATGTATGATTGCGTTCGGGTGGTTCGTTGCCACCCTACTCAAAGGTGAGTGAAGTGTTGGATCAGGGCCTTTCTCTTCTTCCTCAGCCTCAGCACTGCTCCTAATTTTGCACCCTGGTGAAATGTGTTCTAAAGAGCACTTCTAGTGTGTTTCCCTCCATCTGGAATTCTTAGTGGTCCTATATCTCTTTGGTAGCCTTTGAACAGAGCTTTCTGTATCCTGACAGTTTCGGGAATGCTGTTAAGACTATCGCAGAAGGCACTCAAAACCATTTTTTTGGATTTTCTCAGCTCTTTGTTATATTTTGAGAGTTTCGTTTCATAGGCCTCCCAGTTTGATGTAGTTTTGGCCCAGTTAAACTCCGTACTTATGGCTAACTTCCTGTTCTACCATGGCGCCCTCGTTTTGGAATCACTAACTTTTTTAGGGTAGTTATCGTGGTATGATTTGAGGATTATTCTGGTGAACTTTCCCACAGTGTCCTGCAATTCAGTCTTCCTATTAAAATTTGGGTATAGGCCATGAAGTCCCACTATAAGACCATTTTGATAACCTTTCCAGTTCGTGCAATTCGGTTGCCTGTCATTTACACTTTTTACGATATATTTTCTTAGTTCGATTCTTATATGCCTGTGATAAGAGAAAGTAGCTCCTCTTAGGACATTCCACTTCTTCATTAAATGTAATGCAATGTTTGGTCCCAACGTAAGGTCTAGCATTTGTCACCTCTTAACTGTCAGGAACGTAAGCATTTTGCCCTTATTTGCTGTAGCCAAATTCCTGGTTAAGAGAAATTCTAATGTTAACATTACAATTCCCCCCATACTTTGTGATGAGCGTTGGCATCTAATTATCAGCATCAGCATCTCCTGGGAAGTCAGCTGTGACAATATTGCCTTTACTGCTTCTCCTGCAATCAGAACCTATTTGGACCACCACTGTGTCTCTGTTGGTGTATTTTGCGATGAAAAGAAAGTTAATGTTAATATTAAGTTAATTTTAATTACCATCGCAGCCACTGGGTATCTACTGCGGTTCAAATTCACAAACTATTGTATACGGATCACTTGTTTTGCTTTTGCTTACTCTTTGTTTACTTATATTAGCCCAATTTCATAGCTGCTCGAGGCAAACTTGCCGCTTACTTCCACCGAGGCAGCTTTGTCATGATACAGGTTTGCCTGTAGACATCTCATTCTCTTTCCCCTATTGGTTGGGAGCCAATGGGACCTGGTGTTTTCACCATACTGGTTTCACTACCCTGCATCTTATTAGTTGACGAAACCGCTGGCTCTGGTGCTTTTCGCTTAACTTTCAACCGAATCTGCCCAAACCAGTCAACCTAATCCGCCCGAACCGGAAGCTAATGTTTTCGTCTCCGTTCCTTATTTTGGTACCTGAGGCCTGGCTCACCACTATGTCTAGCATGGCGGACTTGCCTTTATTTTCATTGAAAAGTGCTCTCCAGAACTTGACGTAAGGCTCCCATTCTACGAAAGCCAGCATCCTCTTCGTAACCAAGTCCGTTGCGTAGGAGAAGTAGCCAATATAGGTCTTACGATTAGGAATCTGAAATTCCTCCGTGATCCATAAACTGGCTCCTTCCTACGACATTGCTTTTGGGCATCCACTTTTATCCAGTCCACTCTTGGTTTTTCTTTGCAGAGGAGGGACACATAACCTACTCTGCAGGGAATGCTGATGAAGTGAGGGGTAACACATCACTCTATCTTCACCAGAATCATCCCATCAAGAGCATTTTGTATCTTGTTCACTTTGTCAGCCGTTAGAAATCATTTACAAAAGTTTTTCAACATGACCACCATAAAATTGTTGTAACTGCTTTTTGCTGGGTTGAGAATATTTTGAGGCCTCATCGGCACCCCATATTGGCTTTTGCTTACTTTCCCCAGGAGTGATAACCTTTTTCTATTGGCATATGGTGCCTTTTCTCTGTGGAGGTGCCTTTCCTGATGAAGCATCATCATGCGCTTTCTGGCTGCAGTGCACATAATCCCCCGTTTTTGAGCCGTCTTCGATGGCTCTTACGGAGTCATGTTCACTGCTTGCATTTTTTGCGAGAGGTCCCCCCGATTTGTAAGGAGGACCTACCATCATAAGTAGAGGTGGAAACTTGAAGTGCCCCTGCTGCTTTTCATTCTTCTGCTCTGTCCTTTCCTTTTTGCCAATATGCCTGCAGTTTTGCCTTGTCCACCTTGATGTTTTGGTGTGCAGCTATGTTTAACTCCCCTCTTAGTTTGTCTTTTATTGTGCTTTTATTCTTTTATTCTTTGATTTGGGCTTCGATTTTTCACTTCATATCTTGGAAATTCACTGAAGAACACTGTAGCTCCACTGTTAGAAAGCTTTGGGGCCTTCAGGTTTGGAGAACTTAAGTCGGCACCCTTCTTTTTATCTTTTGTACTTTCAGCTTTGATCCCACAAGTATGAGGAATAAAAAAAAACAGCTAGAATATCCTCTGTATCGCAGCCAATGTATTATATTAGATGGGATCTTGCCATCCGATACCCGAATTCACATACTAGCAACTATTTCACTCAGCAACCATTCAGCTCTCGGTATATGCTGTTCCACAACTGGCTTGCGGATTTTTTCGTTCCTGGTACCTCCTCAAAGCGCGTATCATATTATACAATCTTTCTTTCACGGAAGATTGTTACAAACAGCTAGCGCTTGGATGTTAAGATCACACTTCTATAAGCCTTAATAGTTAAACAGGGAAATTTTCTTTCCAACAACATTTGCGATGCTTGTAGTGCATAAAAAATGTAGAAGGCGAGAGACTACAAATTTTTCTGGAGGTCCAGCTACTGTTAAAATTGGAGTCAATTGATGGATATTTATTCTGAAAAAAAAAATTTCTGCATGCTTTTAAATGATCCAATTAATTTATTAGATTAAAGAAATTAAGATTTAAAATGTATGTACTTCGATTATAAACTGATAGTTTTAGTTGACCCTTCTTCCTTTAAACAAGCGAGTATAAGAAGCTCAGTTATTTCAACTATTCGTCAAAAGGCTAATTGACTTCGAATTTTGTGGACAGATGAGAATTTTGGTTTGGGATTTTGAATTTGCAATAATGGTTGCTAGTTTCCAGAATCGAAGAAATCTTTTCGTGAAAAGGCCGCATTGACAATATCAATGGTTTGATCTCATTCGAAAGTTCCTTGTGAAACAAGCTCGTTTTTAAACTTGAAATGTCTCACACTTGTGTTGGAAGCACACTGCAAGCTATTTAAGTAATAATCACTTACATATACCTAAGTACTATGGACATATTACTTATAATTACATTAATAATCATATGATCCTGAAAATGAGCACTTGTATCGACAGCGACACATCTACTTCAACAGTGGTACATCTAATTTGCTTTGACTTTTACGTGCAATAATATTTCCGTGATTTTAAAATTTCGACTACCAAAAGTGTATCATTACTTGTTTTGACTATCAAAGGTCACCAAAACTGGTTGTAGCATGTGAATGCTACAAGCTGTATAAAACACTAAAATTTTGCTGCGCTTGGATCACAGATCATAAATCAATTGAAAACATTGAGGAGACTGTGTTTTGAATTGCAGGCATCATAGGAAAAATATTTAATTGCTTCTATCAGACCAAAGAGTAAATTGTATTTTCATGTATGGATAACTAGCAGCTATTGCGAACAAAAATGCTGTCTCTTTACATTGACTCAATTTCGAACTCAATTTTATTGATCCCTAATTTTGTGATAAATTGGCGGATAAAAATAGCAATTGCCGCACTTCAAATGTGTAGGCAGCATTGCCACTTTTGCTAGTGCTGCAATATTAATAAGCTTTGATTCAAATATATACCACAATACTTTTATTTGCGTTGCTTCGTCAAAATATGACTCCATGAACAACTAAGCAAAATAGGTGCTCATTCGTTATAATGCTACTCAACGTGCTGCCCACGTTGGGTGCCGAAATTCAAATCGAACATACTTCAGTACAGTACTCACATCCATTATCCTTAATACAGGCAACTTCACTATCAAAATTTAATCTTTCAAACATTATCAAGAAGTTTATGAAAAAAAAATACTAACCCAATCAAATTTATCCACAGCCAGCATGTTGTATTAGATAAATTCATTCAATATGCCTCCAAACAAATGCTCATCATTCCAAAACTGAGTATGCCAATAATTCAAGTCTTTGGTGAATTTCACTAAGCCATTTATATTATTTGGAGCTCAAGCTTAGTTCTAATAGCATTCAAAGCTGGCAAAGAAATTTTTCGAAAATCAGAATACCGTTTACAAATACTCGCAATCAGATGATAATCGCCCGTCAATCATCCCTTTCCTCTAGGCTTCCTTCATTTTTCGCCACATCAGTTTGCCATGACTTTGATGTAAATAAATTGCTTCTGTGGATGGCGACTTTTTGAAATGGCAGTGTAGCTTGCTGTTCAACTTTTTTTGCTTCAGGCCAAAATATCTAAAGATGCGAAATGAGCTTTACTTTCAAGCGAAGTCCTCTTTTGTTCGACAAAATTGCCAGCTATTAAGAGTACACCGACGCTCGTTTAAGGAAGCCTATAATTTGTCTCTACGAAGCAAATATTCAATACTTGCAATTCTTGCATGATTATCTGTGCTTTATTATATCGAGATTAAAGAAGATCCTGAAAAATTAGGAGTTTGAGATTAAACGAAATGTGACTGTTATTTCAGCTGTGTTTAGCCTTTAATTAATAATTTGTATTCAATATTAAAAATTCGAAATATTTAACCTTATACGAAATGTTAGCTTCTGCTAAGATTGGGTATTGTTATGATTACATTAGATGTTCATTTAAAGTTTTCACCGTCATTTTTTAACTTCATACATATATTTGAATCGTAAACAAAGAATTCTGGAAGCTACTCTCAAGCCATACTTTCTATCTTCATCTTTTCTACCATGAACGTTTGCAGCTGCCGCAGGCACACACATATTGAAGGTGTTTTCGACATTCAAAAGCAATGCTGATACCCTAAAGAATGTGAAACGAATCGATAATGGAAGGAGCAGATGACGTGCTACGAAGACCGATAAGCTAATTTGGCATCATAATTTGGCAAATGTGATATATTGGAAAATTTGAATGGTTTGTCAGTGATAAATGGAATCCGAGGTTAAAGGCAAGGTTCGGTCTTGTAAACTTGAACGAGTCTTGATGGTGAAGCCTATAAATTCAGCTTGAACAATTGATTCAAAAAAATTATAATCGCGTTTGAAACTTTAAAGGTATTGAATAATCTCCAGGAAAAACTTATTTTGTGTCTTCCTCCTATATATTTTGTGAACTTACAACAACCTGCTCAATATGAAATATTTCAACTTGATTAAAGAATTCGATGTTTTTTTTTGCATAGAAAGTTATATCGGAGTTTCACATTTTAAGTAGAGGAGAGTATTAAGGAAATATATATTTGAATAGTAGAATACAAGTGAATTTCTGTTGAACCGACTCAAAAGCATCAGATGGATATGAGAACGAAAACATCAGACTTGACGACAATATTTAAGTAAAGAGCGAAAGTGAGTGATAAAAACAAGGACACATGCGTTAATGCTAAAAACATTGTAGCAAAAAAAACGTTTAACCAACCCAGAATTTATGATGCTCTAATGGTAATAGCTTGAACAGCAATATCAAAAACCAGTTTATGATCAAAGGTGACCTCAAGACCAGTAAAAAGCCCAACAGAGATAAGAGATAAGAATTGTCCCACAAATAGCATATAAAAAAGCATAAGCCTGGAATTTCATGCAAATTGATATGCCAAAGCCCCTGGTAATATTCAAGGAAAAGCTAGAATTTAACTATTTTTAAGAGAGCTTCAAGTAGGATTTAAGACTGGCAAAAGTATTTTTGAATCATCGACATAGAGTAGAGATGATGAGGATAGAACACTAGGAAGATCGTTGATAGAAAGGTTGAATAAAAGAGGTCCAAAGATAGATACTCCTGCCATATTTGTGCATAAATAAAAATATTAACAAATTCCAAAAAAAAGGATATTTACTTGGTATACACTAAAATTATATTAAATGTATACGAAAGTACACAAAAAAGATGCAAACAATTTCACATAAAAAAAGTAGATATATCCATCAAAGCAAGAAGGTCAACGGAAGTCAAGAGAGGATATAACCAGCTCAAAAGAATTTGTCGTGAACCAGGTTAGGCAAGAAAAAAAATTTAAAGAAAAGCTATTAGTAGAGAGGAGTAAATTATCGATATCAGAGAAGAAGAGAAGTCTTCAAACGATAAAGAACTGAAAGATGTAGTTTCATTTTATTTTGTTTGTAACAAAACATTTTTTGTTAGAAAGTATAAATAAACTTACTGAAAGTTACGCACAATTTATTCGAGTAGAAGGTCAATATATTGAAAAAGAAAAATAAGTTTGTATATTTATTCACAGTTCTTACCCACTATTCCGTGAACTCAATGACCCACCCTCGTATACAGGATGGGCCATCTAGTGGTTTCTTACTAAATAATAGATTATTTTGACATTGAAAACTGCTTCCCGCTCGAAATCTTGACAGAAAGTCAGTATTATACCTCCGCGGAACGAAATGAGTCGCTTTACGCTTGAACAACGTTGAGAAATATTGAAAACTTATTTCCAAAGTGAGTGCTGTGTAGCCCAAACAGTGCGTTTTTTGAAAATTAGATGTGACTGAAATGAAGCACCCACCGCGCCTGCTGTGCACAAATTTGTACAAAAAGTTCATGAGACTGACATGCCAGTGGACAGCACTCGTGCCTCCAGTCGTCGCACGGTGCGCACAAACGAGAATCTGGCTGCTGTAGCCTAAAGTGTGAGACTCACGCCACGGACATGAACTCGCCGACGATCTCAACAGCTCAACATTTCACGCACTAGCCTGAGAAGAATTTCGCAAAAAGATCTCGGATTATTCGTTTTCAAAGTCCAATTGACTCAGCAGTTGAAAGCACACGTCCATCCGCTTCGTTGTCGCTTCGCAATTTGGGCCTTAGATCACTGTCGCCAGATTGGGCGATTTCTAGCCAATTGGGCTATCTTTCCGTTGTATTTGGCGACGAAATCTAATTTTGGGTTACTGGCGACTCTTTGGGCTCCACTGACCACCACAGGTTTCAACTGCTAAAAATATATAAAGTTGAATTCGCAACTGATTTCCTCAATCTTGAACGGAAATCTTTTCACTTTATGTTTTAAATTTTGGTTGAACGTAAACTTTATTTTTAGTCTATTATTTCACCGTCTGCCTAAAGTAGTCAGCAAGAAGATTAGAATTTAAATATGTGCTTGTAAAACTCATAAGTATGAGCAAATTATCAAAATACACTGAGCACGGAAATAATTTTGGCAAAAGCCAATGAAGTAAAATCTGCTGCTAGATAACAACATTTCAAAGAAATATGTGAGCTCGATTTTTTACAAGTATATCTTCCTGCATCTAATAAAATAGTCGATACATATTTTACTGTGATAAATAACATAAAGATTAAAATTTGAAGCAAAGTGCAAAAAATTTTTTGGCATCTTTGATGCAAATTCTAATTCTCTTTTTTTTCTAATTCTCTCTAAAATTCTAATTCTCTCTAAAATATGTTGCAACGACTATAAAATACCACCAAATGTGATACAAATACTGGATTCTTCAATTCACACGTTTACTATATCAGAAAATGAAATTGTCAATATAGTTTTCGACTATATAAGAGTATATAGATAAACAAAACATAATAGCCCATGTGAAGTGGATAAAAATTATTTTTTTTTGCATCTAATAAGAAAAACTTTTGCCTTAATTTTGGCCTTGACCTATTGTGTGGCAAGTGTTGGGCTCTTTTGGACTATTTTAAAAGTCAAATTGGACTCCATGAACGAAAAATGGCAGCACTGCCTTAGAGCAGCTTGAATTGGACAACGATTTTGGGCGAAAAATCATCTTTTCTGATGAGGCGCATTTTCATCTCGGCGGCTACGTTATCAAACAAAATTGCCGCACTGAGGGCTCAAAAAACCCGCACGTTATTATCGAGAAGCCAATGTATTTACAGAGAGTGACAGTTTGGAGCGGATTGTGGAGTGGTTGCATCATTGGACCATTTTTTTCGAAAATGAGGCTGGAAACAACGTTTCGGTCAATAGTGAACGTTTCAGAGACATGTTATCCGACTTTTTGTTACTGAAATTGAAAACAAAATGGATTTGGATGACTTCTGGTTCATGCTGGATGGCGCGCCACACCAAATTCCCAAATCGTGCTATCAGCCGTCTTGGCGATGTCAATTGGCCGCCTCGGAGCTTTGATTTGCCCTCTTTGGAACCTTGAAGTACTAATGTTATGCCAACAATCCAGAAACAATTCAAGCACTTAAGGCCAATATCATCCAAGCAATTCGTGAGCTGCAGCCCGAAACCCATCAACAAGATCTTGGAAAATTAGACAGCAAAGCCAGCCGAGGCAACCACTTGAACAAAATTGTGTTCCATCATTAATGGGAATGTTTACTCTTACTAATAAAGTCATAATACATGGCAAAAAATTAAATTTTATTCATTTTATTGCATTTTTAATGAAGAAACTTGTAACTGGCCCACCCTGTATAAGTAAGGTAAGTGAAATAGAATTTCAGTCCGTGCAGGACTTTGAGGGTTAATCGCTGGAACGATTGTACTTTCGGGTGAGCTCAAAGTGCTCAAAAGTTTGCAGATGGCAGTCTCAGAAATATCGTTCGGCTCGACTGGAATTTGGAGGTAGACCTTAGTTAGGTCTTTTGTCTTTTAGTTTTTCCATGTAATTCATGACTGAAGTCTTGAATAATTGGGCTTGTATATCTGTCCAGGATGGTTATGGCGTTAAGGCGTTTATAGTCATTGCAAAGACGCCAATCCCCATCATTCTTACATACCATGTGCAGTTGCAGGAAATCGAACTCTTTCTTAGCTGCCGCGATATCAGGTGCTATTTGAAGTAGTCTCGACACTATTGGCGGGCCGTTGGTCAATATGTGGTATGTGACCTCTTATTTACCTTTCTACTTTTGGAGAAGAGCATGTATCCGGCCAATCAAAACACTAAATTTTGGATGATTGTACAAAGTGTACGTGCTTTTGTAGAAAATGAAGTAAGAGAATCCACAAGGATTGTATTTGCCAAGTCGATTCGCGTGTTGGCTCTTGTGGTGGAAGGTTGTAGCCGGAGAATTGCTGAGAAATTTGCTTTTCCCCGAAGGACAGTCTTTCTCTGGAATTGACAGTACGTGTTTCAACGTGTCTTAAACTGCGGTTTCGTGTTCGTTGCGTTGTTTGAGTCACTTATGTGTTTGTGTTGTCAATGATTATTTAAGGTGTTGTCGAAACCGATGGCTGATGCGTATCGTTATAAGCCAACCTAATCCTCGTAAAACAGGATATGGTACTCAAAAAAAAAAAAAAATTGCCAAGTCGACGATTAGCCCATAGTGGCAGAGGAAGGCTGCGTCTAAAATGGGTCTTTAGACATCGGCAATGATAAAGTGCGTTAAAAACTCATGACGGAGTCCCAGTTTCAGCTTGATCACCTTTAGTCCAAAGTTTTTATTGTCGACTGATTGGAATTTCAGATGGTAGAAATCTTCCGGTTGCAGGTGCATGAAGCATCGAAGTTTCTACGCCAGTGCCCACAAGGTAAACAGACGTCAGAGGTTAGAAGTCTTTTAAACAGGGTGTCGTAAATAATAAGACGACGGCTGGGAGATAAGTCGCGTTGTTTCATCGTCTGAAGATAAAGAATAATTGAATTAATTAATGATATTGTTAATTAATAGTAGATAAATATATTTTGTTAATTTACTTTGAAGGAAATAATTTATATATTTAAGTTTTCTATTCCTATTAAATAGTTTACCTTGATTTAGAAGTTTGATTTCGATTTCTTGACGTCACGCTAGGTTTGGTTTTGCCGTCTGAATTTTTGAAATATGTTTTCCATTTCGAGTGCCATCATAAAAAAGTTGAATTTGAAGTCAGTTGAGAGCGTTTTTTCTGCCAATCCCTGCGGGTAAGATAACTTTTTATCGAATTCTTGGTACACACAGTGACGCATGTGTCACTGAAGTTATCGTCGGTGTTTGTGGTTGTGTTTACAATCGATAAATCTTAGATTTACACACGTTGACGGACGAAACATAAATTTTCTTCGAATTGATAAATAATTGCTTCAGATGAAGAGGAAGCTATCGCATCTAACATCTGACATTCACAACCGTACAAAACAAAACTTTCCTGTATAAATTCGGCTCCTTGCTTCTTTGCGAAATCCAGTTTAAAGTCTGTCTCTTGATTGGCTCCAGCACTGGATGTATTTGGTGTTGACGACGACGGATCAGAAGTATTTGCTCCGATCGATTTGAGTTGATTATCGGTCCAACGGTCCAAAGGGACAAAAAATGTGGAAAGACGTTATACACTTTTTTGTACACACAGAGAAAATTGTGTCATTAAATTTATTATCAAGGTTAATAAAATTAACAAATTCCAGAAAATCCAAGTAAAGTTCAAATTTGATTACAATCGTTATGAATTTGGACAAATATGGTTGATTTTCACAGGTGCGTTGTTAATTTTCAATGAAATAAAATTGATTTCATTGTAATAAAGCATTTTCACTACATAAATATGTAATGAATTTCACTATCAAGTAATCTAAATTAACTACTGGTCATATGTTAAAGAATTCTGTTTCCCATACTTGTAATACTTTTCATTACTGAATAGTATCTTTCACTACATATCTAATAGCACGGGCGTAAAATTTACTAAGCACTAGCGGTTTTCACTATGCATTTACTGAAAAACTTGTATTTACTGAAAAATAATGAAAATTCTGAGCGTGAACTAGTGCGTTTGGACGGAAAATCGTTCTTTGTAGT
Organism: Nemotelus nigrinus; assembly: GCA_947369275.1. Lineage (NCBI taxonomy): Eukaryota > Metazoa > Arthropoda > Insecta > Diptera > Stratiomyidae > Nemotelus > Nemotelus nigrinus. The sequence continues at coordinate 53,451,979 of OX376372.1, forward strand.
TAGTTAATTAGTTGGTCAGAGTTTAAGTGAAAACTCATAGTGAACTAATCAACTGGTGTTTTTCGTGAGCCTGTTTTAGATCAAAACAAAGGTAAGATTATTTTTTTGTTTGTATTAAAACTGCTGTTAGTTTGAACGAAATCACACTTTTTACTCTTATGAAAGTGCAGATCTTTAAATAACTCAAAGCTATTATTGTAAAATACATTAAAGTCACACAAAACAAAACCTGGCTGAAATATAGTTGTTGAGCAGAAAAGGAAGTCAACGTTTTTTTACGAAGGAGTGAAATGCTTTCAAAATCATCGAACGATATATTTGTTGAGTTGCCGTTATTAGACGGCTTAAGACTGGTAATAATATTTTAATACAAGCATGATAGTTTCTCACACGTTGATTTTTCATTTGACTAGGTTATTCAAGTTTATTTCATTATTTGGGGAGTGAAAAGTCAGAAAATCTACATGTTAAATAGGACAATTTCATTGTGGGTTTTTTGAATATCTTAAAAGAAGAAAGCATAGCTCTAAAGTCTGCAAGCGATCTGTTTGGAATTTTAGAGAATGATCAGACTGAAACAAGTAAGTTCATTGTTTATAATTGTACTTATAATAGGTCTGTTCCCGTACTACGATAATCTTTTGTTTGCAGATGAAAACAATTTGATAGCGTTCAAATTATTACGCTGCTTACAGCCTATAAGAAGGAAGTTCAAAGTAAATGAAGGCAAATATAGGAGGTTGGCAACTCTTTCAATTCAGGATTCGTTGGATAGTAGTTTATTGGTTGTGAATAACCAAGGAGACATTAAAGTGAAGTATGAAAAACTTGAAGAAAAATATAACGATATGAATTAATGTATCCAACCAATTATTGTAGTGGAGGGCAAAACTTTTATGTTGTATCTGATGACGTTTTTCAAAAAAGTCCCTCTTTTTGGCTGCTTGAGATGCTATGTTTAAGCTAATTTTTGTACAGAATTTAAAATACTCTACTTTAAGCTATAATGTGTGGGATTTTATTCAAAGATATTTTTATGAGATTGATATAAGTAATTCTAAGTCTTCATCTAAGACACATTCTCTAATAAGCTAAATTTCTGCTTCAACAAAATCAAATAAAAAATGATTGCTTGCATTGTTTGTAACTTTAGATTTAAATGTTTGAATGACTATATGTTTTACTTAAAATGATACCAGAAATTTCAATCCATCTCTAAATACCCTTGTATGCAAACTGCTTGTCCTCGGTCTTTTTCTGACGTATGTGCTTTAAAAAAACATTTGAGATTTTTTCACGAGCATTCAATAAAAACTAGCTCCCCGCGAAATGTCAAAATCAATCTTAAAAATATATTTAAGAAATTTTGAAAATTCTCATTTTCAACATAATTAGTTTTACAAAGAACTATATGTATTTTTATAATAAAGAAATATCAATAAAACATTTACAAAAAAAAATGTGTTTTTATTAAATTTCGAGCTTCGTTTGGAAAAGAGAGTGAGAGAAAATAAATTTCTAAATATGATACTTTTGATTACTAGGTATTGTTAAATTCATTGCTTCTGCGGTTAGAGACGTGTAATCTTTTTAACAATCCGAGGGGTGATTTTCATCTTTCTTGTAATGAACTTTGGTTTAATGGTTTTTAGTAGTCTGATGATGAATTGAACAATAATGTAGTACATAGGATTAACTACCGTACTGTAAAATTAACAGTAAAATTAACAACTGTGTAATCAACCAAAAATTAACTATAGAGGAAGTTGATTTGATTGCAATTTTCAAGCACTTTCATTACACTTTTCTTTGTATGTAGTATCATAACAACTATTCTTTATCCAAAGCAACAAAACCTAACTATAACATATATGATGAAAATGTTCAGTGCTGGCAGCACTTTTCCAACGAAACAGCAATAAGTTTACCATAAAAAGCTCAAACTTAAATCAACTTACCCTTTGAATTTTATTCTCATCGCAAGGTTTAATCGAAAGTTTCAGCGGTTAAACGTTGTTTGAGACTGCCATCCGAAAAATTTTCAAAACTCGGAAAATTTAAAAATTGGTTCCTTATTTTTGTTGCAAATACCTTGCATATGAGTATGTGGTTTGAAGTACCTGTTGATGCAATATTTAAGAAAATATATGATGCTGGAAACGCTGTGTTAGCAGCAAAGTAAAAAATATACCTAATCTGCTTCACGCTAAGTTAAAGCCACCCTGTAAATTTCGTTTCGATTGAATGACTGCGCTGGAAGCTATAGGGGTGAAAAGAATTTTTAAGGTTACCACGCTCAAAACTTTTCAAATTCTCGAAACGTTAATGTTTGATGCTAATTGTCATTGCAGGATCATTCCCATTTGCAAATCTAATGACATAATTGCTTAGTAAAGACATTCCAAAAAAATACAAAAATGGTCATAGCTGGCAGCCCTTTCATGACTTGTTTAGGAAATACCAATGACATTTGGTTTTTAATAAGGTCCATTTACTGCATGAATTTCGATTTGATTTCAAGACTAGACCGAAAATTATAGGGAAAAAAGCTTTATTTTGCGAAGCAAATTTGCAAGATTTGGGAGTCAAAAATCACCATAGCTGGCAATACGATTCTAATTTTTCAGCCAAATTTTCACCAAATGTTATCTAAAGTAAGGTCCCAATAATGTGTGAATTTTGTTAAAATGTGATAGCTGAATCGGAAGTCATAGGCCAAAAAAATTTTTTTTTTCACAGTGATTTTTCAAGGTGGTACCACTACCACAGGGTTACCCGCATTTCAAAATCACTTATATCAGACCTGATCCTAGTAAATACCAACATGTCCTGCGAATTCCAATATCAGTTCGAGTGTCAATTTTCGGGTGCTGAAAATAGATGTAATTTGGTGATGGGTTGTCTTTCTTGTGCAAATCCGGATTTTTAAAATTTCAATTTGGCATGATGGACAAAGGTAAAAATTTATCAATGACTTGAATTTTTTGTCAAAAACCAAAAAATTTTCAGGAAGGTCGATGATTTGAAGTATTTTTTTTCAGCAGCTTGCCGTAGCAGCAGGATTACCCGCACTATCTGGAAAATCCATGTGTATTAAATCTTGGTCAACATCAATACGCTCTGTAATTATCACGATGATCTAATGTTTCTGTCAGAAGTTATGACAAATCAACATTTGAAAAAAATCCTTGCCTACTTTTAGGCACTCAGCACCCACACAGGCTTCCAATTCTCTATCATGAGCATGCTTAAAATATAATAAGTTTTCATTCCCAATACTTTTTTTTACAAAAATTTACACTGCTTGGAAATATAGGAGTACCTGAAAATTCACTAAAATGCCCGCCGCCGCCAAAGAGTTAAAGATATATACATCTATGTCCTCTGAAAATTTCAGCTCAATCGGATCGGCCACTCCAGAGATTATCTCCCTTAATCATTTTGCTGATATATATATATATATATATATATATATATATATATATATATATATATATATATATATATATATATATATATATATATATATATATATTTATATATATATATATATATATATATATATATATATATATATATACACGAGGGTGGGATGAAAAGTTTCCGGCCTGACCAACAGATGGCGCCACTAAGTCTACTTTTGGAGCGGAGTCCTACAGTACCATTCCTACCGAGCTTGTATGTACAGTTTCAGCTCAATCGCTATGTTAGTTTGCATTTGAGAGCACAGTGCGCGAGACGCTTCCGTTTTTGCCTTCTTTGGAGTTGGTTCCCCTTCTCCAACCCACTGTTTTGACTGTTCTTTATTTTCAGGAGTGTAGTGGTGGACCCAAATCTCATCAACAGTTATGAATCGACGCAAAAATTCGTTTGGATTACGCCTATACAGCGCCAAATTGTCGATAGAAATGTTTTTTCGAATCAGTTTTTGGTCGAGCGTTAGCAAACGCAGCACCCACCTTGCATACAGCTTTTCCATGCTCAAATGGTTGTGCAAAATATTTCGCACACGTTCAGCTGACATGCTACAGGTCTCAGCTATCTTATGCACTTTCAACCTGCGGTCTTCCAACACTATTTGATGGATTTTCTCAATCATTTCTGAAGTTGTGACCCCAACGGGCCGTCCTGAGCGAGGCTCGTCAGAGGTGCTCACAAGACTCATATTAAATTCACAAACCCACTGCTGAATAGTTGAATATGATGGAAAGGAGTCTCTTAGTGTTGAATCCATCTCTTCTTTTATTTGTTTTGGTGTAAAACCATTCAAATAGAAGTTTTTGATGACAACACGTTTTTCCAATTTTTCCATTTTCACGAAAACAACGGAAGCGTCTCGCGCAATGTGCTCTCAAACGCAAAATAACGTAGCGATCGGGCTGAAACTGTACATACAAGCTTGAAAGGAATGGTACTATAGGACGCCGCTCCAAAAGTAGACCTAGTGGCGCCATCTCTTGGTCAGGCCGGAAACTTTTCACCCCACCCTCGTATATATATATATATATGTATATATGTATATATATATATATATATATATATATATATATATATATATATATATATATATATATATATATATATATATATATATATATATATATATATATATATATATATATAATGCGTATCTTTATATTACTGTATCAAATTACAAAATTGCGTTTCTCTGTAAACAAAGCATTTTATTAGTTATTTAATCAAATACAAATAATTTTAATATCTAACTTAATATTAATTATGCAAATCTTACCTGTAAACAAAGAAACAACATTTACTGTTATCTGTCCACAGTGTATTTTCTAACGCCCAATAATTCTTTCTTATATGGCTTTCTCAACTGAGTTCTGACCTGCAACTCACACCTCCTGTCGTTTTATGACGACGCATCGACTTTATGGAATTCAGTGACGTTTAGTCATTCGGTCGATGCCCGAGGTTGCGAGATGCAAAGTCAGCAAACTAAAGTAATGCATACACTACAATACTTTATGTGTTACTTTACATCTCCCTCCCTCAAAGAAAATTTTACTTACAAAAATTTTTTTCACAATCATATTCTTAAGCTGGTATTATCATCTAACATTTCATTTCAACCAAAATCTAATTCCCCTCTATATATTATGTAATTTTAGGAGCTGGAATGAGTTTCGTAATGTGAAACAAATTCGATTCCGCTTTTTTATATCCTGTATCTACTTTATAAATTGAGTTTGATATTTTTTCAATTATCTTAAAAGGACCTATTCTTATCTCATCTAAATTTTTTCTATTTAGTTTATTGCCATTTTCAACATATACCATGTCTTCACTGTTAAATGTTACATATTTTCGATTCTTATCAAAGATAGCTTTGTTGTAATCATGTGATCTTTTTGTATTTTCTAAAGCTATTTTTCTATCTCTTATTAGATTATTACAATTCTTAACTTGTTTTAATTCTTTAGGTAGAGTTGTAATATCTATTCCAAATAATAGATACTTGGGTGGAAATCCAGTTACTGTGTGTTCTGTTTCATTGTATTTTTGTATGCATTCATGTGCTACTGTTGTCCATGCTATTTTATTTTTATTTTCATTAATTCTACATCTTATCTTGTTAATAATTGTTTGATTCAATCTCTCATTTAGACCATTAGAGAATGGTGTATTAACAGAAGTGAAAATCAGTTGAATCTGTTTGTCATTTAAAAACTTCTTAAATTCTTTTGAATTTATTCCTGGATATTGATCGGCTAAAATTAAACCAATTCTATCGATATCTGTGGCATTTTCTATCAATTTTATGAAATCATTTGCATTTTGAGTTTTGAGGTTAAAATAAATGCATATCTAGTGAAATGGTCAACTAAAAGATGTAAATATGTTTTTGTGGATCTAGACCCACCAAATCCTCCAATAGTATCAATTGACATTATCTCAAAAGGTCTTTCTGCTGGTCCTAAATGTGACATTAAACCGAATTTATGTTGACCTCTCGTTTTATTCTTTATGCATATTTCACAATTTTTGCAAATTTTCTGTATATTCTCTACCAATCGATTTGCTGTATAAAATGGCGCAATTTTATTTTGTAGTTGTTTCACCCCTATATGACAGTAATCTTCATGAATTTGTTTGATAAGTTTTCTACTCATTTTCTCAGATAAGATTATTTTTTCTTTATTGTTTGATTTTTTGTAATATATTCTATCTTTATTTATCATTTTGTTCTTTCTATCTTGGATATACTCATTGTTTCGTTGATCTTCAATAATATCTTGTACTTTTATAAAATTTACAATTTTCAATTGTTCGTCTTCATTTTCATTGGATTCTGGTACAGGGTTTCTGCTTAAACAATCAGCTTCTAAGTTAATCTTTCCTGGAGAATATTTTATTTTAAAATCATATTGTGAAAGGTAATATGTAAGATCACCTAGTTCTTCATCTGTTCTAGATTTTATGTTCAAATTCTCTAAAGGTTTGTGATCTGAAAAAACTGTGAATATTTTTCCTATCAGCCAGTATTGCCAATATTTAATAGCCTCTTTTATGGCTAAACACTCTAAGTATATCGCTTTCTTTTTCTTTTGACTATTATTTAGTTTTTTTTGAAAAATAAGCTACTGGTTTTTCTTCTCCGTTTGGTTGTTTTTGTTTCAAAACAGCTCCTATACCCAATAAGCTTGCATCTGTATAAACGTATATTGGCAAATTTGGATCATATATTTCTAAGATTGGTTTTGAGCATAGCATATCTTTTATTTTCTCAAATGCATTTTGACATTCTTTTGTCCAAATAAATTTTTGTCCTTTTCTCAATAAGTTATGTAGTAAATCCAAAGTTATAGCAATATTTGGTATATATTTGTTGTAAAAATTTATCTTTCCTAAGAATTGTCTAATATTTTTTTGAGTTTTTGGTATTGGGAAATTCCTTATCGAAATCAAATTGTCTTTGAGTGGACATATCGAATTATTGCTTATTACATGACCTAGATATTTGACTGAACTTTCTGCAAACTTGCATTTTGTAAATTTTAATCTGAAACCTTCTTTTCTTATTGCTTCTAATAATTGTTCTATGTGTTTCATATGTACATTGAATGATTCAGAAAATATCAATATATCATCTATATAATTTACTGTAAAATCTGATAGTTTATGTTTTCTGATTATATTACTCAAAATTCTTTGAAAAATTGCTGGAGATGTCTTTAATCCAAATGGAAGACATGTCCATTGAAATTGTCCTTCCTGTGTAACAAAAGCTGTCTTCTTTCTATCTTCTATTCGTAAAGGAATTGACCAAAATGCAGAATTTATATATAATGTTGAAAAGTATTTGCAATTTCGTGTTTTTGTCATTAAGTCTTCTATCAACGGGAAAGGCTGCAATTGTGGTATTACAAGTTTATTCAAATAACGAAAATCAATACACAATCTTGTTTTTCTACCTTCTTCTTTCTTATATACCAGTGTTACCGATGCCGCAAATGGGCTATAAGATTCTTCAATAAGACTGTTTTCTAATAGTTTAGCAATTTGCATTTCTATCTCTTTTTTATCTTCAACATTACATCTATATGGTATTTTACTACAATATTTATCTATTAGTAGATCAATACGTGCTTCATAATCTTTTACTGTACCTACATCATATTTATCTTTTGCAAAAATGTCACTGTATCTTTTTATTAACTTATCTATCTCAAATCTTTCTTGGTAGTTCAAATGATTTACAGATATATAAAAATCTGATCTATTCATATTCTCATTAAAATTTATAGAATTAATATTCAAAATATTTTCCTTTGAAATATCAAGTTTTTTTTGTCTAATTTTTAAATTTTCATCTTGAATAAGTTTGAATTCCTTAATCATATCTAATCCAATAAGAAAATCATATTGAATATTATCTCCATCTATTACAAAAACGTTCATTATCTTTTCTATATCGAATATTTTTATCTTTACAGATATCATTCCTTTAGTTCTCTTTGCACCATTAATCGTTTCAAATTTTGTTTTCCATATGTTTACTAATTTCTGATTTTTTATGTTCAAAAGTTTTGAATGTATCAATGATGTATTGGAACCTGAATCATATAATCCAAAAATTTCAATAGTATCTTCAACTAAGACTTTAATTTTGATTAATGGTGGAGTTACTAGTTTTTTGGAATATTTTCAAACAACTCAGTTTCTATCTCTAGATTGTTAACGCATTTTATTTGATTCTTATCTCTCGCGTCTTTCTCATTTATTTGATACCAACATGAAGCTTCAGGATGAAAACGATTCAGCTTACCTTTCTTTTCACATATTTTGCACGGACGTTTTTGTTGTTCTTTTTCTGCATCATCTTTCACGTTTCTGCTTATTTTCTTTTTCTTCATTAGATGTTCTAAACTTCCCAATTCGGTAAATAAATCTCTGGGTTTTTTCAAGTTCTTTCTGTTGATTATGTCCATTATAAATTCTGGTGAACCTACTGCAATAAGGTTGATCATAGTGCAGTCATCGATATTTTCGTTCATTCCCAATAAAATATTCTTTCTTTTTTCAAAGCATAGTCTAATAGTGATCCATTCACATATTTAAAGAGAATAGCATATCTGATTGAAGACCAACCTTTGTTAGCATATGTTTCGATAAAATTTTCTTTCCAAATTTTCCATTCTGATGTTAATGTATTCCTAATAAGCATTGAATTGTACCAATCTAAAACTGAACCTTCTAGAAATAATCTTAACACTTCAATTATCTCTTCGTCTTTGTTAATTTGTAAACGAGTGCATTCTTTTTCAAAAGTATCTATCCATTGCAATGCATTACAGTTCTTACTTGAAAATTTTTCGATGATAAAATTATCCGTTATCTTCTTCAAATTTCTGTTTGTTTCTTCATTTCTAGATCTAATTGGTTGTTCTTCTATATTTTTAGTGATAATTTCTTCTGGATAATAATCACCTATAACTACATTATCATTGTCATCCAGAAAGCATCGTAAATCTGCCGTTACATTAATCCATATTATCCTATATTGATTTCTCACTTTCAAATTTTTGATCACATTTTTCACAATACTATTCTTCAATAATACTTTATGATCTGCTAAAGGTTGATATTCAATTGGAACTTGATAAATTCTTCCATCTGGTGTTCCGATTTCAGTTAAACATATAATATTCGTTTTTGGATCCGTCGATGCTTTCACTTCAATTTTAAATTGTAATTTTTCCATTTTTATAACTAAAATGTTGTTTTATAATGCGTATCTTTATATTACTGTATCAAATTACAAAATTGCGTTTCTCTGTAAACAAAGCATTTTATTAGTTATTTAATCAAATACAAATAATTTTAATATCTAACTTAATATTAATTATACAAATCTTACCTGTAAACAAAGAAACAACATTTACTGTTATCTGTCCACAGTGTATTTTCTAACGCACAATAATTCTTTCTTATATGTCTTTCTCAACTGAGTTCTGACCTGCAACTCACACCTCCTGTCGTTTTATGACGACGCATCGACTTTATGGAATTCAGTGACGTTTAGTCATTCGGTCGATGCCCGAGGTTGCGAGATGCACTTTACATATATATATATATATATATATATATATATATATATATATATATATATATATATATATATATATATATATATATATATATATATATATATATATATATATATATATATATATATATATATATATATATATATATATATATATATATATATATATATATATATATATATATATATATGTAAGTTGTATACGGAATTTCCTGAATGGAGCCAAGGAGAGGAACATATATTCTTCATGGAGCCCAGAATTCAATCCGAATTCTTCGTTTTTTTCTTTGTATACAAGAAGAGCTCTTGTTTCCTTCAGGAGGTTTTCGAACATAAGCTCCAACGGTGATGGTGGTTACTCTCCGTTTGGCGCCATCTTTACTTCACTTTTATTAATTTGGTAAGTTCGGTATTTTATTTTGGCCTGATTTTTTTTTTTATTATTCCCAAAAGGTTAGTGAAATTCTTCCAAATCCTGCTATTACATATTTTTTTCCTTATTATCTGACTTACAATTAAGTTGACGCCAGGAGCGCATTCTTCTAAAATTCTGCTCAGGGCTTTGCAATACCTGTTAGGTGTAGTATAAAAATTATCTTTTTACAATTTTATTCATGCAGAGTACGTATGCAGAATAATAACAACTCATTTTATGAAAGTTAAGATATTGCAAAAAAAAACTGCACAAAGTCGGTATATAGTTAAAGTTTTAAATTTTACACAATTTATTATTGTAGTTATAAATGTTATTGCGTATATGATATAGTTTACAGCCTGTATCCTTGAAAATTATATAAAAACAAGAACCAAAAAAAGCCCCGGTATTCAATCCTCATTTGCTTCCCTGTTGATATGAAAATCCAGTAAAATGACGTATATGCAAAGGTATAACACACGGAATACAAAACACTGTTTATGTTGTGCTTGTGCACTTATTGTCAATATTTTTTTGTAGTCGATTAAAGTAATATTGCTTTAAGCTACTAACACAAAAAGCACTAAAGCTAGATTTGCGAATTCAATTGCCGTAATACTGTTCAATTTTATTTAATACACATCATAGTAAATATTAACATTTAAACACACATTCCGTGGTTGTTTTCTATGCAATTTCCTAGCGGGTTATTCATGTCTATCACTAGTTTTAAATTTAATGACCTATATAATCGATTTAAAAAACGCGTTCACACTTCATTTGAATATGTTTTGTGATAATCCCTGCTGCGGGAAACGAGTGTGTGTATTTCGTAATTTCATTCAGTTGATTGGTATGGATCCTCATAAGCGGAATTAGCTTTAACGTTTTTGAGCTATCAAAAATTTGTTGCTGGAATTGAGAGCTGTACAATACAGACGTATTGAACAATAATTGGAAATTACTGATATCTGAAATCATAGTTATTTTCAAAAAAAAATTAATACAATCATATTCTGTATAAATCAATAATGCATTGGTTCAAACTTTAATTTTTCCATAAAAACTATAAAATCAACAAACCTGCTTACCCACAACACAATTTCGTCGTTGCATAAGTAAACAGTTCAATGACCTCCTTCCGTTCCAGATCCATCGACCGAATAAAAACGACAATGCTCGTTACGGTTCGTGATCGAAGCACAAAATACAGGATATTCGCAATAAAATATACCAACAAGGATATGAATATTAATACGACTGCACAAAAACGAGTATGTGAAAGCTGATTATGGGGTTACTCACAGCCATAATAAAATCTTGAGAGTATTGAGAGAAAAATGATAAGAGTCAGTAAAAATCATGAAACGACCTTTTCTACAATCAATCTCACATATCCTCTTTTCAAGAAGCTATCGATAAAATGACCAACGACGTCACCGCTACTCGAGTGGTAAATATTTGATGGATGTTCGTCGATGGAATGTCGTAAAATTTTTATGTGCACGAATATATGGAATTCAAAAAAAGGAGCATCAGTTCGAACACCTTTTTATCGAAAATTTGTATTGATGGCTTGTGAAGAAATAAGTGTTTCATGTAAGTACTAAAGTAATTTTCCTTAGGTCAAGGAATTTCAAAGCTGATTTCTGCTAAATGCGATCACGCCACAATTTTTGGGAAAATATTTGAATTGACTTTTTAGTAAGTAATTGAAATTAACGAATTTGGATTCTTCATAAATAAGAATCTCGAATTAAGATTTTCTGAAGAGCATATTTTTTTAAATAAAATATATATATTAGCTTTCAAATTTCAAAGCAAAAAACTAACTAAAAAGTATAACATCTTTAATTTTTGTTTTTAATTGACCACAACAGTACTGTAAAGATACCATATCAGAGCGATGAAAATTTAAAACTTTTTGAAACAAGAAGGCACAGTGTTGCATCACAACCGAATGCTATTTCGCACCCGCCACCGTAAATCCACTCCTGGGCAGAACACACGGCCAAACCACTGATCTCTTTATATTGTAAGAAAAGATATATTATAGACCCTTCTTCTTTTCGCCATATTGACTTTACATATTCTTCAATAGTTCTTTATATCTTCATATATACTTATACTTTAACGAAAATTGAGTTTTTACTTCAAAAAATAAAAAAAAAAGTTTCCTCACTAATTGTGCTACTTCAAAAAAAAAATATTTTCTTTCTTCACAATCGATTGGTCATAAATATATTTTACCTTTTCTTCGGTGGTTTTTTTTAAATAAAAACAATCATATTTAATTCCTCCAACTTTACACAGTTCAAAATTTGGATTTTCCGAATCGAAAGAAATAAACAATTAAAATTTATGTTCGCACAAATTGTCATTACTACATTTTAGCTGACAGGCCGTATAGTGGATACAGCACTGGCTCCAGTGAGGTAGTAGAAATGGAGTGGACATGCCCAAAAGATTTACATTGAAGGGGATGGTAGTAATTTTTTGTCTGCTCATTGTCAAATCGGGTCAAATCCAAGTAGTTCCCCTCCAATTTGACAATGAGAGCGAAATAGCATAAAGGCAACTTTAACATGCTTTGTGCGCGAGAGGATTGAAGGGGCTAATGGTAGAAAGTTATACTATCCGTGTCCGGGGGCTGACTGGCTCTTAGAGCATGGGATCCCTGGTTCGAATTTCGAATCAAGGTACAGGTGAGAGACCGCGAGCCGAGCTTTAAGTTCACATAGCTTTGAATAGGACTTGAGTCAAATCAGGGGTAAACTTATCACTGCACAATAGTATCCCATTGATTGTAAATCAATTGTAAATAAAGCTATCTACCAGCTTCAACCCCTAGACCCGATGAGAGCTGATGTGGGAAACATCATTACATTAATATACATTAATATCTAAATAAATCTACCTTAACTCACATTACTTGCCCTCGTCACTTCACCGAGTCCGCTGTGAAGAGCCCGCTGTGATACTACATCACGCAGTGCCCAGCCCTCATTAAGCAAAGAACAACCCTGAACACTTGATCAACTGAGCAATCGCTTTGAGGTCTACAGTAGCCAATTTGGTTCGGCAAATAAGACACCATGAGCCATGGAACTCTATCCTACTTCCAGCAAGGGCTGGGCATTCACACAAGAGATAAAAAACTTTTTCTTCTTCCTCCTCGCATCTACAGCGCCAGCAGAAGTCATTGTAAACGACATTTAACCGCGCTGCATTCCAGCCAAATAAGTAGTGTCCTGCTAATGTAGTGATCGCTGTGCGAAGGAAACTCTTTTACAAATTGAGAATTTCCCTAGAGCGACCAATGTCAAAAGTTTTCCTCAGTTCCACTCTTTCACCCTGGACTTCACCCTGATAGTCAGTTTAATTCAAACCATTGGAATCCCAATCGAAAGACTTCAAAATACTTCCAGGAAAAACGCACCAGCTTTTGCCAGTTGATCCACTTCACAGTTCCCTTTAATGTCTCATTCAAGGAACTTGCTTTAGGGCGGTGTAAGCTCCAGCAAGAGACTGTAAAGCTGCTTGAAAATTCACTAATTTCCTGCGGACATCTGATTACATGAGAGTGAATTTGCTGCTGCAACAATTGCCAACATCGCCGCTTGTAAGAACCTGCAGAAGCCTGATAAGCAGAAGTAAAGCTTCAAGTTAAGGTCAGTAAAAAATATACCACATCCCACTCTGTCGTTTGGTTTGAAACCATCGGTATTTTTTTGCGCTGCAATTTGTCCTATAGACAATCCTATAGCCCATCCATCTCTGCTTGGGATCTGAGCCTCAAACCCTTGAAGTGGAGACGGATATAGTATAGTTGATATCTGCTTGAAAAGGCATTCTCTGCACCACGTTTTTAGCATAACCCGGGTCTGTCCTCATCCAAGGGCTACCACATGGTATCTCACCGCATGTTGCGAAACAAGCAGATCGGCAACAAGCTAATAAAGTAGCATCAAGAATGCTTTCGTAGGAGAAATACGGACTGCGTCCTTATTAATAAGGCTGTCAGCATACGCACCTTCTCTATTACCTTTGATTTACAGCCTTAGATATAGGTATGTATATAGGATTCACTGCCCCGTACAGCAAATTTGGTTCCACTATATGAGTATAAATCCAGGTGACGTGTGCTTTTCGATCCCTGTCTGCTTTATTTTCCTTGCATAGAAGTTTTCTAGCCCAAGATTAGTCCTAGATATTTTACTTTTATTGTGCTTTGATAGGTCAAAGGATGGAATAATTTGCTTTTCTGTAAAGAGCAATAATTCATATTTGGTAGGATTAGCTTTAAGACCACACTCCTGACATTATTGCCTGAAAATATTTTCGTAATTGATTCATCTCTCCAATAGGGTTGGGATAAGTGCTCCTAATATGGTAATAGCAATCTCGTCTGCATACACTATCACTCCACATCCAGCTTGATAACGTCTCATTAGAGACTCATTAGCAGTTAAATTCCAAAGCAAAGGCAACAGAACACCGCCTTGGAAAGTGCCCGTACTTACCACGCTCGATGGATGAGTTACTCAAAGATGAGTTTATTTCCTGATTTCTATGAGTAAATGCTACTTACAGCGGATTGGCATGCAGAGCTGCCTAAGGACGCACATTATTGAACGCTCAATCAATGTCTAGATATGAGGCTAACTTGTACTCCACCAAGCCCTAGTGACTTGAAAATGTATGTACTTATGTGTGTGCTAGAAATGACTCTATTGGTAATATCGAATATGTCTTCCACATCCAAGAAAACGAAAGCCAATCAGCACACTAAGCGTCCCGCAGCTACTTTGACTCCAACTACTATTGGACTTTTCTGGGCAGTATCTTGGAGGAAGTTCTCAAATCTCGTTAGAATACGAGAAGTAATCTTTTAGATTCTATACGCCTGAACAGATTTGAATTTGGATTTGGTGTCTGGAGTATAAAAGGTACCTAAAGCACCTGCAGTTTGTACCAAACCAGCATTTCTCGTGGCCTTTGCTTGATGAATTTGGGCATTATTCTTTGTTTGGTGCCTAGCTTTGCTTTCTGAGCACTGCGAGGGATAAAAATAGGCAGGGAGAGTGTTTTTCATAGGCCCGCGGAGCACATTCGAATCGCACTTCTCCTAAAGTAGTGGACAGAGGTACAGAGATACGGCCACAGTGAAGTAAGTGTTTAACTATTTCACCTTTGGATGACAGTGCAGTAGGCCACCGCGCGGTGGCGTAAGTCCCCTTCTTACCACTGGAGGCAGAAGTTGATTTAAAAAAGGTTTTGCTTTAGAAGTTTTGAGTTTTATTCGGTTACATCGATGATATTGGGTGTAAACTCAGATCCGTTATCTTGCCTCGAATGTGTAGTCATCAAAGTGATGTCATCGTTATTTATGCAAAAAAGGATATTCATGCGTGGGTTGGTGGTAGTCTAAATGGAAGCAATCGCTCAGAGCTATATCTTTGCTAATTAGGACTGCGAAACTAAAAGCATTTTCTTAGGCCCACCAAGTTTTTCTTAGGACTGAGATTATAATGTTAATTCACGTTACGAGCAGATTTTACTCGGCTACTTCTGTGGCAGAAGTCAACTAGGTCCAGAATGCCAAGATCACCAGCTCAGCGCAAAGGAATCAGAGAGAGAGTAATCCGTGCACGAAAGGTAGGTAGCGCTGGGAGACACTTCTGCTGTTGTATACAAGCAACCACCTATAGATCAACTACTCGGTTGTCACCACCGAAAGAATCGTAGGGGTTAGATCATTTGACGTTACACATCTAAGATACACTGCAGTAAAAAATGCATGAATTGATATTGCTAGCGTATATTATGTGCACTTAAACAAACATGGTCTCGAAAAGAAAAATTCAAGACTGTTGTCAAAAAGAATTTAAATAAACTAAAATATGGTGAATTTGAATGCATTAAACAAACATTAGAGCTAATAATATTTGTTTACGGGAAATAGATAAATATTTTCTACGTATGTAAAACATTACCTAGTACTGACTGCACATTAAAATTCGTGTTAAAGAAGAAAGAGGCAAGTTATTATACTTATTTAATATTTAAAAAAAAAACCCTACTGCATCAGAACCGCTAGAAACACTAATGTACGAAGAACAATAGAGGATATGTGCAGATTTTGAGTGTGAATTCTACCATAACCTGCTTAAGACTAACACACCCTAAGTAATAATAGACCTTAAGCCAATTTAATTTCTATGACTTGAGCGATACGAAGGTGTTTAGGGCTGCCATCTGAAAAATGTTCAGACCTTAGAAAATTTAAACATTGTTTGCTTATTTTCATTGCAAATGTTCGCGATGTGAATACTTAATGTAGTAAGCAATTATTGGTACAAAAATAAATAAACACCTCGTGCTGGCAACCCTTTGCTAGCACCGAAGCTAAAAATTTGTCACTTCTGCATCACGATGTGATCTGTCAAAAAAAACCTATTGAAAATCAAACCTCATAATGAATCACCCTATATATATATATATATATATATATATATATATATATATATATATATATATATATATATATATATATATATATATATATATATATATATATATATATACATTTATATGTATATATATATATATATATATATATATATATATATATATACATATATATATATATATATATATATATATATATATATATATATATATATATATATATATATATATATATATATGTATATATATATATGTATATATATATATATATATATATATATATATATATATATATATATATATATATATATATATATATATATATATTTATATATATATATATATATATATATATATATATATATATATATATATATATACTGCATCAAAAAATTGCACGTACACCACCTTATCATAAATTAAAACTCATTTATTTTTTAAATAAACAAAATTTTCGTCATTTTTATTAATTTCATGAGTTCTACACAACTGAAACTATCTGAAACAAAAAAGCATTCCGTAATATTACTGTTAATTTTGAAAATTAAGCTATAATTCAAGTCAAAAAATTGCACGTACATCAAAAATTTCCACAAACATTCAGAAAATTAATTACTTTTTCTGTTTTTAATAGCGTGTGTGGTGTCCTTTCACTGAAATTGCATCCTTTAAGCAATTGTTCATTGAATAAGCTAGTTTTCTAGTAATTTCAGGCGTTATTTTTTTCCCACTTTTCTCAAATAACCTCCTTGAGGTCAGCTCGGCTTATGATATGATGTTCCCGCACTTTTGTTTTCGAAAACATCCCAAAGATATTCAATGGAATTAAAGTCTGGTGATTAGGGTGGCTGAGGAAACACAGATTTCACGTTATACAGCAACCATTCTTTTACTAGATGCGAGAAATATTTTGGATCATTGTCATGTGCTAGTGAAATTTCGTTGCTAATTCCAATTTTCGAAGCACTGGCTCTTAAAATATGCTTTATTATTTCTAAGTACTGATGCTTGTTCATAGTGCTTTCCACAAATACCAAATTTCCAACGCCATTTGCTTCCATCGCTCTCCAAACCATAACATTTTCACCTTCGTGTTTCTCAGTGGGTCCCAATTTTTTTGACTCCAACGCTGATTGACTCTCTACCGAACAAATCGCCGCCCATCAGAGCCAAAAAGGTTATACTTACTTCCATCTACAAAAATAACAGTTTCCCAAATTTAGTCTGACTTTTTTATATACTCTCTGGCACACTCAAAGCGTCGGGCAAAATTTTTCCTCGAAATGAACGTTTGTATTCTTGCAATGCATCCCTTGTAACACTTTTTATGGAGAAAATTTCGCACTGTTTGGGCATTCAAAGATATTCCGTCGTTTCTTTTAAGGTCTGCAGCTGTTTTGGGAGCACTTGTTTTTGGATCCTTCTTAATAATTTTCTAAATTTTTTATCCAAATGCTCAGCTAAAATTTTCTTCCAACCTCTTCTTTGGGCAACTGCAAAGCTTTTGTTGCTTTTTAACATTTTTATATCCGTTTGCATGGTCGAACGTGGTGTGCCAATGGTCCTTGATACTTCAGCATAACTTTTACCTTCCTGCTTAAGATTCACGATTCATTTCTTCACTTCAACAGGAACATTGCGGTGTGTTTCGCTTATTTCAGAATTTAAAAAAAAAAGAATTACTGCACTGCTCTATTGAGCATTTACAACTACTACCATCAATAAATGAGGATAGTGTGTAAATCTGCACTGGAAACTAAGTACCATTACTTTTCTTTTACAAGAGATCATAAGTTAATCTTGTGTGTATGTGCAATTTTTTGATGTACGTGCAATTGTTTTAAGTATATTTTTACTGCACTGTGACAGTAAAAGCTAATATAAAAAAATACTGTTTTGCTCTAAAAAGCTTTAACAGTATACAATTTATAAATACTTAAAGAATGAAAAAAGTTTTTTTTGTTTAATAAATAGAAGAGTTTTTATTGGAGTAAGGGTACTGTACGTGCAATTTTTTG
The DNA here is from genome assembly GCA_947369275.1 of Nemotelus nigrinus. Taxonomy (NCBI): domain Eukaryota; kingdom Metazoa; phylum Arthropoda; class Insecta; order Diptera; family Stratiomyidae; genus Nemotelus; species Nemotelus nigrinus. Next base: position 53,470,457 of record OX376372.1, read on the forward strand.
ATACAGTGTATATATATATATATATATATATATATATATATATATATATATATATATATATATATATATATATATATATATATATATATATATATATATATATATATATATATATATATATATATATATATACATATATGTATACATATATGTGTATATATGGAAATACGATTTTTTGGCCAAATCGATTTTAATATTTGATTCTGGCTAAGTAAGTAAAGTAAACTATCAGACATTTGTATTAAACGAATGGCAGAAGCTCACGCCGCAAATGAAACTTTCTATATTCATGCTTATTAGCACATATTTAACATTGCACAAAAGAAATGAGCAAAACCAAGCGTAGAGAAGTTAACCATTTTCTCGTTAAGAAAACCTGAAAAGATAAATACAACGTTACCAGCAACTACAAAAACATTAAACAATGTACCCCCAAATGCAAAGAGAGTTCAACAAGCTATTGCAAATGCAGACTTCCCAGTCAACCGTTCCGCATAATATTATACTCGCTAACATTGCTTCATATGCGATTTTCATAAAACCGCATCAACAAGCGCAATAACAATATGAAACCAATTCGCGTAACTCTTTTTTCCCTGAAATATTGCTCCCTCAGTGCGCTTTCGCTATATTTGTCGTTGTACTCGTTCGAAACTCTCATTCTCAGGAACAAAGAATTGAATTATAAATTTTCAGATAGAAGGAAATAACAAGCTTTTTTTCCATTGGCGTTAGCATTTTGAATTTATGACTAACGGTACAACCATAAACTTAAGCAGTCATTTGTATTACGAACGTTGAGTTTTCGTTCACATAAAATTGAAATAAATCGCTTCTTTTCTGTGGTGAGCTTGTTATGAGTGTAATCATTGCTGCACTGTGCAAATCCTTTGTGTCTGATATTGCAATAAACTTTTTTGTATGATTAAAATCTGATCCGTGGAGAAAAATTGTATTTTCAGATTTTTGAACAAAACACATTTCATAATTGACTTTTTTTATTTCCGCCATAAACGATGGACACAAGTAAGAATAATAGCGTGTGAAGCATAATTACAAAAATTGTTGAAAAAATCTAAAGCCGCTCTGATGTGGTCACTTCGAGCAATCATACTGATTTAAATGGCAGTACAGGCTATATTCCAATTGATGTCAAAAACTGTAATTAAAAAATTAATGGAAGAGGAAAGCTTTTTTACTGATTTTCGAAGAAAATTAGTATTAATAATAATAATAATGTAACTTTATTGTGTTCGAATAGTAGTGTGAAGTACAATATCTTAACTTTAGAGTTTAGGCAAGCCTTTACACCTATGTAGGGAGTACCTTATAAATCTTAAGTAATGTTTAATTGGCTGTACTGTTATATAATTCTAGAAAAAATAGCTTAAAACCTAATATTGAGTTATACTAACCTAACTTAATAAAATAAAATTTAATCTAAACTTATTGCCTAGCTTACATATAGGTACTAACCGGAAGTTATAAATTTCGGAACCCTAGTCAATTCGATGGTAAGGAAGCAATCAGAGGATTGTTGGAACCATTGCATCTATTGAGAAATTTTAGGTGGTGATATTGAGCTGTTACTGAAATCTTTTTAATTCCTGCAGCAGAGTGTAGCTCATAAGAAGAAAAATAAAAAGGTTTATTCAGAATAATTTTTAAGCATTTATTTTGCAAAATTTGCAATTTTCTTTTATGGGATCTTGCACAGCTATTCCACACAGGGCAACCGTAGAGAATGATAGGCTGCATGACACTCTTATAGATTAACAATTTATTAACTGTTGACAGCTTTGATTTCCTATTAATAAGAGGGTAGGTGTGCAAGATACTTTTCATGATTTTCGATTTAGTTGCCTCGATGTGAGAATGAAAGGTGAGTTTCTTATCCAGGTGAACACCAAGATATTTTACATCGTTTTTCCAACCTACAATAGATCCTAAAATATTTACTTGGGGACTAGGCAAGTATTTTGAGGCTCTTTTATTGGTGAAAAATATTGCCTGCGTTTTTTCCGAGTTGATTTTTATTTTCCACTTAGTACAGAAATGGTTAATAAGTGAGAGCTGCTGTTGAAGGCTGTTAATGATTAAATTTGGATCATTACTACTCGCAAATATGGCAGTGTCATCAGCGTACATCGCTATATGACAATCCGGAGCCTTTTCCAGGTCGTACATGTAAATATTATATATTGTGGGGCTAAGAACAGAGCCTTGAGGAACTCCTGCTGATAAATCGTACTTATCAGAAAGGGATTTTGATTTCACGCAAAAAGTTCTGGAAGACAAAAAAGATTGTACTATTTTGCACAGATAGATAGGCATGGAACATTTCATTAATTTGTAGATTAGTCCATCGTGCAAAACTGTGTCGAAGGCTTTCTCTATGTCCAAAGCAATCATGCCCGTAGATTTGTTGTCGCGGAGGCTTTTGCGCACATGCTTAACCACCCTATACAGTTGGTGGTTAGTGGAAAGTTTAGGTCGAAAGCCGAATTGAAAGTCAGGAATGATTGACAACGCTTGGAGATGCTGCTAAATCCTTGAAAGTATCACTTTTTCGAAAATTTTGCTTAGTGTAGGTAATAAACTGATAGGACGATAGCTCCGAGGAAGTTTTGGATTTTTCCCAGGTTTTAAAATTGGGACAACATACGCATTTTTCCAACGCAGATGGAAAATACCCGTGTTTCAAGCAGATATTGAAAATGAATGCTAGCATGACAAGCGCTTTCTTTGGAAGATTTTTAAAGATAATGTTAGGTAAACCGTCGTCACCAGCAGAAGACTTCAGTTTCAGAGTTTTTAGGATTGACCGAATTTCGGACGGTTTACAGAATGAACGCGGTTGAAAGTCAGTGGAAGAGTGACATAGCTTGGAAATTTCACTATCAACTGCCTGGCTAGAATCGTGATTCAGTGCATGAAGTGTGAGAGTGTGGGAATCATGAAATTTTGCTGCTAGCAGGTTGGCCTTTTGTTTTTCAGAATATGCCTCAGTGCCATCATCAAGCTGTAGTGGAGGAAGATAACGAGTTTTATTTTTCAAAAGTTTGAGAAGTTGCCACATTTTGCGTGAGCTTCTTTCCTGAGTTGCTAGCATATTGTTCCACCGTTTGTTACGTATTTCAAGAAAAGTCAAGCGGATTTGATTGTTAAGTTCGTTCAACTGGTATTTTAACCGTGGGCAGCGTGTTCTTTGCCACTGTCGTCGAACGTTGTTGCGATGTTTGATAAGAGCTGATGTAGCATTATCAAGTTTGTTATTGGGTGGCTTAAAACTTATTTTTGGGGTAGCAAAATCACGGGCAGTGTGCACTGTATTCACAAAATCTGCAACTAGATTGTCTATCTGTCTGTGGTTAAGTGATTTCGATAGGTTGCAATCGTTAAGTCTCAAGTTTTGATTAAGGAACTCGCGATACTGGCTCCAGGCAGTTTTACCATAATTAAAACCAGAGTAGTCTGCCATAGTGGTACGTTGATTTATTTCAAAATAGACAGGGAGATGAATCGACGAAAGGTGATTAATCACAGTTGGTTGAGATAGAGAGTAGTGTCCGCTACTAATTATAAGGTCAATGATAGATGGTGCTCCATTTGGAGGAAAGCAAGTGGGGCTATCAGATATGTGAAAAATCACGTCACTGCGGAGAGCTTCCTCAAATAAAATTTTCCCTGCTTTGTTTGCTCTCACAAGTTCCAATGCCGATGGCGTGAATTGAAGTCCCCGCAAATTATGTATTTTGTCTTAAGTTTAACTTTAAGTTTAACTTTTCGGAGCACACTTTTCCACCTACTCTGGAGTCTGGTAGATAAGTTTGTGTACATGTTTTTTTCATGCGCCTCTTAAACATAGCAAAACAAACTCACAAACATGCCAAGTCGTAATCAAAATCGGATAATATTAACATGCCGATGAGAATGAGGGTGCTGTTAGTAACAAATGTTTAGATCAATATATCTCAAAAACGGTTATGGTTACAGGAAAAAGCTATATAATCTTTTTTGTTTGAAATTTGCTAGGCTACAAATTCGTCATACATTGTTTTTCTGAAGACGTAACCGTTACTGAGATATTTAGGAAAGGTCACTTTTCGTGACCTTTAACCCCGTATAAAAAGTGACGCAGCACTCGGATCCATGGGGACTTTTGACATTTTGTTCAACACGCCAGTACCAAAGTTCACACCAAAATTCAGCTTTCCCCTAATTTTTCCGAAGTTTCGCCTTTTTTATGTCGGATTTCACTGGGCTACAATGCCATCGATGGATATCGCGACTGTTTCTATTACTTTTGTCTGCAATGTGTTCAAGCTTTTGTATTTTAAGCCTTTCTTAATGAAGATAGCAACACCTCCTCCGATTGCAAGCTCTCTGTCATTTCTTATAATATTATAATTCGGATTAGATAATTTGTCACCTTCTTTCAACCATGATTCACAAAGGAGAAATATATCGATATTATTCTCATTTAAAAAGTTGAATGTTTCGAGAGATTTATTCCGGATACTTTGTGCATTCCAGAGTAAGCATTTTATGTTTTCTCTACTTGTAAACAAATTTGGCTGCGAGATCAACAATCACATTAAATTGATCGTTCCGAGACTTGCACAGAGCAAGTTTTGATATTAATTCTTGCGCGAGATTAATAAGCTCAGTTGCTGAGAAAAGTTCGTTGGGAGAAGGTGACAAGTTTCCATTACTAGGTGGCGTAAAACTAGTAGTTGCGCCCGAAATGCTGCGAACGATCGTACTGTATGATTGTCTCACACCTTGAGTAAGATTATTGTTTACAGCGCTAGTGCTGGCTGCAGGCAATGTTGGAAAATTCGTGTTGTTGCGTGTAGGTGGGTTTTGCTCGCGAGTGCGGATGGCGTTTTTACTAATGTTCGAAGAACATTAGTATTAAAATCGATTCGGCCAAAAATTCATATTTCCATATATATATATATATCATCAAAAAATTTCAGTGAGATAATCTCGGGAACGCGCCATCCGATTGAGCTGAAACTTTCAGGATACATTGATGTATATGCAGAATAGGTCCAGGTCTCATTGAATGTCAGTTATTGTTAACGTTTTGGCGCCGGCGGCCATTTAAGTGATATTTTTAATATACCTATTATTTCGTACACAAATAATTTTCGCTAAAATAAAGTACACGAAATAAATTTCGAACGTGTTTTACATGTGAATCGGATAATGTTTTGGAATTTTTTAACCCCATGTGTGCGCTGAGTGCCTAAAAAGAGAACGGGAAAATTTGAAAATTTTTAAATTGCGATTACTTTTGACAGAGCTATTCAATTATTATGAAATTTTCAGTACATATTTGTATTGTTTAGCTGTAGGTTTCTGTAGCTTTTCATGGAGGTGGTGGCAACGCTGTAACTAGGGCAGGCACTGAAAATGAAAACCTCCACATCATCATCCCTGTTGAAAAAATGCCGCTTCTTCAAAAAAAAGCCACTCATATGTAAATTTTATGCTTTGTTTACATAACCAAAAAAAAAAAAAGTTATAGTATTACGGGCACGCCTGGTAACCCTTGCCCAATTTACCTATATTTTTAGCATCAAAAACTTCTGTTCACGGAAACTCACGATCCGATAAACACAATTAATCGAAATTTGCAGAATGTATTGGTCTTAAGTAGGACCAGGTTTGATAGAAGTGATTTTGAAATGCAAGCGATTCTGTGCCAGTGGTGCCATCTTGAAAAATCACTAAAAAGATAACTGCTTTTAGCCCTATAAATTCTAATTGAATCGTTCGATTTTGACGAAACTCACACAGTAGCTGGACCTTACTTCAAACCAAGTTTGATAGAAATTTGGTTAAAAAATTCGGTTGGAGCTTCCAGCTATGATAATTTTGGTGTCTTAAACTTGAAAAAAAAAATTTGGAAGTGAAAACATTCAAACCATCGAATATTCAAAAAAATGTCCGTTTCTTACAATAAAACCAATCTGTATACAAATCTTATGTTTTATCTACACGTTCAAAGTAAAACTTTGAAAATTTAATGTCGGACAAGAACGGTAACCCTCTCCCAGTTAACCTATATTTTTAGCATCAAAAACTTCTTTCACGGGAACTCACGAACCAATAATCAGATACAGCTGAAATTAACAGAATGCATTGGACTTAAATAGGACCAGATTTGATAGAAGCAATTTTGAATTGTGGGCAACTCTGTGCCAGTGGTGCCATCTTGAAAAATTACAAAGAAAAAAAACTGCTTTTTGCCCTATGAAATGTGAATCAATTACCAGATTTTCATGAAATTGACACAGTAGCTGCACCTTATTTTCATCTCTGTTTGGTGGAAATTTGATTGAAAAATTCGATTGGTGCTGCCAGCTATGGTAATTTTTGTGTCTTTGGTTTTGAAAATTCGCTCAGGAAAATAAAACTTTTTGCCCTATAACTTCCAGTGCAATCATGAAATCAATACGAATTTCATACAATTAATGGAACCTATCATAAACATTATTCAGACCAAATTTGGTTGAAAAGCCATGATAGGGTTGTCAGCTATTGTTGGTTTTGTGTTTAATTGCAATATCTTTATTAAACGGTTTTATCGTAGAATTTTCAATTGGTAATGATATTGTAGTGACAATAAACAGCAAATATTAAGCTTTCGATTATTTGAAAAAACTCGCTGTAGGTAACCCTAAATTTCTTTATACTCCTATAACTTCGAATGTAATATAACAACGTAAAGCAGATGTGATATATTCTTGGTTTTGATACTGGCAGAAGGTTGCCAGCACGAGTCGGTTGTGCTACTTTTGTATCAATAAATGCTTACAGTTAGTATACATACCGCAAACATTTACAATGAAAATAAATAACCGATGTTACAATTCGCAAAGTTCTGCAAATTTTTCGGATCGCAGCCCCAAACACCAACTTCAGTCACAGTGCTGCAGGCACTGAACATTTTCTTCATTGATGTTATATGAGATGCTGCTTTCAAAATTATGTGAAATAAGTAACTGATAACGAATATAATTAACCCGTGTTTTGCTTTCATAAACGTTGAAATTCATGCCAGTGGTAATATCTGAAACCTTCCACCATATGAGTTATAATGCATACTTGAGACCAAAGTAAAACGTGGCATTTGAAACAGTTTGGCCTTAATAAGCAGCACATGTGGTGGAAAATGCACTCAAAACCTGCACGATTCTTCTACTGTTCTTCGAACATTAGTGTTTCTAGCGGTTCAGGTGCGCTAGAGTTTTTCCCTTTCGAATTGCGTGGCGTTTGGAAGTCAGATCTCTGACATAGAGACATTCGTTCCGCTTAGGGCAAAGTAAGCTATTTGAAAGATGTGGTCCTTTACAAAGAGCACAACTAATTTCTTTGACGTCTTTCGTTGGGCATTAGGATTTGATGGGTGCTTGCCCACAGATCAATCATTTAGTTGGCAGGAAGCAAAAAGACGTACCGTGGCCGTATGCCTGGCAGCTTCGGCATTGAGTCGAGTAGTGCGCTTTCTTTCGTTGAAAGCTCCATTTGACTTTTGTGTGATTGATAGCATCAATCTTGACCAGATCGGAATATTTAACTGATCCGTGATCGAAGTATAGTAAATACAATGTCTCGTCATTATAACGACGGGACTTGTCTGGAATGAGTATTTGCTTAATGTCATCACATATTAGATTATGCTCTTCTGCCAGAAGGTTTTTCAGTTTAGAGCAATCTGTCTTGTAGAAGCCACTAAGAATAAACTTAATTGGTTTTTGGTCGGCGCGCGCAAAAGTATAGAAATGCACCTTTTTCGAGACAAGGTGTGATCGGACTTTATCGTATGACTCTAAACTTGTCAACAGCAATTTTTTCCCGACACTGTTAAACTGTATGTTGTATGAAGTCACATCTAAAAATTTCAGCATCTTCGTGATGGAGTCACGATCAAGATTCGGTAGTATGATAGGAGGGATTTTCGCCTTTTTGGCTGATGTGTTATCGATGCCGATTGCGGGAGATTCCTCATCACCTCCATCAAGGTTTTGTAGAGTCGTATACCGGTTTGAGCTAACGGTACTTGCCATTAGCGAGTTTGAATGACTTTTAGGGAATTTCAAGCGATCCCTAAGTCACTGGGAGAAGATTTCTGTTTGCGCTTATCGACACTGGCACTTTTGCTTATTTTTAACGATAGAGACTTGTTCGTATAGCACAGAAAAACACAAAAGAAGAGATGTACCGTTCAAAACTATAGAGCGATTTCGAACACTATGGTTAGTCGAAAACCCGAAAGAACTGCACTCGATGAATGCTGAATTGCGACTGAAATTAGTATTAAACTCGTTTCGCAGAATATTCACCATATATGGTATATATTAGGTTGCTGCCGATAAAATGGCCGATTTAGCAATGACATAAAGTTGGCTGCAATTTTAGTGTATTATGTTGGCACAAGGCGGCGCAAATGATATGACATGTTGAAGTATAAATACTGCTACCTTGGTTTATGGAGTCATTTCTGTTTTGCACTTCATAGTCATCGTAAAAACAAAAAGAGAAAGTCAACATGGAAGTGAATCAAAAACGACTTTTTTTACTATACGAATTTAAATTAGAGCACAACGCAACGAAAGCAACGAAGAATATCAGCAGCGTATTTGGGCCTGATACAGTTAGCGCACAAACCACTTGGCGGTGGCTCGAAAAATTTCGATCCGGAGATATGGACCTTGGAAGTGAGCCACGTGGACATCCAGGACCATCGATCGATAACGACGAGCTGCGTGCATTAGTGGAGTCTGACCCCCGCCAAATTATAACGGATCTTGCCGAAAAATTAGGCGTTCACAATTCGACAGTTTGCCGCCACTTGCAACTACTTGGAGAAGGGAAAAAGCTTGACAAATGGGTTCCGCATGATCTTACCGAGCAAAACATGACGTGTCGAATGGAGATTTCAAATTCTCTTCACTCCCGCAACAAAAAGGAGCCGTTCTTGCACCGAATTGTGACCTGCGATGAAAAGTGGATTTTATACAATAATCGTCGCCGATCGGCCCAATCGCTAGATGCCGATGAAGCGCCATGACACATGCCGAAACCAATCCTTCATCCAAAGAAAATAATGGTAACTGTTTGGTGGTCTGTAGCTGGAGTTATCCACTATTCGTTCCTGCAATTTGGCGAAACCATGAATGCTGAGAAATACTGTGCTTAACTGGATGAAATGCATCAGAAATTCATATTCCAACGACCTAGACTTGTCAACAGGGATGGAGTAATACTTTTTCATGATAACGCACGACCTCATGTGTCGAGAACAACGGTCCAAAAATTAAACGAGTTGTGCTATGAGACTCTTTCTCACCCTCCATATTCACCACACCTCTCACCACTCACCAACAGATTACCATTTCTTTAAGCATTTGGATCACTTTTTGACAGGAAAAAGATTTAATAATGAAGCTGCTGTCAAAAATGCTTTCTAGGAGTTTCTTCGAACCAGAAACTCGGACTTCTACAAAACTGCAATATATGTACTTGTATCTCGTTGAGAAAAGTGTGTTGCATCTATTGGTACCTATTTTGATTAAATAAATTGTTTTTATAAAAAGTTACAGCTGTTTAAAAATTCATAACTAAATCGGTCATTTCATCTGCGGAAACCTAAAATGTACATATATCTCAGCAAAGTAATTAAGGGAGATAATCTCTGGAGTGGCCGATCCGAATGACATGAAACTTTTGGAAAACATAGACGTATACAACAGGTAGGTTAATGATTTGCTAGAATTAAGATATCTTTGACCCTTTGGCGGCGGCGGGCATTTTAATGAGTTTTCAAATACCCTTACTTATATTTCTATGCAGAGTACATTTTGCTAAAAAATAAATAATGATAATAAAAACTTATTATGCTTTATGTTTGCTTATGATAAATAAATGGAAATGTTGGGCCTTGTGTGGGTGCTGAGTATCCAAAAGTAGGCAAGGATTTTTTTTTAATTTCTTCTAACGAAGACAATGGATCATCATGAAATTTGCAGAGCGTATTGATGTGGACCAAAACTTAACACACATGGACTTTTAAAACTGTGCAGACAACCTTGTAGCGACAGCAGGCTCCTGAAAAAAATCCTTCAAATCATCGACCTTCCTGAAAACAAATTCAAATTATTGATAAATTTTTCTCTTTCTAAATCTCGTCAAATTAAAATTTTCGAAATTCCGCGGTGCGCAAGAACGGCAGCCCATGATCAACTTACCTCTATTTTCAGCATTCAAAACTTATGTTCACGAGAACTGATGACCGGATTATGCGATCAACATGAAATTTACAGGACATGTTGGTATTAGCTAGCACCAAGTTTGGTAGAAGTGATTTTGATATACGGGCAGCTCTATAGCAGTCGTGCCATTTTGAAAAATCACCGAGAAAAAAAACTGGTTTTTGGTTTATAGGTTCCGGTTTTGCCCCCAGATTTTAACAAAATTTACGCAGTATGTGAACCTTACTCTAAGGCAGATTACGTAGATATTTGGTTGAAAAATTAGTATAAGGTTGCCAGCTATGGCAATTTTGCCTCCTAAATATTGTAAATTCGCTCAGGAAAATAAAGGTTTTTTCCTATAACTTCCGATGCAGTAAATAAATCAAAACGAAACTCATTCGGTAAGTGGAGCTTACTTTAATTCTAATTCTGTTGGAGTTTCGTTGAAAAATAATGGAAGAGTTGCCAGCTATGATGAATTTTGTAATTTATTAACATTTCTTTATCGTGCGATGTTGTCATTATTAAATTTCTAAATGGGAATAATCTTGCAATGATAATTAACAACAATAAATTTTATTTATTTTTTTACAATGTTTAGGTTTCGAAAATTTAAAAAGTTTTGAGGGTGGTAACCCTAAAATTTTATTTATTTTATCGGTTAAGGCAACAAATTTTTTGCAACCTTTTTTGTCGTATTTGTTTGACATAGACTGAATGAGTAGCCTTGAAAATGCTTAAGTGTTTTCTCCATATGATGGCATCTGAAGCTGTTTCGATTCCGAAAAATTGTTTCCCGACTCGGTTATATATAAAAAAAGACTTCAACGCAACAAAGGACAAACACAACTTTCCGTTGAGAACGAATCGGTATAATAGTTGAAGACGCTGATAGCAAACCATGAGCACAATGCTGGTCTACATGGTGACGTAGAGACTTAACTGGCGAACAGCTGGTCACTGAAAAATACGTTTAACCAGAGCATATCCAACATTAAGGGAGCTATGTGTATTTTTTTAGAAGAGTGACCGAATCAGCTCATTTAAAAGTACAAATGAGAAATGTAACTGTGATTCGGTTGACTGGAGGTAGGCTACTACGAATGCTGAAATTTCTAATGCTGAAAACTAATGGACCGCTACCAGCTTCCCGATGTAGTACGGGATTATGTGGGCCAAGGATGGCTTTCAGCGGTAGGCGCAGAAAGAGTCAACATCATATGTGAGAAAAGCAGCTCACCTGACAAGAAAATTTATCTTTTATTTGGGAACGCTATGTGAAGATGTGGTCAGAGCGGACAGGGCTTTGGGCGATATCAGTCCAATGGATAGTGAATGTTGCGCGATTTTCAAAGAGACTGAAGAGCAGATGCGAATAATTCTATGAGTGGGCAGCGCTAATAAGGGCGGTAAAAGAAGGTGAATATCCGAGTAAAATTAAATACTTATTACTAAGTTAGTACATATGAAGGTCACTAGCTAGCCATTTGGTCCTGTGCAAGGCAATTTCGAAGACTAATTGACATGCTCAATCACGAGCAAAGGTCAGACAAAAGCGATGGTGCAATGTTGGCACCATTTTATAGCATTCACGAAATCGAACCGGAGTAGGCTGCAACAATTTTTTTAGAGAAAATATGGTATCCTAGTAGACTCATACTTCATGCTTCTTGAAGCTTGGACTTATCAATATTCCGCTCTGCTCAGAAATATGGACAAGAATACTCATGAACAGGATAGTCAGACAAGATTGAGGAGTCGTATATCAGAAAACACTTCTGGGCTATTTAAAGTTTGGACAGACCGAATTAAAAGATTGGACCGAAGTGCATTTCGAATTCATTGATGCAATTAAAGAAAAGCAACTAGAACGTAAAATTTTATAAGGGACGCACAGTTGTCTGGAGCATGCAAAAAATTGGCTAAAACTAAAAAATTAAATTTGTTTCTGCCTAATTTCAAATACGGTATTCGACAAAAAAAAGGTATTTCTGCACTTATTGTGCAAAGAGCGAACAGCTTTGTAACCAACCGTACGTTTGATCGTGCGAGTGTCAAAATATGTGTTCCGTTAAAAGTGATCAACGTTTCCGGTTGATATGGTAATAATCACTTTTTCTAGATGGAGAGTCCTCTTGAAGATTTATATCGTGCTCTTGGAGGTTTTAATGCTATTTGCTTATTAATTATGCGTGAAACATGTTGCAAGTCACCTGTATTGTCGAAATTGCCTACTTAAACAACAAATTTTCGAAAATGCATATCCCAAATTTTTTTTCCCGCGAGACTGCGAGCCGTTTTTAAGTTAACCATAAAAGTAAAAGTTTTCGAATCAGATAAATTAAAAAAACAGCTTATACTTTTTGATATTCTCATTATAATTCTAATGTCCGTGTGGTCGCAAAGGAGATAGTTCGAAGTTTCTTCTTTTTGTGCTGAGATACGATTTTTCGGCATTTTTTACCTTTAAAATTTTAACTTGGAATCAAAAAGTGGCAAATCCGTTCAGAAAAAGATAAATAACGAAGTGTCGTAAAACAGTAATATTAGAAAAATAAAGAACAAAATAATGTAGAACTCGAGTGGAAAAGTTTGGAAAATAATTAGAAATTAGATTATTGATTTCTAAAATTAAAGATAGATTTTGTGCTAAAATATATAGAGAGCAAAGTCATGACTTGTTGTTAGAAATTGTTACTAATAAGTCTTTCCATATTCTTTTCGTCCAATTAATTACTTATAAAAAAAGAGCTCACCTAGATACATATCCAAAACACTGGAATTGGGTTAGTTTTTTTAATTTCCTGTCAGAGGACTTCTGTCACTCTATTGCATAGTACATAAGCAATTTCACGTATATTGTAATGCCACTCAATGACAAATTGTCCGTATACATAATATCAGTTCCTGCAGTACATTATCACGACTTCAAATATGTCTACACTCCAAGGATAGATAAACTCGGTAGGTAACAACAACCATACATGCTATTTATTTACATAAAATGCCATGCAATTCGTCAGCTGAACTGTCAATTCGTCAATATACAGCCTACGGTGCGATATCGATTCATTATTCCATTGAATGCTTTAAGTGGATTTTCAATTACGAATGTCGCCTTAAGTCTGCAGCTTATCGTCTGATTAATTGCATATTCCAATTAATTGGCTGAATACAGTGAAATCGGTAAATTATACTGCATCAACATAAACATCAACATAATATCAGCAAAAAGTAGAGATATCGATAAGTAGAGCACTGTTCACATGTCAGATGTTTCCATTGGGTCAGATATTGCGTGTAGATATAAGCCGGATTTAACAGTTAACGGGTTCGTAAAAAATCGCGACATAATTTTTCCATATTCGTACCGATAAAGCAAATAGCCGTTTAATTTTTATCGAATGCGCTTTAGGTAACTGATGGTATGACAGTCTGGTGAAATTTCATCCGGTTTGCTCGCAACAAGTATGAGTACATATCCTGTTTTCATATCAATGGGCGATTCTGAATAAATTCATCGTAATATGATTTTCAGGTTGAACATCTGACAGGTTGACGAGAAGGGGCAGAGTTTAGGAATGATTTTCGTATGATGCAAGGAAATGCATATTGCCTTACACATTACTATTCGAACAAATGGCCGGATATATATTATATTTCTTTTATGGCTATGACGTTCTATGAACCGCACACATCCTCTCCCAAAAAAAGCAGTAATACTGGGAATACATTTTTTTCGGTAGGAGAAGAAATTTGAATTGATTCTTATCGTTCTGCTTCCTATGGAATTTCGGCGACGTTTTCGGATATAGGAACATGTTTAGACTAAACTAGAGTTAACTAAGACTCAGTTTTCATTTTAAACCTGCTGTAATAAATTGGTTCTTAACACAGAAAAACTCATGGATGTGTTATATAATCCTAGGCTTTTTATTTACTCTAGTAGTGTCAAATATTCTGAAAAATAACTTGAAAATGCAAAAAAAGGAGGAAAATCAAATATAATGAAAAAGTTTTGTTAGAGAATTGAAAATGTGAATAAAGTGAATAAAGTGAATCAAACCAAGTTTTCATAAGTTTGCAGATTCTAGTATAGTTGTGGTGAACAGGAACTCAGCACCAACCTACCGTAGACCAGGCTTCGTTGAGTCCATTTCTGAGATAACTCTTGCTTTAAAGACGTTGTCCATGATGGCAAGGAACTGGAAAGTGATGGAGGAGTACACAGGAAGTGCCCACAGCTGTATTGCATTCTGGTTGTCGGAGGAAAGCCCGGCCCCTCAGAACTCCAGACGGAAGATACTCGGGTGCAATATTTCAAAGTTGGACAGGAAGAAGCTATTGGAGTCACTGGACAACAGCTTTGCTGATGAGGTCAGCGCAGACCCCGTGGAAATAGGTACGATTGTAAATTTCATCATCGGCAAAATTCGGCGAGCGTTCGATGCGTCGATGTCACTTTGAAAGTCACTACCAGTCAAACAGGAAGCTAATTGGTGGACTGAGAAGGCAGCAAAACTAAGGCGAAGAGCTCTAGCGTGCAGGCGTAGAGCACAGCGGTCTATTGGACGACCAGAAGCGTTGCTACTTGTCGCGACCCACAAAAAGGCAAAAAAAGGGAATAGCTATAAAATGATGGAAAAAACAAATGTGGCAAACTCTATGCGAAGACGTGGACCGGGACCAATGGAGCCAAAGCTACTAAATAGTATCGGGTAAGCTCGGCCGCAGGAGTCACAGCCCACTCATTGACGCGGATGTTCTGAGGAATATTGTAGACTCCTTGATCCTAGTGCACGACGTCTGCCCACACAGCCACCACACAGTCTGCCAGGAAGATATCCCTTTATTCACTGAGGAAGAACTACGTAGCACGAGTGTCAGAAAGAAGAACCGAAAAGCCCCAGGCACAGACAATATTCGAGTAGAAGTTCTAAAAGTAGTGGTGGATCGCCACCCGCCAACATTACAACATATGTATAATGAATACTTACTGGCGGAACTGGGAAGCTCCGAAAGCGCATTGCCAGTGTCCAGCACAGGGGTGCCCTGCGTATCACCTGTAGCTACCACACACTCTCAGAAGAGGCTGAGATGGTGCTATCGGAAGTAATCCCGATCTACCCTCTGGCGCGCGAACGCAAGAAAGGGTACAGAACTGGGCAGAACTGAGCCTCTGACGCACGCGTGTACGTTTACTCTCCAACTTTGGCAACAACGTTAGAGTGAAAGTGCTAAAGGACGACGCATGTCTAAGCTTATTGAGCCTTGGCTAAGCCGGAGCCACGGAGAGGTAAACTTTAACCTCTGTCAATTCTTGACAGAAAACGGTTACTTCAGGAAATACCTGAACAGAATGGGTACGGTGGGCACACCGTACTACCGCTACTGCGCAACTGAGATCAATGATGCTCAGCACACATTCTTTATGGTAAGAGACAATCGTAGTGGATGCAATGCTGCAAAACGAGGAGAATTGGCGTGCAATCATAGCATAAGAGGTAATAAATAGCATGGAAAGAACGGTATTGTGCGATATTTGTCTGATGGAAGAGATTGGCAGAGAATGAAGGATTTACCATCAGCTGGCTCCTAAGAAGAACCAAAACTAAAATAAGCTCACATGCAAAAGTGAGAAAAGCATACTCTCAAACGACAGATGAGAATGTATACATCCGTGTAAGCTGATAGGTGAGAGTGTGTTCGCTTGCGTGTAATCCCATCAAGAAACAGTAAATGCGGCGAACATTCGCTGGCAGCAAACGAAAATTCCTGTAGTGGATTGCATAAAAGTTTTGAAGATATACCTTTTACTCGTCAAATGGTATCGAAAGTAGTATTCCGCGTTAACTATCTTATTACTTACCATTTTTATACTCAGAATAGATTTTCAGAAAATCAATATTGTATAAATCACCATTCGTTAAAATAGTCTCTTTGGCAAAGCAAATGCATATTGCCTAGTGGGAATGAGAAACGTATCTGATCGTATAAAGGGGACGTGTCTTATCTTGGCGAGGTACTTTCTGTCTTTTTTCAACTTGGATTAGGATATTGCCATCTAATTCTCGCAACCAGTGGGGAAATATTGCAATTTGTATCGCAATTCACGTACTTTCCGAGCTATACATAGTATTTAAGCTATGGTGCAGCTTCAACATACGTTGAGAAAGTGCTGCGCAGAAAGCGGAAGGTAGGTTGCCTTACCGACCCATGAGCAGTGGTAGTTTCCAAAGTCCGTGGTTACCGATGGGTGAGTCAGCACGACCGGGTTGAAGCAGTGCTTAGGCGGGTCCCAACTCGGAACTTCGTGGGCTTGTGGATGGTCCTTTTTTTAGTGAGTCAAACCTCACATACCCCGCGGTGATAAGTCACGTGTTTTTTTGGCCATCTGCATTAGGGTAAAAAACCCTAATTTCAATAGTAAAGGTCCCCCAGCTTGAATGTTGCTGAACTCTTTTAGGCACAAATGGCAAGCATCCTTTCCTTAATTAAAAAAACGGAAAACCACTATTAATTGAAATTACAACAATAAAAAAACCCTAAAACGATGACAGGAAGTTACAAAGGTAAAAAAAAATTTAAGGTAAGTACTTGCGAAACTTTTCAAATTTTCGAAATCTTAATATTTGTTATATATTGGCACTACAACCATTTGGAAATTTAATGATAACATATCTTGGGAAATAAATGACAAAAAGTTACAGCAACTGGCATAGCTGGCAGCCCTTTTTTGGTTTTTCAACCGAATTTCTATTAAGTGTGTCCTATTGTGTGAATTTTGTGTAAATTTAGTGATTGGTTTGAAAAAAGCATCAGTTGTCTGAGTGAATTTTCAAGAGGCAAGACACAAAAATGATCTTAGTAAGCAGCTGCAAACTAATTTATTTTACAAAAGTACTTTGTACCCTTGCGGCAGGACTACTCACATTTCAAAACGACTTCTACTGGACCTGGTCCTACTTAAGATTAATGCAATGTATGAATTTCGATTCGATCTGATTATCTTTGGTGAAAAGTTACCGTTCCAGTTCAAAGAATTTCGAAAACTTAAATTTGACTCTGTGGAGGACCGAACAACTGAGCAATAACCCGTCCTAATATGTTTTCTTTTCTTATTAAAATACTACGCCGAAAGACTCTTCAGAGGGTCGGATACCAAAAATACCCTAAAATTAAGCTTGACTCACTAAGTATTGGAATAAAAGTAGGTCTGCCTGGAACTAATCTATACTTTTGTTCCTCTTTCTCAACCTTAAGATGTTAATTTAACTGGTAAACGTTTATTGTAAAGCCTGAGAACTTTCTAAACAGGGGATATTCGTGAGAAGGGGATATGAGTTGTCAGAATTTGCGTGTAAGGTATCATGAGAACGGTTACAGATAGAGAGATGAATTTTTTGTGGGACATTAGTATGCAAAAATTGTCATTGGGATTTAGTGAAATTTTTCTCCTAACTTGAAGCACATCCAAATTTACTATCATGTCAAAAAAACACAATTTTGCACTGCGCAACTATTAAAGTTTTTAAAAGTGAAAAGAATTTCTTGAAACCCTATGACAATTTGAAGTTAACTAATGAGCAAGCTCTAAAAAACAAAATGAAGCATCTGCCTCTAATCTCTTTGGAGAAACTTGCAAGCAAAAATTGAAATTTTATTTTTAGAAATACATGTTTCTAGTTTTGCAAAGGTGCGAAACCCGAGGCTCACGTACATCCCATAACGAAACAGGAAAACACACGGTTTTATGCTACAGTTGTAAGATGCCTGTCTATCATCGCTCGAATTGTCCAAACTGCAGCCAAAAAAAAATAACAACCGGCTTCTATTTCATTTCATTTAGTTACACAATTGGCGGTGATCTTCCAAAAATTTCCATCCCAGCTCATAGCGAGACAGGACTAGCTTATCTTGACACAGCTGCAAGAGCTAGTGTAACCGGTCGCCAGCTATTGTTCCACTTGCAAAGGAGCGAGACAGTGTTCACACAAGTCTCGGCAGATGTTACATTGGCCAATGTCACCTCACATAACCAACACATATGTTATGTATGGTAAACGTGGAAATTATCATTGGCAATCGCCTAAAAATCATTAAAATGGTTTCACTTCCAATAGCATAAGACAATCGGAGTTTGATTATGATTGATTTTCCGAAAGAAAATGGCGTTGTAATGAACATCGCGCAACGGTGGTGGTATTTTGAATATCAAACGAACAAAAAATTTGGCTTTTATGATTCAAGCCGTTCTAAACTAAAAGTGCCAGCGTTCATACCAGAAGAACAGAGCGCTGAATCATTCATCATATGGTGCGAAACATTCAACGAATCACCCCAATAAAGAAAACTCGACGAGTTAAGCGCAAGAGCCATGAAGAAGAGTATCTGGGCTCAAAGCAGCTATGGGAAAAAGTAGTTCAAATGATCGCCCTCCAAAAGCTATACAGAGTATTTTCGAGACGCGATACCTGTCAACAAAGTTACCCCCGCCCCGAGCTCAATTGAGATAATGCTACTAACAAAGAAATTGCTTGGCTCTTTCATGTGACAGAGAATATAATTTAACAAGATGCGATTTGCAAAAAGCCCACAAAAGACTGTCCTCTAAACCGTTGAGTTACTTCAATCTCATTTATTTGACCTGAATATCTACTAAAAGATGGTATGAATCTAGTCTTGCCTTCTTCGAGATACGAAAATCAGATCTCAGTGCTATAAAGCTGGAAAACGTAATAATTTTACAGCCATTATGAAAATGGACGTTCATTTTACTATATTCACAGCCAGGCAGACTCAAAGGCCGATGTATTATAATAGTAAGATTCAAACCATGGCTAGGAGCTCTGCTCTGCCTAGTTGGCTACTCAGACATCCTTCAGCCATGAAAACAAATGCTAACTTAACATTAGTCAAGCAAAGCTGAATTTCATTGAAAACTAACTTTCACATAAAATGTGTACAACTTAAAATTCTTTAAGACCTCCAAAAGCTAGAAAACCAAGCACCATATGAAAATAATACAGAACATCATAAGCATTCATTTAATGTCAAAAACTAACAGCTCTTTCTTGACTCCCATAAGTATCCTTTTGAGTCACTCTAATCAGCATTCGTCTGTCTCGTTGTTCAAGCCACGTTTCTTTAGCTCTCAACAACAAAGCAAAATGCACACAGCATAAACCACTAGCTGTTGGAAATACTCGTAGTAGACGCCAGCAAAAGTTGCTGAGAGCTAGTTAACTTGATTGCAATCTACATACTGGAAAGGAGCAAGCGAATGCGGCCGAGACAGAAATAGGGATTCAAGTTAATAAGCAAAACACTTGCTTTATGGTGCGCAGCACACCATCGTCGTCGTCGTCGCTGCATCGATTGCGGAAAGCCATAGAAAAATTTACCTTCATTGCACATTTGCACTACTGAGTTTTACCTTTGAGAATCGAGAGAAAGGAAGTGATTGTGTTTGAGCGAAACACTGTAAAATATTAATCAAGAAATCTCAACGGCTGGCCGCTCGAACTGTTGCATAGCAGTTTTAGCGAAGATGCTTTTATAAAAATGCTATTTGTATAAATTTTGCCAAGGAATTCGTTGAGTTGACTTGAACTTATAAATAGACGCTCATGGGGGATAAAAAACGATCCCGGTGGACTTATTAGTAAATAAAGTCATCAGGTAATTTATAAAAAAACTGTATTCTCGAATTAAATAGTGATTTGTTTTATATCTCTTAATCTTTATCTGTCTTTCGTCATTTGAGCACTATTTAAGTATTTATGGCGAAGACGTTTCAAAATCAGTGTACATGAAAAAGTATACGAGTATAGCGCTAACAGATGAACAATTTATTCTAGCCTGTGCATAGAAACAAACAATCACAAATTCAAAATTCAAAGCTAACTATGCATTTAAACCTAAAAGAACTAGACAAAGATGGAATTGTTTTTGTAGGATGATTAAAATTGAAAAATGTTTAACTAAGTGGTTGTGAAAGTATGCACTGATTCTCATCAGACATCAGCTCATAGTGCATACTTGACTGATGTTACCACTTGCAGTGGGAGATGATTAATTTTTATTCACGTTAGTTATGATAAATTTTAACATTCTCGACTTATATCGATATCATTTGCTCATAAAGGTTATTAATTTGTGATCACGGTTTCTTTTTTATCTATAAATCAGCATAGACAACGTATATTGTCTCTAAAGCATTATCAAAGCAGAGAATAATTGATACGGAAAACTCGATGGTTTTGCAGAATAAGCCTCCGAAAGCAGAATCAAAATATAATTGTTTTTGTTGGATGATTAAAATTGAAATTTTTTAACCAAGTGGTTTCAAAAGTATGCACTGATTCTCATCAGACATCAGCTCAGGAAGGATGTGAGCTTTAATACCTGGGTGGAGTTTCTGTTTCGCGCGTATAAAGTCAGATGTCAAAATTTACATTTTTTGTCTTGGTAGCTGACCGCCAATGGGGTAGAGTCTTCCTAGTGGGCCACAACATCACTAGTGATGACAATATCACCCTTCAGCAGCACAAGGTCCGGGTTCAACAGAACACCATAATCGGTCCTAATGTGCGGCTTGTTAGTAGCATACCACCTGTCCGACTCTGCAGCCTTCTATACCTGTAGGAGGTCTAAAACTTTGTCGTGCCGGTTAATCCACTTCCAGTAAGTGACAGGGCAATTCTGGAGAATATGACTGATAGAATCATTCTTCTTGCAGCCACCCGAAATTCATTATTCTTGCAATAGTTTCGGTAAACGGTTTTGCGCAATATAAACGTACGTTAGGAATTGAGACATAGTCCAGTGCACATTCCGCGACTTTCTCTCAACAGATATGTGGTTGAAACAAGCATATGCCATCCAGCAAAAATGTGAGAATTGTGCTCCATTTCTCTCCAAAATGTCTTTAAATGGGACCAACATTTTGTTTGAGGGCTAGGTTTTTAAATTGCCTTGTGGCTTTTATCTTTTCCTAATTTGCATGACTAAACAAAATGGTATCAGATTGCGGGCTACGTGACGATTGACTCATTAAAATGGAACCATGGAATCGTTCCCATTTCGTCATTTCGTCCACCAAAGTTGATGGTTTAATAACGCAGCCCACCTTCTACATTTTCTCAGCAGTTTCTCAATTTACGTTAAAACAGATCGCCAGATTTCCTCACTTCACAGTCTCTGGAATGACCAGGTTGGACGTGGTAGTTCACAAAGTAACCGTATCCTATTAAGAATTAACAAAGATGGAAATTCACCTTTCCGTCCTACAGTCAACCAAAGGGTCTATTAGGTAATTCAGCATAGCTGTCCAACGTCCTTTGATGCTTTCACGCCCACATTGATGTCAAAGTTGGAGAGTAGAGCCCGTGACAAATTTACAGTCCAGCCATATTCATTACAAGCCGGCTGAAATAATGGTCCATTTCGGAGTCTCGACCATTTCGGTGTAGATACTTGCTTCAGAATACGTAGGTTTGGATTAAAACTAGTTTAAGTTCACTGAAATGGTGTAGTGAGACCAACGCTATGTATTGAACTATTCTCTATAAAATTTTTTACTGTGATTATATTGCTTTGGTATCCAAAATGTTGTGGAAAATATAGAAGTGTGCAGTTATATTCCAGTTGTATCAAAGTTTCCATTCCAATGTATGAAAACCACCAGAAAGCGATGAATATGATCGGAATTCGAAGAAATAAATCAGAATAACGGTTGGTTGTCTATTTTCCAGGAAATAAAAGACAAATGTGACAAGGAAGCAACAGCAAATTTATATTCAGTGTGTGTCTCCACAAAACATGAAAATCGTTTACTAAATCGATACAGAGATCACTCACGAATAGTTATATCTCGCGATAAAACTGACTACATAAATGTAAATCTTGTCAAATTGGAGCGAGCTGACCGAAAATATATTTTAACTCAAAGTCCTCTTAAAGAAACTGTATGTCACTTCTGGCTAATGATATGGGAACCAAATTCAAAGGCGATTATAATGCTTAATAAGCTATTGAAGAAAAAACAAGTAAAATGCCACACGTATTGGCCTGATCAAATTGGCAGGATCATAGCCTACAACCGGTGAATGTCGGTTTAATTGTGGAATTTTTTTTTAAATTGCGTAGAGTATACCAATAACTCAAAGCGGACATTCAAATTCCTCACGAGAGTTCATTCAGTTTCACTATACTACATGGCCAGATTTCGGAATACCGAGTTCGCCTAACTCAAACAAATACGGGAATCTAGAGCACTTTCACCAGACGTTGGCCCAGCTGTAATACATTGCAGTGCTGGCATTGGTAAATCCGGCACATTTTGCTTGGTGCTTACTGAAAAGGGGGAAGAAAATCACATATCTGTTCAAGATGTACTTCATGAATTATGAAAATTCAGAATGGGACTAGGCCTCATCTACTTTCATCTTTGCACCATTAACGAAAAGCCTGATCTCGAACTATAGATGGCGTGGTCTCTAATGATCATATCCGCCATCATACTAAATTGTATCATTGTTGGTATACTATTTCGGCCACTAGAAGCGCCTGAACGCAAGAACCCTGGGTCCAGGAAGAATTTGGCGCAAAACGAATTGCAGCGTTAAATATGAAAGCTGGCGGTCTTACATCCGACGTTGACAATAAAAATAGTCTTTTTGAATCTGGCCGATTTGCGTATGCTTCATTCAGCTAGTGTTGGACATGATATGACAAACATCACGACGAATCATAATAATAACACTAATGGTCATGCAATAAATGGCTCTCTGAAAACCGTCAACATTGTGACTGATGAAATGTTCCGTCATAGTACTAAAAGAAAAATTTCCCATCAGCTGGTTATTGTGTTCGGGACTGTACCTGGAATTTGGGCATGCCGTAAGGTATGGAATCGATAGCAAACACGCTAGGGGGTTTAGGAGTGAACCGCTCTTGCAGTGAAATGAAAAATTTTTTCGAAAGAAAGAAAAGGGGGCTCCTTTGTTGGAACGTTGAAAAGTGCGGAGGTTTTTGAAAAAGAGAACGTACAGAAAGTAGTGAAAAAATTTTAAAAGATTAATTCAAGAGCAAAAACTAAATTAGTGGCGAAGCAGAGAAGATTTTGAGTGAACTGAATAAATTCAAGAACAAAAAAAAACTAAATTGATGGTGCAGTAGCAAAAATTTGATGAATATAATATATTGAAGATCATCTGTAAAATTTCTCAAAACTAGAAGGGTAGTGGAAGAAAAAAAAACAGATAAATCACATACCAAGAAAAAAAAATAAAAAAATTGATGGTGGCGTTCCTGACTGCATTTGAGCCCGTATATGTGTACCACGAGTATAATGTACAAGGTATGTTGGAAGAAAGAAATAGAACGAGGAAGTAAAGACGGAAAGATTGCTGAATCGATGACGGAGTAAAGAATGAATGGTGTACTGGAAATAGATTTTGAATGAACAAGATAAGTACTACATGTTGATATAAAAAAAAATTCCAGCTTGCAAATAATTCATTAGTATGAAAGAAAAAAAATACAAGAGTCCATGGTCATAATTCACGTTAATTTAAATAAAGAAGATAAAATAACAACGGCATTTTTAACGACATAATTAGGAAATATAAAATGAATTATAAGGCCGTTTAGTTTTACCGAACTTACCGAACAGTAATTAAATTAACATTTAAAAATCAAATATAATGATCAAAGTATTGATAGCAAATACAAAAGATAGAGAGATATAGAGAAAAAAAACTAACAGCAATTTTATGAACGATAATCTTGATAGTTGCTAATAATAAATCTTTGGTGTGGGTGTTGCATGTAATTAAATAGCTTTTTTTATTGTTGCGGTCATTTGAATTATTATTTCGTTATTTATCTGAATTATTTTTTATATGATTTTTGGAATTATTTCACAATATTAGTGTGAATGTTACGATGGTTGTAAACCGATTCCGGCTGGAATGGGGTGAAATTAAAGCCCACCCAAAAAAAATAGCTATAGCTTATCATATTTCCATTTCTTCTTGATGCAATTTATGCTGTGTTTGGTTATTTTCTACAAGATTTGTTGATATTACTTACCTATTTGGAATGAAAAATATAATTTCGGAAATATTAACAAATAGTATTATTATGACAGAGTAAATTGAAAACTGATAGATAATGAATGTGTGTGTAGCTGTGTTGTTTCGTTTGCGTGCGTAACATGAAGGATCGTGGACCCCAAATGTCCTCAACCAGACTGGGCTAGTCGGTGGTGCAAGGCACGCAGGGGTTGTTCTTCCACGATTCCTTAATTTAAATTATGCTGCACTGACGACGGCTCGGCGGAGCTGGGTCGGATGCAACAAGCTTCAGCTATGTCTGAGCCTGAGCGAGAGAAGTACCTGTCTTTACGTTTTCACACCAGTAGATGTGAAGGGACTACTCCCGATATCATAGTCACGGTCACTAGACGTGATGCGCAGAGCATATCTGTGCTAGACGCTAGTAATGTGCGTCTGGAACATCTTACTTGGGTGCACATCTTCCCAAATGTTTACCTCATACAGGATTCGCTGATGATGGTTATTACCCTACTCAGTAAAGTGATGAATGCTGCTGACAGCAGCTGTAGCTTGTGTAACGCTTTGAAGAGCCTCCCCATAGTATCCAGCATCCGCAGCAGACGTTATGCTGATATATTTTATATGCCACTTTTCTCCTTATCTATAAGTACCAGTTGAGCTTATTTTTACAGTGACGGTGAAATCTCCGCAACTGAGGCTGAATTATATAGATGCAATAATTGGCGCGACTAGCTCTCCACCACGACTTTAAGTGCCTTGAAACATCCATTAGGTACGTTGAATACTTCTATCGTTTAGGTTTATGTATTAAAATTTTGATTTTGTGCAAATTTTCAATTTTTTTTATCATGAAGTGTTCATATTATCCAAGTTTTAACTGGACTTCTATGCATGCAAATATTGTTTGTCAAATAGGCATATAAGTAAAACAAAGGTTCAACCCTAAATCACTATAACTCATTGAATAGCCACCAAAATTATAGTCTTCGAAAAATCTATCTTTTCGTTTGTTTACTAATTAATTAATTATTTTTATTTATTAATTAATTATTTATTAATTAATTATGCCGTCGTAGGTAGATACATATAACTGGGTAGAACCTCTATCGAATTGTTAAAGATTACCATGCAAAACATATCTGGAAAATTTTTTCCCAATTACGTTCTTACCAATTCAATCTCAATCTACTCGAAAGCAGCTGCAATGAAAGCAATCGGAATCAAAATCATCTCATCTCCAAAGCTCAAGTGGCAGTTAAAGCAAACCCAGCTTCTAGAAAACTCAACTAGCTGCTGGTTCTCATAAACTGAGCAGCGGTGAAATTCAGCCACTTTAAAAATCTACGCCAGTTAAGCGTACATATAATTTAATACTATGAATCCTTCGATAGAAAGTGATTTCTCTCTTTTTGCACACAAAAACTTGGACATTAATCATGATTCTAAGCTCCCGCCAACAGTCAGTATTACACAAATAACTGCATTTCAGCTCAGTATTATGTGTGCAACTGTGAATAATATGTGAGTGTTAAAATCTGGGGCGCAGCTGTTCCTCAAAGTTTATATCTGCAAGGTTTTTTAAAGGTTGAATCTTCTTTAGAGCGGTTCACCTGAATTGCAAATTGGATACATTACCATGCATCTGGCTTAACAGTTTACATCAAAGACTTTCGAGGAGGACACAAGCGTAAAGTGATGATGCCATGACGATACTCTTGATAGTATGTTCATTTGGGCTGGATTAATCTTCCAGTGTAAGTCAAAAGAGAAGTTTTGTGAAGAAAATAAAGTGACGACAGTAACTGCACGATATCTTTGGTCATACGCACTATGAACATGTTTGAATTTGGGTTAATTGAGTTCTAAGTTTGTTTTTGTGTGTTGTGTACCAAAGACTAATAGTCGACATGCCAGATCGTCCTCAGGAAAGTTCAGATGCCAGAAGACTGCCAGCAGCCATAGTGCTTCGATTAAAAAGTTTTTTGAGACTAATGAGAAACTTTTAGAGTTTATTAGAGCTCAAAATGGATTAAAAGTATTAAAACTAATGACAGGGATAGAAGTAATTGGAAAATTTTTGTGCAAGGTAAACATGCAATACTTTGCAAGAATTATTTTTCAAGTTGCGTTGTTCGTCAATGTTGTCGAAGCTAATAACAAATCGTTATGCTTTGCAATTTTCGAATAGTTACTAATTTATTATTTAAAATTAGTAATCAAATAAGTGAAGTGACTACATCCTATGCCGTGACTATTAAAAGATTTCAGCTCTTTGACTCCGCCACTGAATTACTGCAGTGACGACAGTTCAGTCATTATTATATAGGAAAGCCAGGAGTCAAAATGGAAAATACATAGATCGCATGCAGAACATCTTGCATGGACCCAAAAAATAGTTTCATATATTTAATCACTTATAATTTTCAATATTTAATCACTTATAAACATATCAAGTTGATTCAGAGTCCTAAATCTACGACCACCAATAATTTAACATTTAATTAAAATGTATTTGCCTGGCTGGTATGTCGTTAATTATTGACGAAAACTTAAGACTGAATAATTGATGCAGATATCACCGAAGCATTTTCAAAAAAAAAACTGGGCCGCAATGAAGCTCTCACTACTAACGGTATCCCAAATTTTATTTTTACATTGTTTTTCTCTTTGTCACCTTTTTTTGCTTCGGTGTTTTTCCTTCTTTCTGGAACCCTATTACAAAAAAAAACCTCTAGCGCACCTGAACCGCTAGGAATAATAATGTTCGATGAACAATAGAAAAATCGTGCAGATTTTGAGTGCATATTCTACCATATGTGCTCCAACCTGTTTGGAGTGCAAAATCGCTTTGATCTTAACAATGCATTTAAACTCATGGAGTGGAAAGGTTTTCAGGACAGATTTAGGAAACCCAAACACTGCAAAACTTTGTAAGCAGCATAATATAACATAAACAAAAAAAATGCTTAGTGCTTGCAACACTTTACCAGCACTGCATTTAAAAGTCTCCCACAGCTGCCTCATGCACCAATCAAACAATTCTATCGATCTCGATTTTATCCGATGATTTCGTCGAAAGTTACAGGGATAGACAGATGAAAGTTACAGGGATAGACTAGATGAAAGTTACAGGGATAGACTAGAACTTAGAAAATTTGAACATTGATAACTTATTTTCATTGTAAATGTTTGCGATATAAATACTTCATGTAAGCATGTATTGGTATGAAAATAGCAAAAAACCCATCGCGCTGACAACACTTTGCTTGTATCAAAGCCAAAACTATATCACACCTAGGGTTATCAGTCGCACAAGTTTTCAAATTTTCGAAAACTTAATATAAATTTTTTATTGTCACTACAAGATCATTGCCGTTAGAAAATTTTACGATAAAATCGCTTAATAAAGATATTGCAAAAAAATACAAAACTAACAATAGCAGGCAGCCCTATCATGGTTTTTCACCAGATTCCTTCTGGAAGATGCATATTATAAGCTCCATTTATGAGTTGAAATTCGTATTGATTTCATGACTGCACTGGAAGTCATAGGGCAAAAAGCTCTACTTTCCTGAGCGAATTTTCAAAAGGAGAGTCACCGTTCATGGTCGATTTTATATGAGTTGGTTTTCGCTGTAAGAGATGAAATTTTTTCAGGAGAGTTGATGATTTGAAGGCTTTCACTTTCAATGCCTGCCATAGCTGCAAGGTTGCTAGCACATTCATTAACGAGTCTACAACTTAGTAACTGCAATATGTCTTTTAAGTTTCATAATAAGGTTAAAAGTTATCGCAATTCAAAATTTTTCAAATTTTTTCAATCTCATTTTAGGCGCCTAGCGCACACATAGGGTTACAAATTTCAAAGAAATTATCATATTCACATTTGGAATATGTTCCATGTTCATTCCATAAACTTTATTTTTGCGTAATTATTTGTTGACAGAAAAATAGGTACATTTGAAGTATCACTAAAATGGCTGCCGGTATCAAAGGGTTAAAGATTATTAACTTTTTGTGATACCTGATACTATTTTGCTTATACATCAATGTATCCTGAAAATTTTAGTTCAATCGGATGGCGCGTTCTTGAGATTTTTTCACTGAATTTTTTTGCTGATATATTTATATATATATATATATATATATATATATATATATATATATATATATATATATATATATATATATATATATATATATATATATATATATAGAAATATGCTTTTTTAGCCAAATTGGCTTTAACATTAGTAAAAAAAACAATAACTGTATTTATGCTTTATTCGGGCACCAACTGGATCGCATTTTACTGCTTTTGCCTACGTTCTCGACTTCTAATCCTCGTCGATTGACTTCAATTTGGTTTCGATTAGGTTCAAAGTTTTCGCAATGAATTTACTTGAAACTTGACGACAAAGTCTCAAAGTTTTTTTTACTGCTAAGTTTCTCGCCAATCATGATTGAACATAAGTTGCCACAGAATGCGGCCGGTGAACATTTTGTCTATTCATTTTCATCGAACCACTTACGGCTTCAATGAACCTGTTTCATCTGTTAAAAGATATGTTAATGAGATTTGTAAGAATTTCGACTTCAAATTGTCGATATTGTCTATGAAAAGTATTAATGGAAATGGCTAATGAATTTTTTGTGCATGTGAAATGCATCAAATTTTCATCTTAGCTCTGAACAATTAACTCAGTGTGTCTATTATTCTTTTAATAGCTTTTTAAGACTTTGTTTGACATTTTGCATTTAATGCGATGCATAACTGAAATTCGAATGTCCATACTTTGAAAATCAAAATTTGAATTGCAAATTTGGTGAGGAGTTGTAATTAAGACTATCCACCATTTTATTCTGCTCTATAGCTTAAGGTTCTTGGCAAGAATTTCGTATCTTTAATATGCATTCTTGCTATTTACTAGCATTTTAGTCCACCCAACCTATTTGGTTTCGAGTCAATTTCCCACTTTAATACCATTTATTCATATTTCAATAGCCTTTATTTAATCCATTTCAAATAGTCTTGACAAACTGTACTAAGCAATTTTGAAAAACAAATAAACTTTGTTCGTTAATATGGCTGAAGAATTTTCAAGCTACAGACTGTGGTCTCTATGGATTTAAAGTTCAATAGCGAACAATTTTATTTGATGTCTATTGAAATATAACAGCAGCGAAAAATCAAAACAACTTACCTACAATTATTGGAAGATGCTCATTTTCTAGAGTGTATCATACTAAAAATAACCTACTCACCCACATTGGGCGCAAATGTTTTTCAGTTTATAAATCACATTTTAAGAGCTTTGAGTTTTGTTTGATGTTTATTGTATAATGTTTATGATATAAATATTCATAATTCAAAATCCATTTATGATTTAAATTTGAAATTATTCAAAGATAGTATTTGAAGTTAATGGGATCGCTTCAACATTCAATTTCTTGGGATTTTTTAGTATCTGATGATGAATTTTTCAGAATTAAAATTAAGTTTATCTTTTTTATGTTTAAAATAGAAATAAGCTAAGTTTCCTGAGAATCGAGGTAAAATAATATTCAATCAATTCGATTTTCAAAAGCAGGCCGAGAGCTCAAAATTAAGTTCTGAGAAAGTGTACTGTCTAATTAAGTCGAACCAAATATTATTGTATAAAGTATTATAATATTATTGTATAAATAGTATTGTATAAAGCTCAGTTTATGTTTAGAAAATTATTTTAACTGTTCCATTTGACTACTAGCACTATGACTTTAACTTCTTTGAAATTCAATTTAATTGTAATCAAATTTCAGTTGGGGAAACTTAATGCATAATCTATCAACTTTATTTCAATCAATAAACCTACTTTGCTTAAAAATTTAAAGCTCAGGCACATCTACTAGTACCTGTAAATCTCAACTTCACACATAAAATGCTCCCCATGTGTCTCTTCACCGATTTCCCCAATTCCAGCAATCGAGTTTATCGTTAGCATTGTATATTTTCATACTACACTAACGTAAATACTGTCGGCCCTCGACTTGACAGAATTCATATTTAAGAATTCGCGAGAATGCCTCCCTCTAAAAAATATTATTTTCTTCCGTTCGAAAGGAATCCACATTTTCTACTTCAAAGCATAGCTTTCCATTTGCTGACGTCAAGCATCACCGCTTGCGTACGAAAATGATGTCGCACCTCAACCTCAGCCTCTGGCAGGCAATTCTTTTGTTGAATTTATACAGACAGGCGGTAAGTAAAATGCTGGTGGGTCTTTTGAAAAATGTTTACTTTTGATCGACGCCATAATACAAGAAGTATTGCAGAGCAATTGAATTGTAAGCCAACACGATTGATGCCTGACATCTTCGTACCGAAGTGAAACGGAACTTCACTTCATATTCGATTTGACACTCGGAGCTCGCTGACACTCAAGGAATCTGAAAAGATTTTTAGGTGATGTACATATGTATGTAGGTACCCACCTACTTATGATCACTAAACTTTGAGAAATTGAGCGCTTGTGTTCTTTGTCCGTTGCGTACAAGATATCAAAATGTTTCGTTTGTTGCTAACTGATGTAACCTTAAACGGAGATATTTATTTTATTTATTTATGTTTATTATATCTTTTGTGAGTGCTCAAAGGTTAAACTTTCACATATTTTTGAATCAGTGATAAATATTCGTGTCTGTTTTTTCGCCGGCTAAACCACATTTTCTGATTGCTCGTCAGTCCAGTTGACCTGTATCGCTATCGTTGGAATCGATTAGATATTCGAGTAGAGCTGTTCGTACGCAAAACAAAATTTATGTCCATGTACTGACGTTAAAACATGACGCACACTACATACCAACTACCATGACAGAATGAGCATACATATGAGGCAAAGCTAATCTTTTGTCCAAATAAACCAATAGTAATAATATTTGCCGCGCTACAGCCTTATCGCGATTCAGGAATATCCCAAAACCAAATCTAGCTAACTGAATAATAGCGGTCGGTTATATATGAATGTTTGCAAAACTGTCGGATTTCCCATAGTCTAATTTAGAAGCGCCGTTATGAATGAAAATATATGACAATTGATCTGAATATGATGGCGTAGGTGGAAGTCGCACAGCAGTCTGTAGTCTATGCGTAAACTGGGCTGAATTCAGTGACGGCCTATTTATGTTTTATCGTAACTAATTCTTGGAAAACCATAGGAAAAGATGGATTGAATCAAAATTTTAAATTAAGTACAAAGAGCCTTTTTCAATTGATTCATACTATGAAAAATAGAAACAATGTAAGAAGCTAGATTTGGGATTTACTGATTTGTGCTCTAAATGCCTCTCACTATAAATCTTATATACATGAATATGAAATCACACTCCAAAATCTGATCCCAATTCTTCATTCATCTGCAGAACCATATTATAGTTAAAGCTCTCTTCATTAAACATCTGTTTCCTGTTTCAGCACCGGAAACTATCACTGACATTCCACCCCACACAGCTGAATTCCATATCTAATTGCAACACGAGCCTTACATCAGAGCCGGCTGCTTTCAAAGCTTCGAGGACATGACTTAATCAAGGCAATAACTTATATTGATAATTTCCACTGCCAACCAAGAGTGTGTGATTAGTGAAATGTTTCGGTTTTTTACGAATCCGGTTGATAGTAGACTCAATTTGCATAATACAGGGAATTAAGTCGCGATTATTTTAATTATCACTAGTATAGCAAACTCTATTGTAATATTTACTGTTATTGTTGTTATTGTTCAAACCCACTCGATTCGCTAATCAATGTGATAAAACCGATTTGGGTTCTATACCCACACATAATATTCAATATCCATGAGTATTGCCAGAAGTAGTTAGACTAATATAATGCATTGATATATTAGTTTGAGGAAAAATTCTTTGCACATTTTTATAAGAGAGGTCTTTGCATCAATTTTGAAAACTATTATTATGTGATTTGTATTTGAAAATGTGTAAACTAAATATTATCATAAGAAAATTAAAAATCCATCGCAAGCTGCCGAAAATGCTGTGCAGTTTGTGGCAAAAATGTAATAGCAAACAAATCTAAACAGCACAGTGTAACGGGGTGACAAATGAAATAAAACCCCTCTCGCCGGTCAGGGCAGTCCGCTCTATAGCCCACCACTCAATTAGTTATGTTCAGGAATATAACCACCACTCGGTAGTGCAAAACTAGGGACGCTGTAACACCCAACTTGTGTTGTATACTCGTCGTATGCTTACAGCCTAGATCAGCTATACTCAACCCGCGGCCCGTGGGCTGCTTGCGGCACACGAAACTCCCAAGTGTGGCCCGAAAGTGAAAGTTATTGATTTCCTCACTGAATGAAAAACTCTTGGTTGGTTCAACTATTTTTAATAGTATTGCAACGATTCATTCAAAATCATTAAACGAACTACGGAAAATAGTTATTTTTACTATGTTAATATAGTTAATTTAACGATATAAAAGTAGTTGGTTCTGGTTATACAAAAAATATCACAACGTTCATGAAATCAACTGTTTTAGTTGTTTCATAACCACGAAAATTAGTTGATAAATAGAAAAATATTCATCAATTCACTCAAAACTTCAATGTTTCGAATTATCAACAGTTTTTATGATACTTAAACTACTTTGCGATAGTTGATTTCAACAAACGTAATTCAGTGAGCAACGTCTTTGGAATTATTCTACGCAAAGTAGAATGATTTCAACATTTGGACGTTTTTCATGCTCCGAATGAAATTTTTTTGTTTTTTTATCAACCACGCGTCATGGGGCATAAAAGTAATCAACAATTTTCTTATGGTTGTTTTAACTATAGCCCTAGTTGATGCAAAAACAACTAAGGAAAACTGTTGATTTTTCATACTCCTCGTACTCATACTCCTATTCTATCATAGAAGTTTCATATACTACATGGCAAAATTGTGTTCGGTTTGCGCTTCGATATAATTCATATTCACTTTATGCTGTGAAGCCTTTATATTACGATGTATGACGCTTTATAAGTTAATCACATTACAGTGTCTTCCACTGTGGCAAACGCAGTGGCCACAGTTGAAGTTGGTGAATCACAATGCAGCGACAATGTCGCTGTCAATGCAACCAAGGCAACAACCAAATTCATTTTCTTTGTCTTTTGTATTGCTAAATCCTGTTGTACGAGGATTAGGTTGGCTTGTCACAATACACATCAGCCATCGCTTGTCTATTAGACCATTCAACCTAATTCAAACAGAGTTTATTCAACCTAGTAGTGATGACAACCTATGGTAGGTATCACCGCTAGCGGTGCGACAACATTGGAAATTTGGCTAATTCGGCCGCAGCCAATGTGCGCGTTACCATACAAATGTTAAATTCAACAAACGAAATTATACACTACATACTATAGTCATTTACTATTTCGTACTATGTATATTGTTGGAATACCATTGTTTGTGGTTGCTTACTTTTTTCGCACCACGGACGTTGTTTATCAACCACGCGTCATGGTGCATAAAAGTAATCAACTATTTTTTTATGGTTGTTTTAACATTAGCCCGTAGTTGACGCAAAAAAAACTCAGGAAAATTGTTGATTTTACCAAGATTTTTCTTTCAGTGCTTTTAAATTTTTCATGTTCATAAATATGTTTTTGCACAAAAGTACATATACAAACATAGTTTCATGTTCAAACAAACGAGAAATCTGAGAGACCAAGGCTACCATTGCAACATACACTCAGTGTACTGCCATTGAACCTCCAACCCTTGTCGGGGTATAGAACAGAATGAGAGCTTATATAGAGAGTCACTGTATCTATGGCCAGTGAATTTCAGATAATTTCTTACGCAGTAAAAATAAAATAAAAGAGTAGTAGGTTGAAATTAATAGTAATATATTATTTCAAAAACTAATAAAAGGACACCTTAATGAAAAAAGTATTCATCTTCTGAAACGATTTGCCACGTATATGAATATTTTAATATAATTAGCTTATTGTTGTTACATCAAATTTGGTTGGAATGTGTGCACATAGATAAAATAAAAATTCGATAAATTTTATTTTATTATCAACGTAATTTCTGTCAATACATATAATAAGATTGAATATATTGTCCGAATCTACCAAAAAGTATTAATGTTTAATGCGACTAAGTGCTTTTAAAATTTAAAATTATGCCATCGTTTAAAGAGTGAGAAACCTTCAAAGCAAACTAAAGTGAAACAATGTAAAAAAAAAAACAGATGAAAAGATAGATAAAAATAGATTAAAATAATAGAACAATTGACTGGCTTTGACTCAGCTGCATTGTGCTTGGTTTTTTGCAGACAAGCCAATTACATTAATTCTTTTCTTCTAAAGAAGTGGAAAAATTGAAATGAATCTATTTGTTATTTGTGAACGGAAAAGAATTATCTTGTCTCGGCCGGCTTATCAAATAATAGCAGATATAGTTGCTGTTGGAGTAATATTTTTGGCAGGACAATAGTAGTAAATTTACTACTAGACCAGCAAAGGGGGCTCGTAAGTGCCTCTGCTTTCAAGCAATCCAGACATTGCTCTGTGGCTCGACCACTTGTTAAACATTCAATTGTATGATAGCGTTCAGAGAGTATATTTGTGGCTCATAGTTCTCATTGTTATCAACTAAATTTGAATTTTACAGAAAATTCAGAAATCGAATCCAGCCTTCGGTACTGAGCATTTCATAGAGCTGACGTAAGAGACACCGAGTGGTTCTTAAGTGGCATTGGTCGCTGGTAGCTCGAGTTTCATATGTTACACGAGTTACATATGTGAAAGTTCAGTCAATCAGATTGCTGATCTCCGGCGGAAGATGTCCCGAAGATGTACCAAGTACATCTCAAACTTGTGTGGAACAAACGAAGGCTCGGATATGTAAATATGGTCTCATAGGCCATATACTGATGTTTCGTGTGAAACGAGCCAAACGATCACGATAAGAAATGGGGCATATATATTATATATAATATATAATATATTAAACGGAGAATACAGCTCGCTAATAAAACTCTCTACTCCGTTCTGGCCCTACTGAAGACCAGCTGCATACACAGGAAGACGAAGCTCCAAGTCTACAAATCAATCATCAGACCTGTGCTGTGCTACGGATGTGAAACTTGGACCCTTACCCAAGCATCCGCAAATATGTTGAACGCCTTCGAAAGACGGGTCCTCAGGCGTATAATTGGAGCTAAACAAGAGTGCGGCCAATGGCGGATAAGATACAACCACGAGTTGTACGAGGTTTTTGACGAGCCGGAGGTTGCTACAATAGTGAAACTGCGGAAGCTGCAATGGGCTGGTCATGTGCAACGAATGGACGAGCATCGAGTACCTAAGAAGGTATTCGACGGAAGGGCCGAGGGTCGAAGACCAGTGGGAAAACCCAGAAAACGCTGGTCTGACTCTGTCGACGAAGACTGCGCAAAGCTGCTTGGATTTCGAAATTGGAGGACGCGGTCATTGGACCGAGACAACTGGAGGCGTCACCTACGAGAAGCCAAGGCCCGAGAGGGGCTGTAGTGCTACGACGACGACGATATTATATATATATATATATATATATATATATATATATATATATATATATATATATATATATATATATATATATATATATAACAGCCAGTAAGTACCTAGTATGAAATTCACAAATACTAGGGACGAGTATTTTTACGAACTATACATTTAATCAAGAAATTACCCAATAAATTTTCTCTATTTGATTCATTTCATCAAGGTGGGGTGCACTCACTCAGTCGTTTCAGTCAGCAGCATGGAGTGGTGTGTGCAGCGGCGTACATTTTGTGTAAAACCCTATTTTCAAAAGACCCATTCATTCATCCGCGTACAGCGTGCCTTTTGTTTGAGGTTCAATATTGTCTCCCCCGTGTTCCCGATCGAAATCGAATTGTTTTGTGTCAAAAGAGTGCATAAGAACAACGTCGCTACCGCAGAAAAAAAGAGAGGGTTTGGGCTGCCATTGAACAGTCTCCCCGGCATTCAATACGGAAATAGTCAGGAACTCTTTGCATTTTGAGGCGCTCATCGAATAATTAAAAAACATCTTCATATGCATCTTTACAAAATGGTAGTCGTCCAGAAATTACTGCCACGTGATTATCAAGCCAGACAACTTGCTTCTAGAAACATGCTTGCTGCGCCCCCGGGGGACGCCATCATTTTCTTTTCCGACGAGGCACATTTCCACCTAAGTGGATGTGCCAATAAGAAAACATGCGCTGTTGGAATATAACAAACCACCGGTAGCTCCACCAGAGGCCTCTGCACTCCAACAGGCTTCCAGTATGGTCTGAGAAATGGGATCATCGGCCCTTATTTTTTTGAAGAAGACAGCCGAGCTGTTTCGGTCAATTCAGCTTGTTGCTTGACCATGATCCAGGAATTTTTCTTGCCTGAATTGGATGAATTTGAGCTGAAAGACGTCTGGTTTCAGCAGGATGGAGCCACAGCCCACACAGCATGGATTGTCATAGACTTTTCGAGAGCATGGTTCCACTGGCCAGGGCGCTCTCCTGATTTGGTCCCTTGCGATTTTTTCCAGTGGGATACCTCAAAATTAAAGTTTACAATTACCACCCTCTGAACCTTGAAAGCTCTTAAAAATAATCCGGACCAATATCGCAGAAATCCCTGTCAGAATGCTTCAAAGAGTGCACGAATACTTCAGAAAAATGCAGTTAGAGTATATACGGGCGGAAGGAGCACATTTTGAGGGATGTACTATTGAAAAGTTTGTAAGTTTAAATGTCCATTATTATAAAATGAGCGAAAAATAAAAAATCAGAATAAAGCTCAGTAGTTTGTGATTTATTCAATTTCGTCACTCATCTGTCTGTGACGCTCTTCCCTGTATTTAACGACAAAAATAGAGATAAAGAAGCATGTGGAATTGTGGCAACTGGTACCGGCAAATTATAAGACAGTGAAAAGCTGCGCTCAATTGCTTTTGACGTTGTTCTCATCGACTTTTCTGTGCGAATCATCAGATTTGAAAATGAAGTATGTAAAAAATGTCTAAAGAAAAAGGCTTATTGATTTCCACTAAGATGATATCTTAAGAATCACACTAGCAATTCAGCCTGATTTCACTAAAATTGTCAAAACTTTGTCACACTGTCAGGGGTCATACTAAATTAATACTAAATATAATTTTGTTTTTGTGTAATATAATTTGTTTATTCGAGTTTGTTTTTGTAACTTTCACTAGACTGCGGCCCACGTAGCTAACTACACATTCCTTAGCGGCCCTGAAGTAAAAAAGGTTGAGTATGGCTGACCTAGACAATAAGAAAATACATAACTATAAAAAATAAGACGAGAGCTATTAAGGCTGCGAGACACTAAATACATAGAATATCGAAGGAAAACAATCACTCCGCACCTGGACTTCACTCGAAGTCAATTAGAACTTGATGGATTGATAGCCTGGAGTGGATCTAGACGGCGCTTATCACAGATTCAGAGAGTGGATTACTGTGCTTCTTCTGTAATATGTTCAGAAAGGATGTCCAGGCTTCTTATGAGCCCGAATATGTTCCTTGACGGCACAGTTGCCATGAAGAGCAGAACCAGAGATTTCTAATCTTCGTCTCACTAGTGCTGGACAAAGTATGAGAAGATGTTCTACACACTCTGTCGTTTCCCCACAGTATCTGCAGCAGTCGTCCCGCTCTCTATAGAGACACTTTTTGCGAAAAAGGTGACCTTAAGGGCTCTTATGCTATTTTTGCGGAAAACTACCGCTTCTTTTGTTCTTTGGCTATCGAACCTAAGGTATTTTTGGAGTGTCTTAAACTTTCATTTTGTTCTTGTTTCATATTTTAATTTTCTTGTTTGTATCTGCCTTCGTAAAGCCTTAGTATGAAGAGGGGCCTGTGAAGAGCATTCTTGCTACTTTTTTGGCTTTTGTATCAGCTTTTCTGTTTCCTTGGTGCCCCTCATGACTGGAGACTCAAATTAACTCCATGCTGCTATGTGCCTATATTTCATTTCTGGCCTCTAATTAGAACTCATATTAAAACTTACCCAGAAATCTTTCCGTTGTAGGTGCTAAAGCTAGCCACACCTAACCAGCCAATCAACTCGCCAAAATAACTAACTAATAACTTTCGACAGAGCTATTCAACTTTTAGAATAAATTGGTATTATTTAGTTGTAAATTTGTGTAGCTTTTAATGAGGATGTTGGCAACTCTGTAGCTAGGGCAGGCGCTGAAAGTGGAAACCTTCAAATCATCGACTCTCCTGAAAAAAATGATGCTTCTTTGAAAAAAAGCCACTCATATATAAATCTTATGCATTGTCTACATAGCCAAAGTAAAAAATTTGAAATTTTGCAACGGGCACGGCTGGTAACCTTTTTCCCAATTTACCTATATTTTTAGCATAAAAAACTTCTGTTCGCAGAAACTCACGATCTGATGATCAGAATTAATTGAAATTTACAGAATGTATTTGTGTTAAGTAGGACCAGATCTGATAAAATGCGGACAATTTTGTGCCAGTGGTGCCATTTTGAAAAATCACTAAGAAAAATAACTGCTTTTGGCCCTATAAATTCTAATTCAGTCATTCGATTTTGACGAAATTCACACAATAGCTGAAATGGGTTGAAAAATTCAGCTGGAGCTGCCAGCTATGGTGATTTTGGTGTCTTACATTTTGAAAATTCACTGAGAAAAATAAAGCTCTTTACCGTATAGCTTCCAGTACAGTCATTGAATCATAATCAAATTCAAATAGCAAATTAAACTTATTGTAGGCAATATTTAGTAGAAATTAAGTTGCAAAACAATGGTAGGGTTGCCAGCTATGATTTTTTATTTGTATTTTTATAGACCTTACAGTGAAAATAATTACCAAATACTAAGATCTAGAAAATTTGAAAATTTTTGCGAATGGTAGCTCTAAATTTCTTTGCATCCCTATAAACTCCAATGCAGTCATCGGATCAATACGAAACTCGTAGAGCAGGTTGACTCCAACGTGAGGCAGATGTGACATATTTTTGTTTCGGTGTTAGCAAAGATCTGCCAGCACTAGGCATTTTTGTTGTTTTCGATCCAATTAATGCTTGCATTAAGTATTTTCATCGCAAGCATTTGCAATGAAAATAAGTAAATTATGTTTAAATTTTCTAAGATCTGCACATTTTTCGGATGACAACCCCAAACACCTTTCTATCGTTGTAACTTTCGACGAAGTCACCGAAATTAAAATAAGTTTAGATTCTGTTATTACTTAGGGTGTATTAGTTTTAAGTAGGAAAAGTATGTAGTGGTAGAATACACACTCAAAATCTGCACAAATCTTCTACTGTTCTTCGAACATTAGTGTTTCTAGCGGTTCTGATGCGCTAGGGTTTTTTCCCCTTTTTCTCGGTATCTAATCGGTGGGGTTGGATTGAGCAACGCAAGGTGGAAGATTGGTGGAACGAAGATCAGGAGTTTTGGCGCATAGAAGAATTGGAAGTAATCGAATGAAATTCTATTGGTTGGACACGAGTGCAGAAGATTTTGGGACGAGGCGAGACATTTTTGTGTTTGGACAAAATACACCATCGTTGGCAAGTTTCAGTTGTGGCGAACGACGAGCATCATCAAAAAAGGCCCTAGCGCGGGAACAACTAAGCAATAAGAAAGCGTAGTTAAACACTCTTGGCCGCGATATTCCTAGGTACAGTATTCGACGTAACATCAGAGACCTGTGAAGATCCGAGCGAACCCGTCCCTTTCTTCTCGCTTCCAGTGACGGGATAGTGTTGGTCGTGGGGTGGAAACGAGTGGTGCCTACCAACCCCATCACCGGTAAGCATCTGCGCCCGGAACCGACCACCCTTGATTCCATTCGGAACTAAAAAGGAGTTGGAGTATCTGCACGTTTGATACCGCAACAAGTTTCAGTTTCCAACTAAGCTATCTATTCAAAAGCCAATATATTACGCCAAGTAAAAATTACTGGATTGCTTTTCAGACAAATCAAAATATTCATCAAATCATGTCGTTGGGTAAAGCGATTTTAGGTTTTGATGTGAAAAAAACTTGCGCATCAGAACCGCTAGAAAACAAATTTTCGAAGAAATTGTCTTTGAGTGACAAAAAAGTGTGGAAAGACGTAATACACTGTTTTGTAGAATCATATCAACCATTCCTTATGCAAAGCAACAAAAATCAACTATAACTCAAATGATGAAAATGTTCAGTGCTGGCAACACTTTTCGAACGAAGCAGCAATAAGTTTACCATAGCAAGCTCATAATCAAATCAACTTATCCTTTGAATTTCGTTCTCATCGCAGGATTTCATCGAAAGTTTCAGCGGTTAAACGTTGTTTGAGGCTGCCATTCGGAAAATGTTCAAAACACGGAAAATTTAAAAATTGATTCCTTATTTTTATTGCAATTACTTTGCATATGAGAACGTAATTTAAAGCATCTGTTGGTGCAATATTTACGGAAATGGCTAATGCTGGTTAGCCTGTGTCAGCAGCAAAGCAAAATACATACCAAATCTGCTTCACGTTAAGTTAAACCCAAACAGTAAATTTCGTTTCGATTGAATCACTGCGCTGGAAGTTAGAGGGATGAACAGAATTTAAGGGCTACCACCCTAAAACCTTTTCAAATTTTTAAAGCGTTAATATTTGTTGTTAATTTTCATTGCAGGATCATCCCCATTTGCAAATCTAATGACATAATCGCTGAGTAAAGAAATTAAACAAAATTACAAAAATTGTCATAGCAGGCAGCCCTTTCATGATTTTTGTACGAAATTTCTACGACATTTGCTTCATATTAAAGTCCATTTACTACGTGAGCTTCGTTCTGATTTCTACACTGGACCT
Organism: Nemotelus nigrinus; assembly: GCA_947369275.1. Taxonomy (NCBI): domain Eukaryota; kingdom Metazoa; phylum Arthropoda; class Insecta; order Diptera; family Stratiomyidae; genus Nemotelus; species Nemotelus nigrinus. The sequence goes on from OX376372.1 coordinate 53,511,697, forward strand.
GAAGTTATTGGGGAAAAAGCTTTATTTTGCTGAGCGAATTTGCAAGATTTAGGAGACAAAAATCACTATAGCTGGCAGCCCTATTCTAATTTTTCAGCCAAATTTTTATCAAATGTTACCTTAGAAAAGATCCAAGTACTGTGTGAATCTGATGGCTGAATCGAAAGTTATAGGCCTCAGTGATTTTTTTCTCAGTGGTTTTTCAAGATGGTACCACTGCCACACGGTTGCCCGCATTTCAAAATCACTTCTATCAGACCTGGTCCTAGCTAATACCAACACGTCCTGTAAATTTCACTATGATCGGATAATCCGGTCATCAGTTCTCGTGAACAGAACTTTCGAGTGCTGAAAATAGAGGTAATTTGGTGATGGGTTGCCGTTCGTGTGCAAATCGGAATTTTAAAAATTTTGATTTGACATGATGGACAAAAGTTAAAATTTATCACTGATTTAAATTTTTTGTCAAAAATCAAAAATTTTTCAGGAAGGTCAATGATTTGAAGGTTTTTTTCAGGAGCCTGCCGTAGCTACAGGGTTACCTGCACTATCTTGAAAATCCACGTGTGCTAAATTTTAGTCAACATTAATACGCTCTGCAAATTTCACGATGATTCATTGTTTTGCTTAGACGAAATGACAAATCATAATTTGAAAAAAAATCCTTCCCTACTTTTAGGCATGCTGCACCCACACATGGCTCAAAACTTCCAACATTTTTACATAAACAAGCTTAAAACATAATAAGTTTTCATTCCCAAACATTTATTTTAACAAAAATTTACACTGCTTGGAAATATAGCAGTACCTGAAAATTCACTAAAACGCTCGCCGCCGCCAAAAGGTTTAGGATATCTGAATTCTAGCAAGTCATGAACCTACCTACTATATACATCTGCAATCGGATCGGCCACTCCAGAGATTATCTCGGAAAATCATTTTACTGATATATATATATATATATATATATATATATATATATATATATATAAATATATATATGCATATATATATATATATATATATATATATATATATATATATATATATATATATATATATATATATATATATATATATCTATATATATATATATATATATATATATATATATATATATATATATATATATATATATACATATATATATATACATACATATATATATATATATATATATATATATATATATATATATATATATATATATATATATATATATATATATATATATATATATATATATATATATATATATATATATATATATATATAAAGAAATATATATATATGAATTTTCGGCGAAACGAGTTTCATACTAATTTTCTTCGAAAATTAGTAAAAAGGGCAAGCAATTACTTAGAATTGAAAAAACAATCAGAGTCAAGTTGTGCTGTGTTTTAGCAACCTTTTTTTCCCCCTAATGATTTTTTGGATTTTCTCCAAAAAAAACTCCTGGCTTCCTGACTAGCAGGCATCAGCCAACGTTTACTCGATTTAGTTCAAACAAAAATTGCGTATTAACTACGCGCACTTTTTTTCATATATAACAAACAAACATAGAACACAAAGGCATCTCGAAACAACGCGACGATGCGAACACGCAGTTCAAGACACGATGATTCATGTCTTGTCAATTCCAGAGAAAGAACGTCCTTCGGAGAAAAACAGTCACTGCAGTTCTCCGGCTACAACCTACCACCGCAAGAGACAACACACGAATATTAGCAACTTTGAATGGATTGTAGCATCTGATAGCAATATGGAAGAATAAATACGCGGATGGCTGCTGAAGTCCAAAAACTGTCCTGCTTACGAGATCGCTTACATGCTCACGTGGCATCTGAGAAGCTTTTTTACTTATTTCTTTATTTTACCCTTAAATAAATAATATTGACTGTAATGTTTATTTAAATATATTCAATTTTGCGAAATTTGAAAATTTATTCTTTTTCGACAATATTCTACTCTATTAAAAAATATTCTAAAAAATTTAAGTATAGAAAATAATATATGCATCAGAGTTAATTTTTTTAAGTAAAGTCAGTATCAGAATAATAAAAATAAAGCTGTAAGACATAAGTTTCTGCTCCTGTTTTAGAAGAAAAGTTAAATTACATTTATCTATAAATTAGATACGTAAATTTTTTGATTACGATCGCGTCGTTTGTCAACACTTACTCGTAAATTTAGTGGTCTAATTTATTGAATATTAAAATTATATTCAACAGACTTCAATGCTGGCACTTCTTTCCAAATGAATTGCAAACTGCATGGTAAAATTGCACAAGTGGAAGTTTTTCTTTTAATACCGCCAATCAAAGCAATTAAAAGTTTTCTGTCCATCTATCACAGAGCTAATGTTTCGGGATAGCTTCTCTATGATATTTAACTCGATAGTATTATCTCGTCATGGTCATATACCAACAATCATAACTACCCCTTTATCAGGAATCGCAATTACTGTTATGATAGGACTAATCCAAAGATTTCGTGCAATTTATTAATTGAAATTGTTCGTCAGGTATAAAAGCGAGTAATTATCGGGGCAGCGATTTAGTACGCTCGAGTTCAAATAAATATTCACTTCTTTGCTACCGCTCGTCACATTCGCGACCCCCACAGCATTAAATGTAAACAAAAGATATAATATAAAATAAGAGTGCAATACGCTTCCGGTTTTTCGTTCGCCGTGTGTCGTAATTTTGCCAAAATACAGAAGAAATCTACGTTCTAAAACGAGTGAAAGAATAGTTGCAAACGCAGTCTAGCGACTAATTTCGTTCGCTAAGTGTTTCCGCACAAAAGATAACTCACACTGAATTAATCTCAGGCGCGGCATTGTACGGACAATAGAATTTCCCGTTCCTGAAAGCGTAACGGGGCTACCTTCGAAACGACGGTGGTGTAAAGTATGAATATACGAGCTTTCATCTTCGGGAAGACCTAAATAAATTTTTAACGTTAACTTGTAGCGTGGTTTCGGTAACAATAAAAGGAGAGCGTTTGCATTTGAGAGACTTGCATTGTATGGTGTTTCCGCGTTTTTATTCTAATTTGCAGCATTTTGTAAAAAAAAAAATCAGCTTAACGGTGCTTGCGTGCAATTACAAAAAGTTTGTGTTCGGCGAGAGGGTTATGACGGTTCACGGATTTTGACATTGTACTGGTAAGGATTATACAGCATAGCCTGTACACAGAGCAGCAGATATTGCAGACCGTGTGAATTGCATTGAATCGGTGTTTGTTAGTCAAGTGCGAGAAAATGGCTTCTAAACTGTTCTTGGTAAGTTATTTAAGTTGTGCAATTCCACAAAGTGTTTAGTATCAAATAAATAGCTCAAATCTTTATTTTTTCAAATTCAAGAGAATTCTCTCGAAACATACAATGAGTTATATGGCTGTGCATACACATATGTATGTACACCCGTAAATTAAGTTTTAGGTCTAGATAGATTTTTACCATATTCAAAAATCAGTGTTCTTTTAAAAATGTAAGCAATCCTAAAAATAAAAGAAAGCTCATAAAAACCGCTAAATAGACTGGTTTTTAAAGAAAACTCTGAACTAATGTGTAAATTTTGTTTCTGATTTAATATATTTGAAATATTTATGAAACAAAATTTCATGATTATGAACGAATTTTTAGTTCGCATGTTTAGCATATGAAAAGTTAACACTAGCATTTATTAGAACAAAAGCGACCAAACCGTCAGCACCACCAAAAGTCCATTAAACCAGCTCTTTTTCCAAACCAATTGAATTTTGCATTCATCTGCAATCGAAAGTTATAGGAGAAGACAAATCATAAGAGTAATGTGTGTAGGTAGAGTGTTTATCTAAACGAAAATTTGATGGTAGCATGTCTCGGTACCTAAATGGCAAAAATATTCTGTACCTACTAGCAACCCTTCACTAGCACCGCTACCAAAAGTCTATGAAGTTTGCTGCAAGTTGAAGTCAATCTACATTGAATCAAATGATTGCATCAAAAGTTATAGGGGCATGCTTCAAATCAAAAATAATCGGTGAACATGTGACAATAGCGCTCATAATTGCCGGTGATGGCTCGTCCTTGATTGTTCTCAAAAAATACGGCCCAATCACGCCACGAGACCATAATTTGCACCACGCAGTGACTTTTTCCGGGTGTAATGGCCTTTCTGCGATCACGCGCGGATTTTATGAGCCCCTAATTCTACAGTTCTACTTATTAATGTGCCTACAAAGCGAGAAATGGACCTCATCACTGAAGAATATTTTTGTCGACAAATCAGCACACCATACTTGAAAGCATTATTTAACAATACTACGAACAAGGAAAATAATAAGACAAACATATGTGTCAATACCAGTCGCAGAACGTGAGCAGCGCAAAACAAAACCAGCTAGCTTCGATGCTTTAAATACGTTAAAAGAATCATGCAGATCCTATTTTAACTTTGGATCAAAAATAACGCCATGGTTCTTATGTTGATCTACATGCTCTAAAAGACTACCAGACACAAAGCAGTTAAAGGTAATGGATCAGGATTGTTGAAAAAAGACATAACAAAATATTTAGAAAGATTGCGAGCAAGGAAGTTTGCAGAACACCAGGTTCCTTAAGCAAAAATACCGGAATGTAAATAACTATATCATTTAGTTAAGCGACAACACGAACAATTTTATGGTCATCACCATACAAAAGAGAATCAGACTTGAAGTTACAAGGAATGTCCCCCTCTCCGTTGCCAATCTTTCAACTTTGATAAACAAAATGAAAAGGTGGAGCAAGGAGAGAACCTTAGGAAACGCCAAAAGTAGGATAAAAAAGGGGCAAGAATAGTCATTCAAAACAACACGATGAGTGCGATAATGAATGTAGCAAGAAAACCAGAATATAAAAATATTAGATCCACTTTTTTCAACAACACTGAGTTGAAGTTAGTGTAGATCACATCCGTTTTTTTAACTGTTTCCCCAGCTACACGCGACCACGCTAGTGAATGCTACTAAAACGGTGGTCCTAGAACGTCCCTAAAAGAATCCATGTAAAAATAAGTGACTAAAAGCACTGTGAATTCTCTTTGGCCGATTCACTTAAGCAGCTTAGGATAACAAGACTGAAGGAATATAGAGCAGTAGCTGGCAATTTGTTACCCCATCGGTCTAGCTTAAATAAGATCTGGTGTGGCTCCTTTAAGCCCGGTTAAGCTCTTTCGAACATGGGCTGTAGGCACCACTTGCTCACCCAATATAAGACTTCCAGCCGTCAATCGAGAATTTGGCTCACCAAATATTAACTAGGAAAAATGAGACAATACATTTTCCTAGCCTAATGATTGGACGTATATGTAGGTAAATACGTCGAAGTACGTCAGGACGTAGGATCAGTGACTACGTTGAGTTTGCGGTAGTCGACGCCATCCTTCATTTTGAGCAGGAAAATGGGTGATGCCCTAGGATTTGAAGATGGCTCAGTTATTCCCTGCGCCAGCATATCATTCAGCTCGATATTAGTTTGCTTCTGAATTGCAGGTGAGACGAGTTAGTAATGCTTATTGATCCGTGGAGTCGTGGTTCGAATGACATGATCAACCAGATCTGCAAACCCAATGATATCTCCAATGTGCTGAAATTTCTCCTGCAGTGGTAGCTTTAGCGCAGTTTCCTTGTCAGCTCTCAATTGGCCCCTAAGTATCACTCTCTTTCTAAGGTACTGTCAAAATCTCAATTCTCTTCAACCAAAGCAAAAAACCAGCCCAAACTGCTGCACGAAATTCAGCCCCAGTATTAAGAATGAAGAAACTCTAGAATCATCATCACTCGCAACCAGTTATTCTCCCCTTTCAGCTTCACCGAAACAGCTACCGTCCTTGCGACTGAGCATCTTTGATTATTAGCTTTGTAAATTGTTCGTTGGTCAGACCCTAAGAACTTAAATCCTAACATTTCCAAGACACACCAACCTTCTTCACCCTCTACTATAACAGAGAACCAATACCACAGAATCCAAGAAAACGAGAAACTTGTAGCTTTTTACATCCTGTTTTCTTGCTTAAAACTTAGTACTGTGTTGTATGAAAATTTCACGTAAAATATGTTTCGGCGAAAATTTAGCTCGAAAATAAGTAGGAGTTGTACTCAGTTTTTAGCATGAAAAGTTGCTTTGAAGTTGCTTTCGCTTTGAAAATATAGATGGCATTGACACATATCTCCAATCATTTCACGCCAATTTAAGCCTAGTAAAGTATTCGACCAACGAAATACAGCGAAAACGTCTGTACGGAATCGAGCGAAATAAAGTTCCACACTCCGACACCGGGGGCAGTATAAATTTCCACTGATGACATTTAACAAGTGCATTACATTTGAATGCGGTACAAATAATTTAAACTAACAGGCATAAAAAATAATATTATCGGCAAAACAAAAACTACTGTTGCAAGGATGCGCTGTTCATCCATCCATTTTCACTCATTTTTCAATAAAATATCCACAAACTCGAATGAAATTATGAGCTGTCATATTTTTCGCATCAATTTAAGGTACCTAGGTCATTAAATGGCCGCGAAATTTAACTTATACATAGTGCAGCGCCATCTCAGAGCGAGTCACTGCGTTGTCTTCGAAGACAGTTATACGTCTTCGAACACATTACTGACGAGCAAAACTAAACGAAACGATATTCCGCGCCAGGCTGATTTTGTATGGGATTTCACACCTCGTTTCGTTTTGCGTCGAATACATTTCAGGGCTTTAGTTTGTGCAGTTCATTCTTTCGAGCTGAAAAGTGACATTTGATGATTGTTTTAAAATGAAATACTTGACATTTTATCCGTCAGGAATGAGCAGTCTCTGCTTTTCTCCATTGCCAAAATTTTTGCTCAAAAGAATGACCACAGATAATGGAGAGAGGTCAAAACTTAGCTTCACGAATAATTCAGTAGCAGCCTTAACACGGAATTCATTTTTCAAAGCAATAATATCTTGAGGAATAGAAAAAGTAGTGTCCTCCAGAGAAAAAAAGTGTCAAGAATTTTTTTTGGTTTTTTAAGGGAATGAGCCCACGGCCAGAAAGAATGCGATGTACTCGATCAAAGAAAAGTCTCATTATGGGCACAGTGCTTACATGGCGCTAAATACAATGCAACTAAGGTAAGAGCAAAAAAAGAAAGGGCTGTATCAGTTTCAAGTAAAGTATCCCCGCGACAACCCTTGTTGGGTCTAGGGTTTGAAGCTGGTAGAGAACTTTACTGTAAAGTTGCAATCAAGGTGTATACATGTGTGGAGAGATTAGTTTCACGACTCACTTTACCTCTTATTAACCCATGTACCTATTCAAAAATAGGTGAGCTTGGTGCGCAAACTCTCGTCCGAACCTGGATCCGAACTAGGGGCTCCAAGCACAAAAAAAAAGAAGAAAACCCGTCAATAGTGAAAAACTCAGCTTTAATTTGTTAATAATCAGCTTTGAAACAGTTTTAACTTTATACAGCTCTAATTTTTTTGCGCGGGTTATCCAATAATCCAAAATTGATCAAAATAGATGGATGATAAAGATCAAAAAAATATGCTGAGGAATTCAAGACGAAGATCAAACAAACGAAGAAAACGAAGATCAAACAAACAATTGCTATCATTGGGAACACAGTTAAACTGGAATAAAAAAAAGGAAAAGAATGAGAGGGAAATAAAAAATGCATTTCAAAACAAAAAGTTTAGGGACGAGAGGTTCTACTGAACAGAAGGCAAGCTGAAATCACCACCCACAAGAATTGAAAAATAGAGATAATAACAGCTCACTAAAAACAGCTCACATTTATACGTGAAAATGGATACACTACAAGGCACGTACACAGATTCAAGTAACAAACAAACTATATGTGACAGAAAATTGCACACAGCATCAAAGGCAACAGAGTGCGACACCAGGAACGGGTAAAATTTGCGTATGTCAACTAAGACACCGTCTGCTTTAGTCGATAGATTACGATTGCGAACTCTTGAGCACATTATGCAGCGGAAAAAAATCATTTGACAGCCAAGTTTCTGTCAAACAAACAAAATCGTCGAAAGCTATTGTAGAGGAAAGGCTGATTTGCGCCAATTCGATTTTCAGTCCACAAAAATGTTGATAATAGAGGTGAAAACGGTGATTTTTAGGCAGACAGGGCAAGTTTAATTAAGCAGAACTTGGACTGGAGCCTCAAAAATATTTCCATGCTAGCGAAATTCAAATTCTATAACCACAATGCCAGCAAGCTAGGAATCAAAGCGGAAGCGTCAGTACGAAAGAGCCCACAATATGATTCCTATCCGAATCCTTTATGAGTATCTTCAAGTCTCTCTCGGGCACATCAGCAACAACATGAGCAAGAAGAGATTTGAAGAGGAGGTGGAGGATATAATGAAGCTATTAACACTATCATTATTAGCACTAAAAAGTTGCAGTGCAGGCCCAGAATATGTTTTGTCGTTTTGCCCGCACTGGAATATCTATTTTTATTTTCTAAACTAAACTTTTTCATCAAATGCATAGAACTACTTTAGCTGATTGCATTCTGTGTTCTTATTAGGAAAAGTCAAACTTATGCATCTTTTGTATTGTTATTTTTGATCTTGATATTCCATTTTTTAGGATAGCCCCTTCTTTTTGCCCTTTTGATTATAATCGGAAATTGAATAAAATAATTTTAGCAGACAGTTTACTATTATTAATTCAACATCAAAGTTTAAATTTACATGTGTACGAATAATCAAGTGTCTGACTGTATGCTTCCAAAAAGTTTCAGCGTCCTACCCATGGGACTTCCTCCCTAAGTTATTTGGCTTTGCAAATTGAATTACTTCTTTCGCCCTTTTGAAATCACGCATCCCATTATAACAAAAAATCAGCTCAAATGGTAATCAACGCCACCTGAAAAACTTTCGCGACAATGTAAAATTCACAAAGTATCTTAATCTTTAGCGAGAAAATTTTCGACAGCTTAAATTTACCCATCCAAAGTTATTTTCGAAGACCACAAACTCTCGTTAAGATTCAGTGTAAACTTTCTTTAGCAATAACCATTACAATGCTCATTAGGGTAGAAGACGACAATAGAAACTCGAATAGATAACATTTTATGGTCAAACTAAAAATTAGCGGAAGAAATCTAAAAGTTAGATGCTATGAACGTTGGAAAAAAAAACGCTCCCGAGGATGTTCAAATTAAGGTTTAGGTGTTGTTTTAATTGTGGGTCGCTTGAAGCTAATAGCTCACAGCAATACGGAACTTCAAGTTTCGGATCATTAAATGATTAGATGGGAAGCAAAAGTTCAATGGTCGAATATAAGAAGAGCGTGTCGTAACAATCGAAAGGGAGAAGTGAGGTAAAAAGGATACGGGTGATATTTTCCATAGAATTGGGAAATATATCAAATGTTTGCTTAATTTATATTATTCGAAACTACTACATACAATGAAAGCATGCAAATTTTCAAACAAGTTCCAAACTGTTTTAAAATAGTGCTTTAAAAGATTAACCCTTCGATATATGCAAAGAATTTCAAACAATTAAGCATCAATTGATTTTGAAACAGATATTAATTTGAGAATTCAGAAAATATTTGCATGGCTTCGAGACCAAAATTTCAATTATTTTGCCTCATATCCTCATTTATCGTTTTACAACCTTATAGTACAGCTTATTTTAATATTTGTTATATCACTCTTCTTTATCCTACTTGTCTACACAAAAAGACGAAACCTTTATGGCCTTATTAGTCTCGTGAGATGAGGAAAAAGGTGAAAAAACTAACAAAATTAGAAGTGCTTGAGTCAAGCTCATTGTTGCGAGAAATTCTTTTGTAGTTCTTGTTGTGGTCAAATCACTTGGCTCTTTGATTGCCTCCCAGTCATTATTAAGTTACGTCAAGTAGAAAAAGGTTCTAAGTCTGAAAATTTGTTTGTTTTTTCTTTGGATTTCAGCTTATTCGGTTGTGTTCTGTGTGTAAACAGAAATATGTCTGGCCATCGAATTCGTGGACGGACACTTTGTGATCACATTGTTAAGAATTGAACAGTAAAACTTTTGTTTTTCCTAGTTTTAAATTGAACTAAAACCATTATATATGCTGCAAATATAATTTTTCTATTTATTCAACAAGTTTTCAAAAATTATTTTTTGTGCATTTGGTAAATGAGCGTATATACTGCCCAATTAAGCATATGTGTTTTATCTACATTTAAGTACTTTCGAGATTTTCAATGATTTGTGTTTTTCTAAATGCTGCGGACATTTTCGAACGGGAAGAAAGTTTAAATCTGGATGTAAATACGTTTATTTGAACTTTCACGTTGAAAATATATGTGAAAGATAGGCTTTAAGCAGATAGGACTTTTTGTAGTAACATGCAACAAAAAACTGGCCGCATTACTAAGCATAAACGTTCTATCTACACATTACTAAGTATAAACGATCTATCTACCATAGATAGAACGTTTATGCTTAGTATTGCTACGTTTTTGGTAGATGGGAGGATTTTTCATTATTGGTTTTCATATACTTCCACAAAAGATAAGTTTTTCATATTTTATGGAATGATGTAACTGAGTATATAGTTTTTTTTAATCCGGTGTTAGCTCAATATAGATAGAACGTTTATGCTTAGTAGGGCAGTATAGTAACTCGAAAAATTGATTCGAAACCATAAAACTTCTAGCATAATACAAAGACTAAAATTCCATTCATATTTAGCTAAAAAATATTTTAATGCGATGCATAATTATTTAGAAGTTACATTTTGAATACGGACACTTTTTTTTAATTCTTTAAAAATAAATTTAAAAACTGAGGTTGCTGTAGTCAAAATTTATTTCAACTATTGGCATAGAAGACGAATAACTTTTTAAAGTTAAATTTGAGGTGATGTCAGGACCCGATTTCTATCTTGTAATTTTAAAATTGCTTCAGTAGTATCTGCATTGCCTTTGCCTATGATTATACAAAAGCAGATCAGAGGTCTACTCTTTAAAGCGAAAGATTAGGCCTATACGGGAGAAGCCGATTTCAATTAATTCCATCATTCCTTAAGTGCCGCATTTCATCCTTATTTTCAGAAGTGCTGGAGCTATGCCCAGTCGCCGCTAAGGCTATGATGTGACACTTAAATAGTGGAGTGCTGGTATTATGCCCAAACGCCGGCTTTAATGACAACACATGATGAGCAAATACAACCACGGCATTTAAAATCCACGGCGTTTTAGTAATAACCAAGTCCTTCATTCCCAAAGAAGTGTTAGGAAGCAATGGAGAGAATAATAGATAGTATGAGTAGAGACGTACATATTTTAAGCTTTACAGTAATGTCTCCGCATTTTAAGTAGTGATAATGGCTATGGCGTTGCCAAAAGTTAGCGGAGTATCCGTCGTTACACATCTTAGAACTAACAACATGAAACGTGAAAACTTATCGGATAGAGCTATTGCCGCTTTTGAGATCGTTGTATCTGCTGGCTTAGACATCGTACTTACGCCGGACTTTTAGCCTCCTGGAATCCTCGTCATACAGTTTAGACTACACCAACATAAAAATGCTCAAAGCACTGTCGAACAAATATTACATGCCTAACTTGTAGATGCTCTTCACTCTGTATTTATTACCGAAATGCCCGCGGTTTGAGTACCAAACTTAATGAAGTTTGGCTTGCAAGAGCTTTAGATATTCAGCATATTATCCGTTTCACGCAAACATTGCTTACCGACAATATTCGGAACAGAAAATTCCTACCCCGTGTCACTCTGTTTTTCGAAGAGATCGTGATTGCATTGTTTCTTACAAAGCCGATGGTGCCCCTCGCGGAGCACTCTGTACCGAGTTCATTTCTTTTCATTTTACCAGTTTACCTTTTTCTGTTATTTTAATATGCCTTGTAATTCGTCTGTCGCCGCGTATAGACGTTATTTCGCTGAACTTTCTAGCTTCATTCTCTCTCGACTTTTTTCTACTCCCCTCTTAATTTTTGATATCTTCATCATGTCTACTGTGGAGTGGAACTTCAATAATCTCAGTTTACTATCCTACAAACACCTCTCTGTTACAAATTTTTCCTTTCTTTCACATTGTTCTTGTTTTCAAACTAACAGCCTTCGCAATACCAACAACAAAATACTCAATTTAGTTCTTTCATACATTTTTGTAGATTCCTTTTCTCTCTCTATATATGCAACCTAATCCTCATCACCCAACACTCCTAGTTGATGTTGATCTTAACTTCTAACCTCTATAAAGCTGAAAATGTCATTTGAAATCAGTGTTATCAATTAGTATTCATTTTTTCATTCAAGTTGATGTTGCATTGTCCAAGCTCAACTCTTTCTGCTCAAACCTTATCTTTTGCTTTACTCACCTCTAACCTGTATAAAGCTGAAAATGTCCATTGAAATCAGTGTTATCAATTGGTACTCATTTTTCAAAGAATTGGAAGTTGATTTTGCATTGTCCAAGCTCAACTCTTTCTGCTCAAACCTTATCTTTTACTTTACTCCCGTCAAACGTCTTCTCAAACTTAATGATATTCCTGGGTTACATTGAAAGTCTCTGATGTTCTAAAGTCTAAGAAAAAAGCTCGTGAAAGGCCAAAGAAGATGAGTTCACCCACTGGTTTTCAGGAATTCCGTTGCTTACGTTCGGATGCTAAAAGGGTGCTCAAGCAGGCCATGCATGACTACTTCTTGAACATCGAGCCTTAAATCTGTTCTAATCACCCAAAATCCTTTTAGTCCTACATCTGTTCTCTCAAGTCAAATTCCTCAGTTTTTGATTATATGCATCTTGATACTGTTATTGCTTCCAATTTTCAGGCTTTTTGCTATTTATTTGCTGCCCGTTTTTCCTCCACCTTCAAAAAAATCCACTAAATACCCCGGTTTTCTCCCATCGCCCTCCTGCCTAATTCATGTTTAGTACCAATCCTTTGGAACTTAAAACTGGTATGCATACCTAAGATATTAAGCCAGTTCCAGTCCTGACGGTGTTCCCAATACCTTGTAAAATCCCTCTCATACTCTCAATTTGTTCCTTAAGCTGACCTCTTCAACATTAGCCTTGCATCTGGCGTGTTCACTTCTATATAGAAACCCGCTAATGTTTGCCCAATCTTCAAATCTAGTGACCCATCTGTCATATCCAATTACCATCATATATCCCTTCTCTGCTGTTTTAGTAAAATCCTTGAACGTCTTGTATATAGTCAGCATCAAGCTGATGTAATTTATGTGGGCTTTTTGAAGGCTTTGGATTCTGTGAACCATAACCTGCTGCTCAATAAACTTAATGGGTTTAGTATTTTTGATCCGCTTCCCTCCTTTCCTTGTTTTCCTCTTATTTTCATAATCGTTCTTGCAAAGTTACTTTAAACGACTACATTTATTTCTCTTATATTTTTAGCATCCGGAGTTTCTCAAGAATCTATCGTCGGCTCCTTACTTTTAATTTTGTTTGTCAATTGCCTTTCGTCCATTATTAACTCCTTAAATCTTCATCATATGATGATATCTTAAAATTATACAGAGCAATCACCAATTTTAAGCTTGTTTGTTTGTCCTTAATCACTGGTGCCAAAATAACTTACAATACCACTAACAATTATAAAGTGTCACCAGATGTCATTCTCATATAAAAATTCTTCACAGGTGTTCTCTTATTCCTTGTCTGGTGTTTCCCTGTCAGTGGTCTAGTATTTTAAAGACCTTGGCGTGGTCTTTGATTCTAAATTGAAATTTGATGTTCATGTCATGAATTGCTGGCTTTTCCAAAGTCAATTATCTTAGAAAAAAATTGGAAAAAAATATATGGTATTGTATTCGCAGTCACGAAATTCCATGAATACATTTATGGTCAAGTTATAATAATAATTACTTTATTGAATTCGTTTATATGTTGTGTGGTATAATTTCTTATGGTTAGATTTTAGACAAACTCTTTTCATCGAAGTTTTCAATTAATATTACCTTTTTTCAGAAAGTTTAACCTAAATTAACCGAAATTAAATAAAACTTAAAATCTAAAATCCATGACTTGAGTTAACTATGTGTATAGTAATTGTCGTTGCAAATTAACTGTCAGGTATGCAACCAGAGGATTGTTAGAAGCTGCGCATTCGTTGAGGAAATGTTGGGTAAAATAATTAGAGGCATCAGTTCTCTCTTGAGCTTCGCTGAAGCGCTCAGCCGATTAGTTGAGAAATAAAAGGGTTTGTTACAGGGCACCCATTTAGATTGATTGACTGCATTACACACTTCAAAACAAGCAGCTAGTTCGCTGTTGAGAGCCTGTATTTCCTGTGAATAAACGGAAAGGAGTAGTCAATGGTCTTCAATATTTTCGATTTTATTGCTTTGTTATTGGTCGAGTTGGATGCCAGTTATTTTATATCTTTTCTCAGAAAATGGTGGATCCCAAGATATTTAACTGGGGATTCGGCTATATATTGCCTGAGTTTTATCTGAATTAATTTTTATGTTCCATTTGATGCAGAAACTATTTATCACTGAAAGTTGTTGTTGAAAGGTGTTAATTTGCACATTTGGACTGTGACCACTAATAAATATGGCGGTATTGACCACGCACATGGCGATGTGACATTGGGGTGCTTTTTCTAGGTCGCACATATAAATGTTATAGAGAGTGGGGCTCAAAACTGACCCCTGTGGAACTAAGGCTTGAATTGCGAATTTATCGGAGAAAACTTTGGATTTAACTAAGCAGGACCTAGCGAAAGGACTGAACAATCTTTTACAAGCACACAGGAAAAGAAGAGTTTATCAGCTTATATATGAGTGTATCATGCCACACAGTATCAAATGCTTTTATGATATCTAATGAAACTAAGTCTGTGGATCTTTTATCAATGAAGTAATTTTGCGCATAGTTTACTACTCTATACAGTTGAAGCCTTGTCAAAAGCTTGGGTCAAAAATCGAATTGAACATCAGGAATTGTCATATGCAAAGTCAAGAAGTTCGATACTTGATCGTCAATCGGAGCGTGATTTAATGTCTTAAATAAGTTCGAATCATCAAATGATAAGCTTTCGTTCAGATATTTACGGAAAAGATCCCAGGATATTTTAGAATATATATAATTTGAGTGAACTGATAGTGAGGTGGGCCAATAGTGATGAAACTACTCAATACATATTTGAGTGGTATCTGGTCAGCTCGAGCAAACGTGTAAAATTGCACCTTTTTTGGATATTAGATGAGAGCGGTACTTTTCATAGCAGTCCATATTGGCAAGAAGCACTTTTCGTCGAACACTAGTTTAGTAAACATTGCATGTTTTTAGATCCAGTGAATTTAACATTGCAGCAATAGAGTCTTTCCAGGTTTGATAGAATAATATAGAATAAAAAGATAGAATAATTGGTGGTATTCTTGCCTTGAGGCCACAGGTTTGTTGATTTTATGAGTTCTATCGCCAGCGCAAAGTTTGTTAGTGGTGTAAACCGGTTTGACTAGACAACATTCGCCATCAGCGAGCCAGCGTGATTTTTGGGGAATTTTAAACGAAGCCGGAAGAGCAATTCACCAGAAAAATTATCCCGTTTGCGTTTTTCCGCAATGTTCACACTAGTTTTCATTTTTATTGATAGAATGGGCTTTCGGGAGGTAAACGATCAAGGAAAGATCAGAGTTCAGATCTAGAGTTGAGTAGAAAATATTAAATAAACACTATGCAAGTCGTATACTGCAATAACTGCACTCGATGAATGCTGAGATAAGACTACAAAACATTCATAACAATTTTCAAAAAATCACTAGGTGATGTATCTGGTAATTAACAGCAAATGGTGCTCGCTTTGTGAAATTACAAGTCAGTAGTAATGTTTAAACCAAAAAAGAAACTAACATTGCAGATACATTATCTAAAGCAGCTTTGCCATATAAAAAAGAATCAGAAATTGATAAACATTTTGAAATTCATGTGGGATTACTAAGAAAAATTTATTGCTTCTAGACAGGAAACAAAAAAAAAATAGAAAAGCATGTTCAGCATGCATATATTTGCGGTTATACTATTTTGGCTCTTATTGATTTTGTTTTTTTTTTTGTATTATTTTCGGCACAATTTTTATTACTTGCACACTAATGATATTACCCAGCTTGTACAGCAGCTGTTACTACCCAATAATTTGCTTAATATCTACCTTGCATTAAAATTAAGATCTAACCTTTGCCTGATTGTAACTAACTTAGCCTTATTAAACCTAAATCTTAGCCAAGGTCTTAAATATAACTCCTTCTGCTTGATTTTGAGAAAAATAAATATTTACTGGTAGTAGGTCACTACTCCAAATTTGTTGAGATGATAAAACGCTCACTTCATAATAGTTCTACATTAATTTAGCATTTAAAATCTTTTATTTAAAATCTCGTGTAAACAACAAAAGACATCATAATGAGAAAATCAGACAACAATGAAATGCAAGAGCAAAGTATGATATAAACAAAACTCAATTAATTTTAAAGCGGGAGATTTAGTGTTTTTTTAAAAAAAAAAACATATTCATGAATGAAAAATAAAAGTAAAATAATTTCTAAAGCTAAAGAACCAAGATCATATAATGTAAAAATTGAAGCAGTCTCTATGACTAGAGGATCCTCTTAAATTACTAGCATCTGATGTAAAGTAAAATAAAGTAATCCCACAACAACCCACGTACCGGTCTAGGGGTTGAGAAGCTGATGGAGAAATTCATTACAATTTTTTTCAATCAATATGAAATTTGCCGTCACATTATTCTGCTGGCTCATCAAATTTATTACGGCGACTGCATCTGGATTTTCTACTGCATCGTCAGTACTGCATTGATGTCAGTTTTTCTGCAAGATATGACTATGTTGCGAGAGCTCACAACAGACTTCATGTTTATACCTTCCGGTAGAATCGTCAAACATACTTGCTAGTATCTAGCAGCGTGAATGAACAATGTTTGCAAGCATTTTGTAGATGAATCAAAGACTCAATCTTGAGTCAAATATTGGATTTATTTGGTTAACAAAATTCGACCATCCACTCGCAATGGAATACAAGGCAGGTTAATTTAAAAGAACTGCTAGAAATCAAAGAGTAGTTACTCATTTCTATTACTATTTTCAGAATTAGCTTATGCGGAAAGTGCTCTGTGAGCACTGTTTTCAAGCCTAGAACTCATTTTGAAAAACACGCAATCAAAAGCTCACTAGGAAAACTCAATATAAGCCAATTTTTTCCTTTATTAAGGGTGAAAAATTGTCCGCCTCGCTGTGCTCGATATAAATGAACGTTTATCATCACTTCTATCCATGAACGTTGTACATTTTCTAATTTGCGAGAACCGAGTCTTTTCTGTTTTCGATTTAGTCAATAAAAAACTCTGTTTTACATTATTGTGAATTGGTTCCATGTTTTTTAATACATTAAGAGATTTTTGTGATTTTCACATTGCCTTGAGTTATACCAAGAGTAAAGTGTGTCAGAAAAACTATTATTCCATACTGGCACACGTTGATTGTGATTAAAGTTGGTACCACATTCAATCTCCAGACACGAATGAATTGTTAAAGTCTATTTATTTGGCATAAAGTCAATGAATTTCAGATTTTGTCCCATTAGATTTATCTTTAATGACTAGTTTCAATTCTCAAATAATGGTTTGTTTGCATATTTAGTAGTTCAAAAAGAACATCAAAAAATTATCCAAGATATTAAAAGCTAAAACTAACGTCATATCACACTTAGCTTTGTAAACAACGATAACCTTTCAAAAAATGCATGATAAATTCAGTGATTGTATAACGAGAGCAAATATTAAAATGATATAGCTCTGAAAAAATCCACGTTAACGTCCATATCAAATAATTGAACCGATAGAGTTTATAATTCAGTCAATACAAAGTCCGAAGTATATCAAATGCGTTAAGACACCATTGGTTCTGTTAAGTTAAAGCCACACTTAAAGTATTTTGTACAAATACTACACTACATGCGCATATACCAAAAATGTATACTGATTTCATTTGATGGTCAAATCCGAGCAGAACAATACTTATTGAACAATTCAAACTCATTTAAATCCGCAAAAAATCAATCGAATCTCACTGACAAAAACACTCAGTAATTAAAACGACTCTAATCATATGATTCACTAGTCACTGGTCTCACCAAACAGCCTTTTTCGATTAACGACTACATTCTGATCATTTTTTTGGGATTTTCTATTGCAACTTTAAATTACTACAAATTAATTTGTTGGCATATACCATTTAGCTAGTGAACCAAATTAAACCGATGAGCAGCGTAGTCAAATGAACAGGCTTTCGAATGGCCAAACGACTGACCATCGATAGTGGTATGTGCCATCGGTCATGACGATGTGCAAATTTCCTGCAGGATATCTACATCTCATCATCATGAAGTTTGTGCTCAACTTGAATTTGAAATTTGAATTACCACATGACCATCAGCTGGGCAGTCGCCGAATCGAAAGAGAACGCAAAAAAAGAAAACTGGGTTACTAATGAGCCAACTCAAGCACTTAATTGCATGAATTCTATTAATAATTGAAAATTGGTTGTGGGCAGTCAAATAATTTGCGATTATAGGAAATTTAATCAAAAGCGGAACTTTAAAATCAAAAATTTTTTGGCAAAACTGTTGCAAATAGATTCGAAACTGCTTCATTACAGAGAGCGCCCAACGTGGGTGTAAAGTTTTATTTTATGCTATTAATTTAATAAATTTTTTGTTGAGCGGAATTCGAAAATGTTCAAAGCATTTTACTAGCTTCACCGAAATAAATTCAGCATCGTATATCTGACTATCCATTGAATTATTAATATCGCAACAGCATTTCTATTGGTCGCAAAACACAGACTACAAATTGAATTGTATCTATTACTCAACGAATAACCTCACAAAAAACTGTCATGATTGTCATGATATTATACATAATCAAATGAATTTCTTGAAGATTCCCGACTATAGCCCACACATTGCACATCCCTTTCAGCTCTTGTCACATCAGATTGGACTAAGACGCAACGAAAGAATCCTCACTAAAACTGATTGAACGTACTTAACACTAAAAGATACCATAAATCTTTTCTCCGAATGCAAAAATAACCGCCCATATGGTAAATCTCGTACGTGAGAATGAGAAAAAGAAACCCATATTTGAATAGTCTGTGTAAAGACTCCGTCGCATTCGTTGTGCAAAATGGATTGCTTTCGAAGTATAAAAAGCACAAACCGTCGATATATGGCTACCATGGACTTGCAAAACCTGCAAGGAAATATGTCTGGCCATTACATAAAATCAAACCGCATTATTTTTCAGTGGAACGAAGAAATACTGAAAATGGAACTGCAGATAACATAAAAACATCGGTTTCCGTTGGTCGTTGTCCTTTGTCGTTACTTTGTGGTGTTTTTTTGTGTAAAGGAGAACCAGAATGCTTTTGGGACCTTTGAATGGATGGAAACTATTTGAACGCGGTTGTTGATTTTTTTTTCGCTAGTTCTGCAAATTGTAAACGTTAAGCAATAGATGCTAAATTGTAGTGAGAACCACACTCACCACTAACGTGTGTGACCTTTGTTTAAGTTTCATGTTGGATGTTCGTTAAAAAAAAAAAGCATTGTAAATATGGCTTTAAGTTCACCTAAAAGGATGTACTTGAATGAAAGTATTAAACATCAATCATGAAACGAAGCAAAACCTCAATAGTTTCAAGTGTGTTACCAAAATATTAATCAATTGAGCCTCATATTAAAAAAAGTGTGTGTAGCAGCATATAAGAAGAAAGTATAAGCCTCGGCCATGCTACAAAAGCATGAAAATACCTAATATAATATTCAATATTTTCGAATCGAATTCACCCTAAAGATGCAATATGCAATTTCGCTGTGCAAGCTCTCGATAATCTCATGCGACTGCATCCCTTTTACGAAATCATCGGCTACAGTGCATTTTCAAACAGCATCATCTACAATTTCATCATTCATCACTCGCCAGCTCGCTCTTCATACCTTGGTCCGATTCGACCTTCATGTCACTCACCCAAAAGCACATGCCATTTCTGCATACTTGTACTCTCCAACGTCTCCAACGCAGCAGGACTTTGCATAAATAAATAAATTGCAACGAACGCTTGCTCTCCAGGGAAATCCGTCGATACTGTGAACTGCCGAGGTATATAGTATTTTTCGTTGGTAGCATGTAGTTGCATTGATGTCTACACGATGCACTTGCTATTTGTAAGAAAAAAATGCATGCCGCATGTACGGTATGCAAACCATAGCCAGGATGATGATGATACACCTCTTGCTCCATTTCCACACTCAGTGAAAGTAAACGGGTTTCCACTTATAATGGTCAGAATTTGTTTCAATTTTGTGCAACGACTAATATGATTTATAGTGATGGCATGGCGAGGTAAACGTGGTATCTTGGTTAAACCAAAAATCATGCAGACTAACCGAGTCATAAATCAGGATTTCATGCATTTTTTCAAGTGGTTTTAAGCGAAACCATTTGATAATGGAAAGTTAAAAGTTGTAGTGCTTTACAGGAATTCAACAACTTGCAGAGATAAACTGTTTATGCAACGAAGCGTATCCACAAAAAATATAGTAAGAGGTTGATAAAAAAATTGAAACTGATTTTCGATATTTGCTAAGCTTGCCGAAAAAGCTGTGTCCTTTTTGTGCCAAATAGTGGCACTGCTTTTTCGAATCGAACATTTTAATCGAACTTCCAGTCAAAACCTCTGAATCGTACAGATAAATTTTTTTAATTTTAACATTGATTCTTCGTTGAACGCATTGCACAGATATGGAATCTCCCATCAACTGCGACAACATTTGAATATGATTTTGATCCTATCGTTATGTTTGGGCTGATAATGAGGCTAGATCACAGTAAATTTGTCAATTGCTATCGTAATTTCTCTGTTATTATATTAACCAGAAATATATTGTCTCAATATATACTAGGTCAATTGTTTCATGACAAAGCTCATCAAACATTTCATAAATAATTTTACTGAGATAGTTGTTAGTCAATGAGAGTAAGCATTAACGTTGCCCGAAACTGCTAGTCGGTGCAAGGTTTATGACATCAATAATTTCATAACAACTGACACTGATAGTGTATGTTTGATACTTATCAAGTGTGAGCTACAAGGAAAAATAGGTTTGCGCATTCTGGCTAGCTTTCAGCAGTGAAAGTGGTTATAACTATTGACGTAGAAAAGTTGTAGCGTTTTTTCACCGATTTTCGTAGAAAATTAGTATAAAAATTACTTTGTCTATTCATATATATTGTGCGTGTAAGTCAATTTTAAATGTTTTGTAATAGAGAGCATTAGTAGTACCAGATTGCATCTGAAAACGTTGTAACTATCTTCATTTTAATGTGCAGTTGTTTTTCGTTTGTGAAGTTTTTCTTAAGTGTGGCAAAAATATTTCTTTCGAGCTCCAAATGCTTTTATGCCTACAAAACTCAATTTGCGGGAAGTTTTACTTTTATGCTTTCATTTAACAAAAATCACATATTATATGAAGCTTATAAATAACATGCCTAATCAATTTTGTTTTGAGAGTATTAGCTTAAACGGTTCAAAAGTTGTAATTTTGGCAAAACCAACAAAGAGCGTGAGAAAAGGTCAGTTACGTTTGAATAATTGGAGAATGTGTTACCTTTTGGGTAGAGCACTAGCTCCTAGTGTGTAGGATACCCGATTAGAATCCAGGTTCGGATGAGGATCCGCGCACCAACCTTTGATTTCTCTTAGCTCAGTTTTGTCGATTGCAATTTGCTTCGCGACGTTACATCGACAGGTAGTTGGATATATGCAAAATGTAAGTTATTTTTTTGGAATTTTCAGTCGCTTATAAAATAATTATTAAAGGGTGAAAATAACAAACGCCATACAATTTGAACGCTTGGTATCTCTACTTAAGAATAACGAAGAGCTCGCAAGAAGATTCGTTAAAGCTGGTGGGTAAAATGGCGAAGTGAAGGATAGATGGAATAGTTTTATAGAAGAGCTAAATAGCATGGGTCTACCAGTAAGAGATATAAGTGGCTGGCAGAAGGTTTGTTATTAAGATATCAAAATTCTTAAACTTAAACTGGACAAATCTGGTGGTGAACCGAACAAACAGGTTTATTTCTCCCGTTTTGAAGAGTGTATGGTTAATTTACTGAATTTAAATGTTGCGCTTAATCCCACTGGCTGTGTATTCGGAATACCGCGCGATACGAGTGTGGAGCCTGCATCGTCGATTTTACCTTGTTCCACAAGTAATCAGGCAACCCCAGTTAAAAGCGCTGTACCACCAGCTGCCATAGATGCAACTTCTTCAATGGAAAGAACACCTCGAGAAAGGAGATCTTCCAACGCCGACCAACAGAAAAGTAGGCTCCGACTAATCCAAAAGCAAACGAGCCACAGGAAAACATAAATAAAAATGTCGCAAAAACTCTGCATTTAACCAAAAAAATCTATTACCTCAAAAAACACAAGTTAAAATTGGGAGAAAATTTCTTACGAAGAAAGCAAAAAACCCTGCAAATTTTTGAATAAGATGCGAGAGATAAAAAAATACATCGTGCGCGAAATTTGAAATTAAAAAAAGAAATGTATGAGCTGCAGCTACAACATTTTAAATTATCCACAGATTTGAAGAGTTCCCTAATAAGTTCATAGACTAGGTTAAATCTTATCTCTCTAATCGCAAGCAAAACGTTCGATTTCGTGGCATTCGTTCCACTGACATAATTGCTACATCAGATGTACACAAGGCAGCCACTTTGGTCCCATTCTTTTTGACATTTATATAAATGACCTGATCACTTTTGTTCCATGTTCTTCCATTCTACTCTACGCTGATGGCGCAAAGATTTTTAATACAATATCATCACTTAATGACTGTACGATCCAGCAACGCAACGTGTCAAGCTCGCTAATTAGTGCACTTTAAGCCGACTTTCACTAAACGGTGAAAAATGCTCAGTTATTTCATTCTCCCACAAATCATCTCCGATTAATTTCAGCTACACTTTAAACGATACTCTTTTAACTCGCTCTAATAAAGTTCGTGACTTAGGAGTACTATTAAACTCCGCTTTCACTTTTAATGACCACATTGACTCAATAATAATAAAAGCCAACTGTGCACTTGGCTTCTTAAAACGACGATCTAAAGAATTCAATGAAATTTTGAAATTTTGAAAATCCTGTTCTGCTCTCTGGTTCGCCCTATCCTAGAATATGGGTGCCTGATGTGGTCTCTGTATTATAAGGGGCACATAGATCGCATTGAGTCTGTCCAAAAAGAGATTTTTAAATTTTGTTCTTAGTTCTTTCCGCTGGTCTGACCCTATTCGTTTACCTCCTTATAAAAACCGCTTGCAATTATTGGCTATGGACACTCTTGAAACTCGACGTCAAAATTTCAAAGCTCTATTCGCTGCGAAGTTACTCACTGGAAACGTGAACTCTGAGTTCTTGTTATCAAAACTTAACTTTCGTGTTTGCCACGGTGAACGTAGGCATCATAGCGCCTTATTCATCTCGTTTCATAAGACCAATTATGGATTGAATGAACCAACCTACGCAATAGCCCGAAGCTTTAACTCAGCGTATCAAATGTTCGACTTTAATTATACTGTTGATATGTTCAAGTGTCGGCTTCAACGACCGATTAATTATCTTTCATAATTACATATGTAAATATTTGGTTTTTTTTTAGTAATCATTCCGTTGATGAAATTGTCAATAAATAAATAAAAAAATAAATAAATAAATAAAACTCAGAGCTATATCTCTTTAACAAATTATATGTTCATCTTTTACGTTAATTTAGAAAATGCATCTTACGTATGCTTAGGCAAAAAAGAACTCGTACTTTTTAATACTCAGCTCTTCCTTCATTCCTTCTCAAAATTTTCTTTTCATTAATTCTATACTAAAGCCTTTAAAAACAAACCCTGCTAGTTGAAACCATTAAAATATTTTGAAAAGTTGAGTTGGTTTAAAAATTGGATTACACTTCTTGGTAATCGAATGTTTGTATTCCGATTTCATCGAAGCCTAACAAAACTTTAACGAAAACCGTGGTAGAATTTTAAGCTCTTTTCATAATTAATATTTTTGATAGTATTAATAAAAGTATTTTCCGAAAGCCACAAAAAAATAATTCAAATACCTAATTCCTTATCTATCATAATTATTTCAATATTTTTCAAAATCCATCAATATCAAGGTAAAAAGTAGAATAATGCTATACCAATTCAAAATACAAACCGACTTCAAAAGTATCCTAACGAAGCTTTTTAACAACATTCAAAACCACTTCCACCTAAAAACACATTCGAAAATCTCTACGGCATAATCAATTTGCTAAATCGTTTCGTATCATTCAAACCAAACGAACCGTCTTTTTGAGTAAATTAAATTATCTAGAAACTCAACGGCACTCACCAAATCGTTTCCCAAATTAACCGATTCGACTTCTTTAAAGTGCAATTGAAATTCTCCCAAATGGCCTGAAACTGGGAATTCTTTACTATACATAAGACATTGTCGGTTACCAAGAGTTAATTAAAATTGAAAAAGGCACCACACGACTTACAGTGGCACAAGAAAACTTTCATTCTGAAATTTATTTTAGTTGGCCTGTCTTTGAACTCGTTGTTCGTTGTCATCCACTTTCCGATTCAAGTAAGAAAGCGAGCTACCGTTAAGATAATAACGTTGAAAAATCCTTATCGGTTTGGGTTTGAAGAAATGGTCAAAGCTTCGAATCTAAGGAGCATCGATGACAAAGAAACGGGAGCTAGGTCGTTAGTGCGAATAACCAGACCGACTAATTAAACGTTTTTATCCTGGAAATAAACGAAATTTTATGGTCACTAAAGAAGACCAGGCCCAATTAAAAGTTTCTCGAACTATCATAACCCAACTAATTTGAAAAGAACACTTAATCCTCTTAAAGTTCAGATTGTTGCAGGGGTAGCATTAAAAATGAAAAATCAATGGTTTATCGCCAATCGTTAGCCCATAAAATTGGCAGTAGGCAATTAATAAGATTTATTGATGTATTTGAATTGTTCCTTGTGCATTATTGGCAATAATTGGCTAACACTGTTTCATGTAGTATGAACTATTTGCCAATCATAGTTGAATGAAGGTCCATAACGAAGGCGTAAGCTGCTACGTAATGGCTCGTATTTTCTAGTCATATACAGACTATATGATCTTGTCATCAAGGCATATCAAAGGAATGCAACCCATTGCTCTAACCAAATTTTCTTTGTCCTGGGTATGCTTTAAAAAGCAAAACTTTTTCATTAGAGCCAACATTTTAAACAACACCTTGTTGACTGAGTTTAGTGCTTCCGCAGATAGAAATCATAGTTCTCCTCGAAAACACTTGTAATTACAGTCCTGCAATATTTCTTGTTTTCCGATGATAATCTAAAACAGCCCAAACTATCACGTCTCTTTCGGTACCATAGTTATATCCCATAACACAACCCGCCCATTCCGCAAAGCTTTGTACTAATTGAGCACGTATTTAGCCCCCAAACGTTCATACGGTCGGTCAACATATTTCATAGTTGTTTAGTTTTCTCTACGATTGTGTTCTGATTTCGTGCATTCGGTAAAGCATCACGAATGCACAGCATTTCACCAGCTTGTGCATTTGCATAATTCCATCGGCCATAATACTATTGAATGCCCTCCAAGCATAAATATTCTGGCTATGTGCTTTTCAATAATACTTTCCATCACATACTCACACTAATTTTCATTCTCCAAGCTCGATTACTCCTGGGTCCTATTACAAATTTCATCGTATATATGCATTCGAGCGAAATTCGCGACACTATCAAGTAATTATTCGAGGACAGCCTGCGGTGCAACAATAATTATTTGCAGCGAACGTGAATAAGCGCACCTGTCGCATGTCTAAGGCCAGTGATAAGTGAAGTGTTTTCACGATTTTATTGTTGTTAAATGAGTTGAAAATGAAATTGGATTTGCAGATCATATCAATTATAAAATTAAAAATATCAAAATATTAACCGAAAGCTGTGATTAAAATCTGATTTTTAATATCTGTTGAAAAATTGGCACGAAATTTAGTTTCGTTGGCCTGTCATTGAACTCGTTACGCTATAAGAGAATGCAACCTGCAAAATATTATTTATTATATATTTGGTATTTATTTTGAAAATGAGACCTTTTTTATTTTGCACAATCAAAATGATGCATGGGTAACACGGCATTTAAACATTTTGTCATTTTTTTAGAATATTTTTATATAATCTTGCTATAAGACTAACAACAAAAATCCCTATTGATCAGAATCAACGTTTCGCCATTGATCAGAATGAAAATGTAGGGTTTGCAGACCATCGTAACTATGGCAGGCCAGATATTTAGCACTAATGAGAGGAGAGATTTGGATCTGAAAATGTTAAAAAGATAGAATACCGAATATTGGGCTATATATTGAGTGGCTCTAATCTAAGACGTCTATAGTAGAATCAGAACAAACTACAAGCTGTTTTACCAATGATGCTAATGATAACAAATTTTTTTTTGGCAAAACACCCCAAGTTAAGTCGTATTATTTTTTTCTGGAAATCAAGATTCGGTCTACCAAAGTAGTAGTAGAAGAGAAGTTTATGCTTTAAAGTAATGAATTATCAATGCGTGATTACTTTTTAAACATTGAGGCATCAATTTATTCCAATTGATCGAAATTTCTACATCCGTTCTCTAAAGTCCAAGTCCAAAAAATTTGATTCTTTTCATCTTGATGTCGCTATTGCTTCAAACCCGCAGCCTACTTGTGGATTTTTTATGCTACCTTTTTCTCCCCCTCCTATAAGATGTATCAAATACCTTGATGTTTTCTAGCTCCTCCCGTACCCCACTTACCCTATTCTTGTCTAGAACGTTCCCTTTGGAAGTAAAAACTATGATGCAAGCCTTCGATTTGAATTCTAATTTCAAATTTAATGGTACTTCAAATATCCTGGTGACATATTTTATATTTTTACGCTCCTTTAGCTATATTTTTCAATATTAGCCTTGCATCTGGTGTAACCAAAGCAGCCAATATTCTGCAATTGTTTAAATTTTGGGCTTTATCGAACGTTTTCAGTTATCGTCTGATATCCTTCTTCTGTTGTTTCAGTAAAATTCTTGAATGCCTTGTTTGTAATAGAGTTTACCTTTGTTTCTAACCTTTTCTTGTTTTTGAGCAACATGTTTTCATCAAGAGCCGCTCTACGAAAACTAACCATGTAATACTCTATAGCTCCGTTAGCTCAACCTTCGATTCCCAACACTAAATTGTTGCATTTTATGCGGACTACTCTTATTCCGACTCTATGAGCTATAGCCTGCTTCTCAATAAACTGAAAATGTTCAATATATTTAGTCCTATTCTCTCTTAGTTTTCCTCTTATCTTCATAGCTCTCCCTGCAAAGTCACATTTAACGGTTCAATTATTTTTCCTTTCTTTCCCACATATGGAGCTCGTCAGGAGTCTATCTCAGGTTTCATGCTTTTCATTATATTGATCACTGACCTTCCTTTTGCTATCAACTTCTGTTGTGTTCTATAAGTGGGTGACTTATATTTATCCCCCTTTTTGTCTATGAAAAGAAGATATTTAGACATAATATGAGTACACAATAAGTCTTTTGAACTTGTTAACCTTATTAGGGTGCAGACAGCCTACAAAGCGACAAAAATTCTTTTCAGTTTCAATTGGAAATAAATTTCGACAAAATAATCAGATCATCAAAAAATACACAGGACATAGTAACTAGACCTAATGCAGGTAACTCTCTAGCTACAGCAGTTATGTGAAAACAAATCCTTGAAATCAACGACCATTCTGAAAAATGTTCGCTTTTCAGAAAATGAAAATGAAAAACAACGTAGTGTGTGTGCGTTGAGGAAGAGGCACTCAGGACAAAATTCTCATTGTACTCATAGTCCTAGCCTACCATAGTTTCCCAACAAAATGTTAGCGAAATCGAGGGTCAATGATAGAGGAAAAGAGGCTATTTTTTGCATTGGTCCCACATCCCAGCCAAAGCATTGGTATCTAAGAACACTGGGCATCCACAGAGAAAATTCTTTTGATGGACAGAAGTCATCTTGTGCAACACCTATTCAGTACATATATCCTTCATGGCAGTTGTGTTCAGTCAGCATGGCTCTGGAAACTTTCCTGCTCTTGTTGAGAAAGAGAGGAAAATCTTAGTATGCAGGGCCGCATCACAAAACATCCATCCCTCTTTCTGAGCATCAACTAACCACTTCCGAAAAATGGCACGCGCAGTCATAGTCGGCACATCCAAGACAAACCTGTATTGGAAACGTTGAAACTAGCTGTTCAATGGTGTGAGCAATTTCATTTCTCTGAACACTACAGTGCCCCGGTAATCAGAGCAGATGCACTGTAGTCAGGCAATTTCCGAACAGCCAAGGGTCTACGTAGCGAAAGCAGTGCAGTTTCACTGTCACTGGAAACCGCCATACGTTTTCCTTTTCACTTTTCTTCAATTCAATAGCCTTCGAGATAGCGAATATATCTGCTTAAAATACAGGAACATGCTCTCCAAGAGAAGGTGCCTACCTAAATGTAAATATACATCAGCTGCATATGTAACATATGTCTTCGAGGCGGCAGTGAAGAAGATCTTGGAGTATTTCCTCGTAAAGAGATTTAGTTCCCCCCAGTCACCTCTGCTCAAGAAGATTACTTCCTAAATTTTGTCGCAGTCGACAAAAGGATAGACAAAATCATCCAGAATTGGGGAGAGCTCTCGCATCGAACCCTTAATAGAGCAGTGCCCCACATCGTCGGCTCCTATCAAAAAGTCAAGCTGAGTTATTCTATGGGCAGAGCTCATTGCCAAACTCTAAATTTGAATGTCGAGAGGAGACAGATTGAGAAGCGCATCAAGGGCCACACCCGGAGAAGTTATTCATGGCGCCACAGATATCCAGGCACACAGTCCTCTGCAGCGTGGCTAACTTTTTGTGACCATGCAACAACAATAGTCCACCACACTACGAATGCGTACGTTATCATCGACCTTATGATTTTTACGTAGATCCACATAATTGCACTAGGCTTTAGACCCCATGTGATGGTAAAAGCTCTCTTGCACTGCCTTAAAGCATTTAAAGCACAAGTAAGCTTCCCTTCCACGTGATTTTTCCATATAATTTTTTTCGTCATTATGCCTAGTACTATACTCTTCGCGAAACGAATTCAACCGTCGAATCCTATACAAAAAGAGCTTTTCAATTCGTCAGTAAAGTTATTTTTGCATGGGATTTGACCGTTGAATTCGTTTCGCGAAGAGTATAGTACTAGGCATTACTCCTAAATATTTGACTTCATATCTGAAAATTGAAGAAGTGCACTCTTCATATTGGGTGTATGCATTGAAAACCGAACTTTTATAACAGATGGTCCCACTAACAAGTGCGCTGTACCACTGCAATGATATATATGTCATTTCAAAGTACCATTGGCTAAATAATGCTTCATTTCAATTAGTTAATGAATATATAATACATGTTATTCAAAATATTGTCCACCGCTTACAATCTCTTTTTCCTTACTTTGCTGTTAGGAAATGAATTTCGCGACGGAAAAAGGCTTCGCCCTTTGAGGCCAAGAACGAATCAAGCCAATTTTTGATACTTTGCTCAGAAGTAAAGCGTTTTCCAGTGAGGGCGTTTTGCATGGAACGAAATAAATAGTAGTTGGATGGTGCCAAGTCTTCTTCAAGTGAACAACACAGGTTTCGCTTTACCAAGATCCACTGTTAGCCCATGTTTCGAACACCAAATGTCAATTTTGATCCAATTAGCCTTGTACATTTCTACATACCACATTTAAATTCTTACTAACTGCTAATATGGCCAAGTCATCAGCATAAGCCTGCACGTACAGCATTTCTTGTTGCAGTTGGCTTAGTAGGGAGTCAGTTAGCATACACCGCAGGAGCGGTGATAGGACTCTCCTTGAGAACTTCCATTTGTCGACTTTGTTCCCAAGTGGGAATCAGGTTCAGCTTCCGAAAGCAACAATCTCTGCGTTATCATGGCATGTGTCCACTTAACTAGGTCGTCTTTTACACCATGAGTCCTTTACACCTTTACACCATCGCATCTTCACCTGGCTCCACAAAGAACGCGCAGTCAAAGGCTTCTTCAATGTCCACAAATACCCTCATAACATTCGCATTACTTGACATCATTCCCTCAACTCTGGAAACCCGAAAATGAACGCCAACTCACACGATTTTCCTCAGTGGTATGCATGTTGGTCGTAATTGAAAGTGTTAGACTTAAGTGCCTCAGTGTGTATATGTCGTTAAATAAGTCTACCCAGGGATTTCAGCATAAACGAGCTTAAACTGTTTAAACTGTTTAAGTTTCTTGGATCTGAAAAGTCATCTCAGCTAGACATGCTCAAAAGATTTTTCTGATGTCTGTCGGCAGTTGGTCAATTTTCTCACATATCATAACCGGAATGATGCCATCCAGGCCCAGTATTTTGAAATGTAAAAAGTGCGTAATTGCATCCATGACCTTTTCACTTATGACCTCAGATCTAGCTGTGACCCTACTGCTGCAAAGAGTAGGAGTTTTGGTCAGAGGTGCAGATGCCTTCTGTGTTTAAGTCACAGGAGCGCGTGGAAAGTAATTCCCAAGTAAAGTCTCTAGAAGTTCCTTTTTGGACTTATAAAAGTCAATATACCAGCATTTCAGAGAGACCAGCTCAGCAGATTGAACCTTTTCTAGAACTTTGCACAGCCAGGACATCTCTTGTGCACCTTCCAACCCTCTACAGAACGATCTTAATTATTCCCCCTTGGTAGTATTCACCAAATTCTTATAAGCTCTGTAGGCATTCCAGTTATCCTCTTGTAAGCTAGATTCAGAAATTTCCTGGTAATTTTCCTGAGCTTCTGCAATTCCCTGTTTCATCAGGAAACCATCTTACCATATCTACTCTTACTGATCAGTCTGGCCTATTCATAGCTACTAATTATGTCACTATCCAGAGTACTCAACCGGGATTCTATCGTTTTTGGCAGTTTTATTCTGCCTTTAGGACACGCTCTGGCTGCTAGAGATTGATAAAACTTATCCCATTCTGTGTTCTTTGGATTTCTTCTCTCCACCACGGATATTAGATCCGTGGCTAAAGAGAATACCAAGTAGCTGTGATTAGAGAGTGAAATCTTATTCGATATGTCTTACCCAGCTCTCCATCAAACTATTTCAGATGAGCATAATGATACATCAATAGCCGTCCTTCTGTTTGGGTGACCAAAATGGGGGAAATCCTAGTACACAAAGTCATTGGCCCCGCAAAAGTCATAGAATCGAAGAGTCTGTCTTCTCTGGCGTTATATTTGTTCTTGTTCTAGCTGGTATGCTGGAAAAAAGTATCACAGGCCACCAAAAATTCTAGTTTCTCCAATTCAGCGTAATGGACCATTATCGGCGGGAGTAAGGATTCATTAGGAAAGTAAGCGCAGACGACTATCGTGCGTTACAGCCTGGCATTTTCTCGATACTACTTTACGACTGCTGACAGGTTCCAGCTTGAAAACTGCCTGAGCATAACGGCAAACCAGATCACAAGTCCTCGGTCTTGTTAATCTTTCAGCATAAAAGAGATTTGATACCGTGATTGAAGTAAGTTCGCAGATCCTGTTGCCTTAAATCCACGGCTCCTATACAAGCGCAATGTAAGAAGAAGCTTGCAGTTTTGACAACTTTTCGCTCCAAAGCTGGATCCCCTTGCAGGGACTGTTAGACAATATCCGCATGACCTCAGTGAAATAAACTCTATAGAAGAAAATTTCTACTGAATCTCTTCGTTTTGCTCTGGAGACCTGTCTATACACATGCTTCAACTGTTCTTGATTTGGTGACGTTTCACCAAATACAAAAAGTAGCCCAGCACCATACAGTATATGTTGCTGAGCGTCGAGAAACTTCTCTGGCCAAGTACGATCACCACTTTGAAACCATTTTCACGGGTGGTGGGGCTCTTTTTGGAATGCATGTACCTGATAATTCAGTGTTTCACATCGATGCCCGGATTCAGCTTACTGAACATGTCATTGGTGCTTCCTACAGTCTTGCGAGGACCAAGAATCCAACAACTGACATGATAGGGTTTAGTGAAGTCAGGGTCCTAAATGGAAAATTTGGGCCAACACTATCACTCGCCACAGTTCTTTCGGACCATTCCATCGGTCAGTTCGCAATGATGAGAGAAAAACGCGAAGCTTCCGAGCACGTCTTTCCCCTGCTTTTCCGGATGGTGTGTTTGTGCCTAAAGGACCAGCCCCTGTGAGATCTCTCTTCCTGATTTTGGCCCTTATCGGGATCTTGCGCTCAGGAACGCAAGCTTCGGCTTTCGCTTCAACCTTGCGCTTCTTCCGCGCTCCGCCGCTGACAGATTTGGCATCTGTCCTGGCCAACAGGTAGATCATCGGTGAAGCGGGTCCCTTCTTACCTTTCAACATCATTGCATCGACTTTGTGCACAGAGTTTTTCTCTGTTCGCAATCTTCAGTCATTGTGGCTTTGCACCCAGCCATCAATTCAGGACATTTCTGCTTTAAACTGACAGCCTTAGCCTCACTACCCAACATTTTTTGCACTACTCCAGGTTGGTTCGGAAATTTTCACTGCCTGGCATCCAATTTTCAGGGAAGCACTTGCATTTATTACTGCATTGGTGACCATATCCACCGTCCCCGGCCGATTAACTTTTTTGTATAGCTTCTCACATTGCTTGCGATTGAGAGCCTCCACAGTTTTCCTAAGCTCAGAGGAACGAGCTCTTGTACTTTCTGTACTTCCTACGGGCGTCTCGTTTATACTAACCGGAGTCACATCATCAACACATTTTCTCCTGGAACTTTCGTAGTCAGATTTCTAGCTGACGCGGTACTCGCCTTTCCGGAGCCTGAGCAAGTTCGGAAACTTGTTGACCATGGAATCTTCTACGAAGCTAATCTGTGAGCTTCCACTGCAACCAGAAGCCTCCATTCCAGTCATACATGAGGTTGGGGCCTGCAGCAGTGGCGGCTCGTGGTAATCAATGTGAGTGGGGCTAGCCTACAAGGACCAGGATTTGCTTATATTGAAATTTCTTAGCAGTATTTCATTCCAGCCAAGGGGAACGGTACTTAGAGCGCTGATCAATTTTCGCCGACAATAGGTGTTCTTACACAGAAAATTCAAGTAAACGTCAACAGCAAAAAACTTTTAGGTGTATTCCCCCAGTATTATATATATATATATATATATATATATATATATATATATATATATATATATATATATATATATATATATATATATATATATATAAATATATATATATATATATATATATATATATATATATATATATATAGATATATATTTATATATATATAATTATATATATATACATAAATGGTTAAAATAAAAAAAAATAATATGCATATATGTCAAATCAGCAAAAAATTCGTCCGGGAAAATTCTCCTAAATATTCGCTTTTACTTATTATATACATAGGTATTCCATGCGCCTATTCTTCTCCTGAACTAACAATCTATCACCTGTTCATTGAAATTTTCAGCATGTGTTTTCTAATAGATGATACTGCTAAACAATTAAAATGACTCTGACTCATTTTACTGAATTAAAAGTCCCAAAATATTCATTGCCAAATCATCTTTCAGAATCTATAGCTATAAGTGGATTGGCAAAAAGTATTTGAATTAAATTATTTGTTTGGGAACAGAAGAAAACATATTATCTTTAAAAAAAAAAAGCTTTACAATTCAAATGTAGATGACAAATTCAGAATATTTCATCATTATATATTAGTTTTGGCTGGTTCTGGATTATAATTATATCTCAAACTTATGTATGTATCTTATAAAATTAGGATAAAATATGGAAGTATTTTTTCGCCCTTCATTCTTTATGATTAGGCTGTCTTAATTTCAAACTATTTCTAATTGAATTAATAAATCAAACCCAAGAGTGGCGATTTTACCGCGTGAATCTAAAAAATTATAAAGAATATTTATTGGTCTGACACAATATTTTATTAAAAAGTCACTAAAAAAATTCAAATTAAAAAGTCACTAAAAATTAAAGATCGATTATGTTGTATAAAATTCATACGTACAGAACTATTAACACGCACTGTAAAAGAAAAACCATCATTTCCCCTTCAATTACAAAAACTAATTAGCTTAATTTAACCCGCCGGTACTACACACACTATTTATTCAGTTAGCGAACGACGAACAAGCGATATACCAATGTAAGATTAATTTTCGGACTTAGCCCATTGGTTACTCTTTCGGTCATTGCGTATGACATGCACACACGTTGCGCTCATTGAAATTTTTCATTCGTTTCCTCTCTTTTTTGGGGCTAGTTTAACTTAGCCCGCCGTACATTGCATGTGGAACAGAATATGGAAAGAGAATATGAAAAGAGCATCGCGCGCATATTGCATATGCGACGTAAGTTCTCTTGAATTGTATACATACGAGTTTGTGTAAGGAAATACAAATTTTGATAGAGACGAGACATGAATGAATTTTAAAAACAGTAGGCGAATGAAATATTTGGATAATTTGATTCACTAAAATTTATATAGTTTGTATTTTTATAGTTTGTAATAATTGAAATACAGATTGGTTTCTTTATATATTGGAATGATAAAAGATGGTGGGGCTAAGCCCCACTAGCCCCATACGTAGAGCCGCCGCTGGCCTGCAGTATACAGAAATAGATTTCACTATCTTTATCCTCATGTTTGTTCATCCTCAAGATCTCACACTCTTGTTGGGCTACTGATATGTACAAAATTTGTATGTCATCATACTAGAAATAAATAGGACTTTTAGTAAGTGTTTGAAGCCAAGAAACATATCACAATTTGCTGTCGATCTACGCAACGAAATTCGTACGATTATCACATTATGAAAGAGCCGTAAAAATAAAGAGGCCAATGTACTAGACAACGTAGTCAGCTTAACGGTTCCTTCAAAGACCAGCTGAAAATTGTAGAAATGATTTTGGAATTATCGTTAGCAGGGGTAGCCCTTGGTCTTCAAAGAGTTAATGAATATATATTTCATTATCGAATTATCTTACATATGGATACTATCCTGGATAAAAAAATTTCGTTTTATTTTCATGTCCAAAAATGCATCTTTCGAAACTTTCAAATCTATCTTTCGAATGCAACATCCAATTTACGTAAAATTAGAACTGCAAAGCAACTCATGCATTTGCATTTAAATCGAAATGCACGGTCCAATATTAATCCATCCGAGTCAAATAAAATTTCTCATTTTCGATATCGATCAGCATTCTCGATATATCAACATATTTTTAACATACGTACCATCTCTGCTCGTCCGAATCACACCATCACAAGATTTCCGCGAAATATTCGAGAGCAGAGCTGTATGTTAACAGGTCACGTATCAAACAGGGAAAAGTACCATTTCAAGTTCGAATATTGCATGACCGAGCACTGAGCACGCAAACTGTTCGCAGCACACATGTACGTATATATGGCTGCTTGCATGCACATACTTGAATATTTGTGACATATTGATTTCAAAAATCTTGAATATGCTGCAAAATCGCTTTTCCTGCAAATGAATGTAAAGTATCGCAACGAGGGATGCATCCCACTCGAGATTATTATGATTTACTGCATATGAGCAGATGTCGAAATGAAATTGATAGGAAAGGATCTGGTTTGCCTAACGGAAGTGAATGTACGCGCTATCGCGCTAAAAGATTGAATCCACGGCAGAAGAATATTTACAATGCTAGCGAGAATATATAGTACGAGCATTTCATATTAAACACATTTTGCTAGAATCACATTTTACAAAGCAGATGTGATTGTAAAAAAAAAATGCAGTAGTAATATCAATTACTGATTAAAATATGAGTTTTTTTCTAGTGCTTGAGCAATTATGTTTGCTGTGAATTTTCTGATATATTTAACAATTATTGACGATATACATACATATATTGTTGATCGAACCTGCACTCGATCAACAAAATAAATAGATTAAACCGGAAAGTACCACTCGTTATTGCAATGAACAATGGAACGCTCAAGGATATGAGCAGCATATATTCATCGGACCGTTCTTTGACTCCTAGCATACAATATTGGTGTTAATATGCAATCAATCATCCGAAACTGCTAAATAGTTCCCTAACAAGAAAGAATACTATACATAGTCTGAGTGTCTACATTAATACCCTTGATCATTCGTCCTAGCTCAACAACATTTTTCACGAGGCAACATTCATCGTACATAGACTAGAAGTATCCCGTTGACATTTGAACAGCCTACTCTCTGTTGAAGGTGGCTGTGAATGTGAAAAACAGCAAGGATAACTTGATAGATTACAAAAATTCGGCTGCAACTGTAAGAAAGAGAGTCCTTATGATAAATCACTTCACGGTAAAAATATTCACAGGCGCCACGTGCCTTGGCTGAAGTCCCGTAGAACCGCAGGTCTATCCAACTTTCTTTCACACAACTACGGACCAAACGGAAAGGAAGACAGATGGATGGAACAAAATTTGAAAAGAGATAGACAAAAGCCACATATGAAATAACGCCAAAGCAAACAAATCCTTTTTCGGGTATCCACTGAACTTATTTCATGGTCGAACGAATTAGAGAACCTATCCATTAGTCAGTTGCACAACGGCACTGGTGAAGCTTGAATAAACATCGGCCGTAGGAATATTGGATAGGAAGGCTGACGGAGGCAAAGCGAAAGAAGAAGTTGAAGCATAGACAACAATATCTCAGCCTGGTGGCCATCCGAAAAATAAACCTCAGGTGAAATGTTGTCGGAGGGATTTGTGAAGACGAAACGTGATTTAACTACTTCTGATTTCAGGGTTTTTCCATCATTGTCGATGTGTTTTTTATTCACCTATATGCCGACCGCCATACGTGACTGGACACCAAGCCAAACTCATTGAAACTTATCTTCGCTTTCGGAAAATAAACGAATAAATGTCTGCAATAAACATATATGCTTTGACTTTGAGTACGTTCAAATGTTATAGAACGAATGTTTCTATGAAATTTGGGTCGGTGAAACTGCAGGGTGGTCTGCAAGTGGTTGTGATTAGAAAAGTTTGAATGATTCCAAGTGGCATATCCTTAGTTTGGCAAAAATAATGATATTAGTGATAATTGTATCTAAGCAATAAGTAACTAAGTTCCAGCAAATAAAATCCTTATTATTTCTGGCAAATGAAATGATGACCTCGAGTATGAATTAAAACTTTCTCATAAAAGATACGCTTGTGTAGCTTCGCCGAATATCCATTACACGCGCAAGCTGAATTTTTTGGTTCAATCATATCTATAATGACCCTAAACTTCTTGAAGCAAGACAATGGCTGCGAAATAAACAATCATTCAATAATCATTTTTCGTTGCAATAATAAAACTTTATTGCAAAATTTTCGAGTGATGTACCTGCTCATTTCTCTTTTGGATAAGGTTAACTGGACTAATGTCGAAGTACTCATTGTAGGACTTTGAAACTTTCTTTTATGTGGAAGGTAGTCAAGTATTTGTGCAGATTTCTATCAGTAATGTGGCAAAAGATATACATGCAGCCATAAAAGTCTACATACACCTGGAAACTCATCAATATTTACAAAACTGCGAATATGAAAAATTTAAAATACGCATTATTTCAAAGGTTTTAGCACGTTAATAAATATTATGCAACAAAATAATGTTTCTAAAAAATTGATACCAGAAAATAAAAAAACCTTGAAATTCATGCCCCTAAAGTCTACATACAGCAAGTACATTTCTAGGAATAACGGTTCTCTAGCATCATTATTTCGATTCTGCGTTTAATGGTTAGCCATGGCTATTGTTCCAGTTGGCGTTGTTAGTTAGTGCAGTTGCAATATTTAAATACAAAAATCAGTCAAATGATTGCTCGAAAAAAGGTTTCGTTCGAAATACGAAATTTATTGATAAAATTAAAGCAAGAGGACAAATCACTGGGCGAAGTAGCATATACATTAGTAAAAAAACTTTAATTTAACTGGCAGTTTGAAAAGTAAAGCTCGATCTGGTCATCCTGATATCTTGAAAGACCGTGACGTCAGAACAGTATTACGAAAAGCTAAGGAAAATCTCAAAATAAGTGCACCAAATATAAGCAAATGTATTGAAAATGAATTGAGAACAGCAATGCATCCAGAAACTACTCGTAGGACATTGAGATCCGCAAGATTTCATGGACGCGTGCCAAGAAAGAAACCATTCATTTCTGAGGCAAACCGAATAAAACGATTAGAGTTTGTGGAATAATACCGAGATAAGAACCACAGTTTTTGTAAAACAGTGTTTTTACGGACGAAAGTCGCTTCAACATATTGGCGAAAACTAAATGCAGAGATGCAGAGGGAAAATGTGATCCCAACTTTTAAAAATGGAGGAGGTAACGTAATGGTTTGGAGTATGATTGCAGCAGCTGATGTAGGAAATATTCATGTAAAAGAAAACATAATGGACCATCACTAATACCTCAACATATTGCGAGCTAACTTGAGACCATCTGTTGAGCGCTTAAGGCTCGGACCAACCTTAATACTTATACAAGATAACGACCCAAAGCACACTGCTTTGGTTGTTTGGGAGTGGATCCTTTACAACGTCCCGAAACAGTTGCATTCGCCACCACAATCGTCTGATCTCAATCCAAATGAAAATCTGTGGGATGAACGTGCAAAAAGAGTTCGAACATATAACGTCAGTGACAAGGAAAAGTTAAAAAAGTCTAGCGCATCAGAACCGCTAGAAAACTAATTTTCGAAGAAATTATCTTTGAGGGACTTCAAAATGTGTGAAGACTTTAAACACTTCTTTGTAGTATTTTTTTCATTTTCTGACAGCATTTCCTATAACACTAATGATGAAAATGTTCAGTGCTGGCAGCATTTGTCCAACACAACACAGCATCAATAAGTCTTCCATAACATACTCGTGCTTAATCAACCTATCCTTTGAATTTCGTTTTCATCCAAGGATATCATCGACATTTTCAGCGATTAAACAATGTTTGGGGCTGCTACCCGAAAAATTTCCAAAACTCAGAAAATTTAAGCATGTGCTTATTTTATTGCAAATAATTTGCTTGTGAATACAAAATGGAAACATCTGTTGGTGAAATATTTACGAAAGTGCCTGGTGCTGGCAATCATGCGTTAGCACCATAGCTGATTCACGTTGAGCTTAATTCACGCTGTGAATTTCGTTTCGACTGAATGGCTGCGCTGCAAGTTATAGGGGTAAATAGAATTTTATGGTAACCATCCTCAAAATTCTTCCAGTTTTCGAAACCTAAATATTTGTTGTTAAATATCATTGCAGAATCATTCCCATTTGGAAATTTTATGACAACATCGCTCGATAAAGAAATGTCAATTACGAAATTCATCGTAGCTGGACCCTTTCAAGATTTTTCAACGAAATTCCTCCATAAATAGAAATGCAGCAAGATCCACTTATCATATGAATTTCGTTTTGATTTCGTTACTACATCGGATGTTATAGGGAAAAAAACCTTTATTTTCCTGAGCAAATTTACAATATTTAGGAGACTAAAATTGCCATACCTGGTAACCCTATACTAATTTTTCAACCAAATTTCTATGAAATCTATCTTAGAGTAAGATTCACCTACTGCGTGAATTTTGTTAAAATCTGGTGGCTAAATCGGAGATTTTTCAAAATGGCACCACTGCCACAGTATTGCCCATATTTCCGACCTTGTTCTAGTTAATTTCCACATGTCCTGCAAATTTCGTATTGATCGCATTATCCGATCGTCAGGTCTCATGAAGAGAAGTTTTGAGTGCTGAAAATAGAGGTAATTTGATTATACGCTGCCGTTCTTGTTGACCGCGGAATTTTGAAAATTTTTATTTGACTTGGTGGACAAAAGTCAAAATTTATCAATAATTTGAATTTATTTTCCAAAATCAAAAATTTTTCAGGAAGGTCGATGGTTTGAAGGATTTTTTTTTGAGGAGCCTCCGAAAAAGTCAGCTCCGAAAATGTCCTCCGAAAATGTCAGCTCAATCGGATCGGCCACTCCCCAGAATATCTCCCTTACTTACTTTGCTGATATATATATATATATATATATATATATATATATATATATATATATATATATATATATATATATATGTATAATATATATATATATATATATATATATATATATATATATATATATATAAATAAATGTATATATATATATATATATGTATATATATATATATATATATATATATATATATATATATATATATATATATATATATATATATTTATATATATATATATATTTATATATATATGATGAATTTTCGGCGAAACGAGTTTAATACTGATTTTCTTCGAAAATTAGCAAAAATGCGTTCTTGAAGGCTTGTATTGAAGTTAGTCCAGATATAACAGAAAGCCTAGACCTTTCGATGGCTTGGAGATTGGAAGCTGTTATAGTGGCGAAGGGTGGCCCAACTTTATATTAAATTTCAAATGATCTGTTAACAAATTGTACATTTTATCACTTTTTATGTTTCTTAAATTTCTGTTTACGTACTTAATAATTTTATAATTTTCTTTCACAATATGCATATAGGTACAAGTAAAAATCACTGAAATAAACTAAATTTGAATTAATGTTTTTGTTCAGTTGTGCATAATATGAAAGATTTTTTGGGCTTATGTAGACTTTTGTGACTAAGTGTATTTAACCATATATACGATTTCAATTATGAAGCTTAAACATGATAATCAACAGCGAGGTGTAAAGGGTTGCCAACTCAGTGGGTCGGAAATCCGGGAGGAAAATAAAAAAATAAGTGAAAAACAATTTTATTTATTTAAAATGATATTTCTTTATACTACGAGTTGCTTGTAATGTCTTTCGATTTGCAAGAATAAAGCTATAGAATTCGCACTTAAGAAGAGCAAAAGAAGATTAAATAAGAGGAGCAACGAGGAGTAATAAGGACATGGTGCCTGCCATTATCGGCACGCCCATCCCACGCATCCCAAGCATGACGTAAGCGATGAGCTCGAACTGATAAACAGCCCAGTTGAGCTGATAAACAGCCTAGCTGAACTGATAAACAACCCTGTTAAGCTAAAAGCCCAGTTGCGCTGTTTATTAGTTCAAAGATCATCGCTTACGTCATGCACATTTTAAATGCTAGATTTTAGCATTTTTAATGCTAGATTTAGCATTATTTTTTCCAAAACGGCATTAGAAATTCGGAATTAGCATCTAGCATTATTTTTAGCATTAAATTTAAATTTCAGAATAATCTGACACTCATCTATTTTCAATCTTGCCCATCAAATTTTTCTCAATAATAGCTCTGTTCGTGCACTTTCAGTTGCGTTCGTGGACTGAAACTTCCTGAATGTGATGGCGGAAATTCCTGAAAAGTACAAAAACGATCTCATGGTATTTCCTTAGAAGTGACAACCAGAAATGAAATAATGATAGTGATTATAAAGTCATTTTAAGGGGGGAAATACATGTAAAACCGAAAAAATATTGCTAATTTTAGATTGATTTGAAATATATATATTGTTCATTTAGAAAATGTTTAATATTACATACTTAAGGTCCATGTCTCACAGTAAATGAAAATATTTTTTTTATAATTTTTCAACACAAAATGGCGGCAATGCGAGCGAATGAAAAAAACACACCAAAAACTGCCTCGTACAACTTAACGCCTTTTCCGGGGAACTTCCAACATTCAGAGAGAGAAAAATATGCTAGTGAAACATATAATTCATAGGTGAACCCATAAAATTTATAAAAAAAAAATTAAATTTTTACATTAACTTTAGATTAAACAAAAAAATAGATTATTTTTCAAAAAAAATCACGCTTTAAACATTAATAAACAAACTATTTTTCTGAAATAACAATAACATTTAGGTTCAACGAGGAGATAATACTCTTTTGTAGATGTGAAATAAATTTGAGCCGGATCGGTTTAATATTTTTTGAGATATTTTGTACGGCAATTGAAAAAGTACTACTTTGAGAAGAATGCGTTTAAAGTTTTAAAGCTCCACTGACCTGGAGAACGCCGCACTGCCTATAACTGACTATAGCTCGAGAACCAATACGAATATCGCTTCAAATCTTTTTTTGGTATATTTTAAGAGCATTTCAAACATTTTGATGTAAAAAAAAAATCGATTTTTTTTTAGCAATTACATATATTTTCCCCCTTAAGAAGTATTAAAATGTCTCCACAAAATTATTCGACTTTCTTAATAACACTGCGCGAAAAATATATTGCTTGCCGCGCTTATTTCAAAATACGTATTTTTTTGTTTTTTTTTTTTTGAGTACTATATCCTGTTTTACGAGGATTAGGTTGGCTTATAACGATAACGCATCAGCCATCGGTTTCGACAACACCCATTTATGGTGGGTTTGACCTTAAATAATCATTGACAACACAAACACATAAGTGACTCAAACAACGCAACGAACACGAAACCGCAGTTTAAGACACGTTGAAACTCGTACTGTCAATTCCAGAGAAAGACTGTCCTTCGGAGGAAAGCAAATTTCTCAGCAATTCTCCGGCTACAACCTTCCACCACAAGAGCCAACACGCGAATGAAAATACGTATTTGCGCCACATCGTTTGATTCTTTTCAAGATCTCGCAAAAGCTCAGGTTCAAGTGAAATCTAATCCTCTTTCATGAAAGAGAGAACGTTTTCAGTGTTCAGTCAAACAGCGTTTAAAACCGACTTTATGGCCATGCATAGAGATCGCGAACAGACCTAAAATTTGAAAACATAATGTAATGATGCCGCATTTCAA
The DNA here is from genome assembly GCA_947369275.1 of Nemotelus nigrinus. NCBI lineage: Eukaryota > Metazoa > Arthropoda > Insecta > Diptera > Stratiomyidae > Nemotelus > Nemotelus nigrinus. Next base: position 53,554,750 of record OX376372.1, read on the forward strand.
CTAATATGCACTTTAAGCTAGAGTATTCTGAAAACTTTAACTGTGTGCCCGCAGCGAACGAAACTGTCGTCGACCGATCAATCCCTGCTGCAAACCCTTCCGCTGGCGATGAATTCGCTGCAGAATTCAAGTACATTAGAATAAAAGTACATTAGAACTAGTGCTACACCTTTATGCTTTATAGAAGGACGATTTATATCCTGAACAAAGGATATATATTCGATCTTCTATTTTTTGCCTACGATTCCCGGGAAATCCCAGTGCTAGTGACAAGTGCTATTAACGTTACAGAAAAAGTGAAATATTAAGTGAAATAAAATGAAAAGGTAGTTATTCCAATATTAAAGCAGTTTTGGATTGCATTAAATATGATAAATTTAGGTTTCTCGTTCCATTTAATCATTATGGTGCTAAAAATTAGCGATGTGGTCCCATTCACCTCAGATTCCCAAGAACCTAGGGCATCTACAAGTTCAAGTTTACCGAAGTATGTGCATTCTAGTTAGATATTTTTTTCTGTATAATATGAATCAATTGTTAACTAGGGCTTAAAATACAAGTAATCGCATTCTACACAAATTCTTTTCCTTGACTTAAAAATAAATAATTGTTGCGGTTTTGATTGTGAGCTTCCAATTGATGTTTTGAAAAATATTGGTTGAAATGAGCTTTACACAAGAGAAAAAGATATAGATGTAACTGACATATCTGTAATAGATATAAAATCATGTTGAGATGTAAATTTTAAACTTCTAATTTGTTTTTATTATATAAATATATATTGTTTTGATATCGAATCATGTTTATTTTAATAAAACAAGAAATCATCATTTAGAATTCTAATTTTACAAGATCTAGCATTATTTAGCATCAAATTAAATTGAATCTACCATTATTCGAAAAAAAAGAAATGGCAACACTGACCATGTCCTTATTGCTCCTCTTATTTGCTCCCTGTTTGCTCCTCTTAAGTGCGCCAGAACTCGTATTATATGTATATCTACTGACCATAGATCGTTTACTTCGCTGGAAACACACTCAGCGGCAACATTTGCGATAGGGATCGATAGAGCGAATGTAACAAGTTTTTTTATTTCTTGCCCGATTCTTCTTTACATTTTTCAAAAAAATTAACCCAACGCAAGTCTTCCCTCTTTGTTTTACTTGTGACAAGGTCATGCACTTCTAGCAGCAAACGGTAATCGTCGTACAATTTATCCTCATTTATTGGCTCATTTAAAGAAGCACTCACATCTTTTATTTAATCAATTGTACAAATCTAGTGTAATTTACGATTTTCAATCATTAATATTGTATGTTGTATTTTGTATTTACGTTGTATTTTGTATTATTGTATGTTGTATTTACGATTTTCAATCATTAATATTGTATTGTATAAATAAAAATATAAAAATACCGTGAAGGCCATTTTTGTCAAATTTCCGGGAGAATTTAACTGCATTCCGGAAGCCGGGAGATTTTTTAAGTGAACTGTAATTTTCCGGGAGAATCCCGGAATTCCGGTAGAGTTGGGGACCCTAGGCGTAATCGATCCACACTTTTATACTGACTTGGTTTGTGTTTTCTGGTTGTCTTATCAATAATCTCGATATCAGCTATCCTATTAATAGTGAAACGTTTTGATTATGTGACATAATATTTCAATTGAAATCATACTAAACGAACACAAAACACATGAAAATTTTACTACCTGGAAAATTTTTCCCACAAAACGGCAATTAGTGATACAAAAAACAACCACGCATCGGACCAGCGAGTCATAATTCTAAGTAGCATTGAATTGCTTAAGGGGACGTAGCACCTTCATATTGAAAAAAAAATGTTTTTTTCAAAGGCTTGTTTTTAATTGAATAAAAAAACATATTAATGAAACTTTTTACACATATTTAACACCTTTTATACTATATTAAAAAAAAATTGTTAATATTGTTTTGTGGCCCCCTGTCGTGTGCTACAATTTTTTGGAAAATACACCAAAAAAACCTGGCGTGCATGATAACTGTCCTTAGAAAAGTCTGAAAAAACAAACAAAAACCTGGTTTTGATCAACATCAAAGCCTCCTTGGAATGAACTAAAAAAAAAAAATTTGGTTGAAAAATAACAAAATGGCGGCGTTTTTTTTCGAAAAGCGAGGTTTTTGTTCCCCAGAAATCGGTTATAACTAAAAAAATTTAGTGCCGATTTTTTCATCCGTAGTTCATTCTGAGCATCAACATGTGCAGATTAACGTGTTGAAATTTCAGAACGATTGGATAATATTGTTTTTCTTAATCATGCACGCCAACTTGCAAAACGTTGTTTCGAGAAAATCGCGTTTAAAGTTAAAATTTTATATTTTTTGCAATAAATCTTACCGAAAATTAATCCGCGATGCCTGGACCATACAATATACCTTCTTCTTGCTCATACTCCTCCTCTTCCAAAGATTTTTGCTCCCTTCGAGCAGTTCTGGCCTCTTTAGATGCCTCAGTCGAGTGTTTTTCCGCATGGTTGATTCTTGCAGCATCTCTATGTTCTGCATGTTCCAGCGCACGTTCGCTAACGTAACTCCCATTACTTGCATTATTTTCAAGATAGCCATAAATCCTTCATTAAATGGACATGCAGAAATATTTGCAGTCACAATTAGCACGTTTTTCCCACAAAAAGTATGTTTGGGGGCCAAATTCCAAACACAAGAATTATAGCTTTCGTTATTATTCTGCGTAAAATTGCCCAAGCAGCGCTTTAATGAATCTTTTGATGATAAGTCATCATAAATGGGCTTTAAAATTTCTTGTACCTCATCATCTAAAGGTGGAGGATGCTTGAAATTTTTTAATGCATTATCACTAGCTGCCTCCGCCTTGCGCCAGTTACACCAAGTCGTTTCTCCAACAGAACAATAAGAGTGTTGAGGGTTCTCATCAGTTGAAATTTCGTGGTGATATGCCGGCCAAATTTACTTGCGCATATTTTCAACTGAATCAGGATTTTGTCGTATAGCTAGGCCATAATATGTGGCAAAATTTTTCATTAATTTTAGTGTCAGTTGGATTTTTTTCGGACCTTTTTTTGGAGACTCTAAACTTTTTTTACAGCTATTTTTTTTGTTTTTTTTTGCCATGGCTAACTGTTTTTTTGCTTCTTTTAAAGGAGATGACTCACTTATCTTTGTCTACACTTTGGGTTAAGTCGATGTAGCGATATAGCGAAGTCAACGAAAATCATAGAAAAAATGACCTTGGAGCGCTTCGCTATATATAATCACAAAATTTTTTTTTTTAGAATTTCAATTTTATATTATTAAGATCATGTTTTTATAGCTTCATTCTAACATATTCAATCAAAAAACAAAAATCGATCTTTCGAAAATTTGGAGGTGCTATGTTGCCTTAAGAGTCCTTAGCTTAGGAGTCCTCTTTTTAGTGAAGAAGAAATGAACAGAATTTTTTGTAGAGTTTTAAGATCGAGAAAATATGCATAATTTTGTAAGGTGACAACTTTTGACAGAACTATCAGATCATCGTGAAACTTGTAGAACATATTGACATTATTAAGTTGTAGACTTGTGTAGTTTCGATGAACGTACAGTCTACTCTGTAGCTAGGACAAGCACTGAAAGTGAAAACCTTCAAATCATCGACCCTCATGGAAAATGTTCGCTGTTTAGAAAAACACGCAATTCATACATAAATTTTATGCTTTGTCAACACAGTTAACGCAAAACTCTTGAAATTCTATATCGGTCAAGAACAGTAGCCCTTCCCCAATTTACTCACGACCTTATAATTACATACAATTGAAAATCACCGAATGCATTGGCCTTGAATAGAACCAGATCTGATAGCAGCGATTTTGAAACATGAGTCACCCTGTGGCAGTGGTTACATCTTGAAAAAACACTTAGAAAAAAAAACTGCTTTATGTCCTATAAATTCTGATCCAGTTATCACATTTTGATGAAATTCATACAGTAGCTGACACTAGGTCTGTTCCCGTACTTTCAGTAACTGAATTTTACTGAATTTTCCTGAACCATGTGGTGGGGAATTTCATGAAAAGTGCGGGAACGCACACATTGTATTTCCTGAAAATTGACAACCGAAAGTGTCAGTTTTCGGTTTTTGGGAGAACAATAGTGATTATAAAGTCATCCTAAGCGGTAATAAATTATCGCCACAAAAATATTCGACCTTCATAGCAACATTACGCAAAAAATATGTTGCTTGCCGCGCACATTTGAAAATATTTACTCCGTTTGACACTTTTCAGTATTTTTCAGTAGCTCAGACCCTACTAAAATTTACTGAAAGAGGGGAAATTTTCAGTTTACAGTAAAACGGAGTAGGGGAACAGCTTCATTGTAATTAATCGCGATTAATCGCAATTAATCGTAGTACGGGAACAGACCTACTTTTTCTAAGCTACATCAGATAGAAATTTGGTTGAAAAATTAGGTTGGAGCTGCCAACTGTGGTATTTTTTTGACTATTGCATGTTGAAATTTGCTCAGCAAACCAAAGTTTTTCGCTCCATAGCTTCCAGTGTAGTCATAAAACAGAAACGAAATTCATATAATAAATGGACCTTACGGTAAGTAAAATTTGCTAAGAATTTAGTAGAGTAGCTCTGGTTCTTTTTGTGTATATTTTTTTCATTTCTTTACTAAGTGATGTTATCACTAAATTTTCACATAGACTATGAACAACAATTACTAAGATTTCGAAAACTTAAAAACCTTTGCGGGTGGTAACCATTAATTTCTTTGCACTCCCATAGCTACAAATTGAATCGAAACAAATTTAATAGAGTAGATTGGCCTTAATGTGCAGCAAAATTGGTATACTTTTGATGTTGGTGCTAGCTAAGTTTTGCCAACACCAGGTATTTTTAACACTTCCGTACTGACAGATATTCATTTGTCAAACATCTTCAATTAAAATAAGTAACCATTGTTTAAATTTTCCAAGTTTTGTTTTGTAGGGCAGTTGTGGTAGACGTTAAGTTGCAGTGCTGGCAAAGTGTTGCAATCACTGAGCACTTTCTTCACTTGTGTTAGAGAAGATGCGGATTTCAGTTTTGTAAGGCTGCTTTCACACTATACGGTTTGCACCGTATGGCGAAAAACCGTACGCTGAAAATCCGAATCAGGAACATGTTCACACTATACGGTTTATGCGCGATTTTTTTTTGTCACAAGCTCAGTTTGTCATTAAATGGTGTACTGTTTAGTTAAAATGAATCGCAAAAAAAAACTATTGCACGTTTATGGCTATATAATCGTCACCAAAAAAGACCACAACGCAAACGTCATGTTTGGGTGCATCCTATCAACAAAGCTTGTGCTCATTGACGTGCACCTGTGTGTCCGGTTGCCGTGGGCTGCAGTGGCAGTGGGAGTGGACGGCTGCTACACGGTACGGCCGCGGCATTTTGCCGTAACCGTGAAATGTGAAAGAGGCTATACTCTTCTTCACACCACTAGAAAAATTTCGCCGTACGGTTTTTTGCCGTACGGTCGGAACCGCATAACGTGAAAGGAGTCTAAGACAAGCAACCGATAATGAATACAATTAACAAGTGTTTGACTTTGAGTTTTAATATGGAAATATTACTATTTAAGCTAAGTAATTTTAATATTAATGTTCTTCGAACAACAGTAACTAGGGTTTTCACTTTGCTACTTTTCCTATACGAACTAAAACCTATCAAATGGGCAGTAAAAGCACTAAGTACGTATGTAAACATCAATCATGATCACAAATGAATTATAGCTGTAACTGAAGGCATATCATGCACGTAAATAAATTAAATTCAATTGCAATTTTCTGGTAGTTTTACTCTCAATTAAATATTAATTTGGTTGTGATCTGATTATTTGCATTGTTACTAAATGCAACAGATGCTATGACTTTTTCATTTCTTATATAAATGCATCAAGTAAAAGTAATTCATTAATTACCGCGTGGTCTTGTTGATTATGATCGTTTAGCCTTTAAATGTTCTTCCTGTTATACTCATTCGTTCAAAATGAAAACTACTTTGTTCTCCTCATATTGTCAGGTAATTATTTAATTTATTCAAAATCTTAATTGTTTTTCGTTTATGATTATTTTTTTACTTCATATAAATGACAAGTTGTTGTTGCGCCATGTCTTAAAAATGCAGTTTTAATTCAATGACTGGTGCAGAAATATTTTAAGCGTTATAGCCTGGAAACATTTCAAAATTTTGAGAATGAAGCATTTATTGCTTGCTAACATTTATAAATGTTGAACTTACATAAATTTGATGTAGGCATCTTTTGGGATTAAAATGAGGAAAATTTCTAGCACTGTTAATCCTATGTTCATACTGCAGCCCAAATTATTCAAAGTCAAAACGTCACTTAGCTCCTAAATTGGATTTAAAATTTCCATAAAATTCGCATATTCAAACTAGATACATTACCAAATACCTTTTTTGATGATGCAGATATGTTTCTGTATTTTGCTTTCAAATGTTTTGTTTCCACAGAACTATAGCGGTCTCTAGAAATTTACAACACCCGTGGCCGCCAAAAGGTTAAATATATTTTACCGTAAATCACAAATTTAGCTCATTTTAGCTACTATTAAGATCCATTTACAGTGTGAATTCCTTAAAAAAGATTTTTATCCCAACAGTGCCTCAAATATTCACGGACATATACCGCAATTCCCGCCTTAAATCTATTCGTCCCAAAGAAATGTTTCGTCAGATGGTCCACTAGTGTTGTGCTCGTAATATGGAGCTAGAGAGAACAGATGCGCAATCTTTATTTGCGTCCTTGGCTTTCGGTGTTTCTGTATGCGAAACATGACATCATTCATCTCGCTGATGATTTAGCACGGTCCTTCTCAATTATGTTCTCACTTCATCATCGTGGGTTGTACAGCCAGAGCAGGTCATTCTGGCGGAATCCTGATAGCCCTTAAGTTTCACCTCTTTTTCAAGTAGTCAGTGGTAGTCTTGATTCGTTTTTGGACAACTATGTGGACTTGGCTCAACCGTTGCTCAGAAGGTGTTCCGAGCTTCAGTTCGACTTGTAATTGTACCATATTGTGATTCCGAAGATTACTCTTGCTTAGGTTTCATCTGCTGTCCTGTAGGCTATAAAAAATAGCAAAATCTGTCAGTCCCAGTCTTTTTGATTTTTTTCCATCACCTTGGTCAATAGTTTTTTTAACCTGTCGCTGAGTTGTTCCACCATTTCGACCCTGATTTAAACGCCACACCTATTGACCCAATGCTAAAAAATTTGTTTTGCTGCTGTTGCTGCCTACTGGTTTGAAATAGAATATACTTCCGGCCATTTACTGAAGAAAGCTGCCTCTGTTAGGGTATACCCATTTCCCCACTCAGATTTTGGAAACGGTCCAGAAACGCAGATTGTACACTTTCGGCACCAATCTTCTATGTCTTCTCGGGCGTACAGTCAATAAAATAGTTTGCATGCCTTAGATAGGGTTTGTTTAATTCCCAACTGGCCTCTCTACGTTCTCTACTCACAATTCTCTCAGTACTTCTTTGACTCGACTTCTAAGGAGGACAATGTGCATCTTGCATGATATACAGTCTGCATTTTCCCATCTTCACTTCAGCACTTCAGTTTTGACCTTCAGAGAGCTCCGTTGAGCTTTTCCAACTGCGCCACGTTCTGATATATCCTTTCTTTTAGGGTGTTCGGTAAACTCCTTCCATACTACCAGTGGCCGAATGTTATCGTCAACTAACTGACCATCCCGAATCGCCTCCTGTGACAATCACTCAGTGGTTTAAGCTGTCATCAACTGAACATCTGCGCTTGACTCCTTTTCTTCAAGACGATGGCAATGTTTGCAGTTGGCTGAACAGAGATAAGGAGGCAAAGCATTGGCACTTCGATGCATTACTCCTTTCCAATTCATTATGTTATAATTGCATGACTGTAGCCTGGAAGTACCTATAATTTCTGTAAAATTAGCTCAACGTCCCAATTTCCAACCGTACAACTTGGTTTCTTATTTTTGCGCTGATATTTTCCAAGAAGAAGTCACTATATTTGACCATTTAGACTCACCAGATTGATCACATCTTGCTCCGCGTATGTGGCAACATGTATAACGAACTCATACGTCTTACATAGTCTACCCTCAGGTGTCATATCTTTCGGAAATCTGAGCATCAAAGGGCTCCACGGGCTCGCTCTGTTGCCTGTCTTGTTCTTTGTCTCTTTGTGACTGCTGCTCTTCTTTTCCTTTTTATCCTACTTTTGGTGTTCTCCAAAGCTCCATCCTCGGTCTCCTCTTTTTTACATTATTCATCAATGACCTTCATTGTTACTTTAAGTACGAATCTCTTATGTACGCTGGTGACATTAAATTGTTCCATGCTATACCTTCCCTTAATGTAATTTACAGTTGGATCTTTTTGTTTTAAGTGATTGATGCTTGCGAACTTCCTCAATCTTAATGGTTCCAAGTGTTTAGTAATGTCTTTTTCTAATAAGCCTAGTCCCATTTCTTTTGATCACTTTTTGTCTGATAGTGTTGAAGCATGTAGATCAACATAAGGACCTTGGCATCATTTTTTATACAAAACTAAAATTTGCTCTGCATGTTTCATTTATATTCGCTCAATCTTTGCAAGTAGCTTCGTTTCATTTTGCGCTGCTTGCGCTTTGCAAGCGATATCGGCACATGTGCTCGTCTTTTTATTTATCTTGGTCGTAGCATTTTTGAATATTGCTCCCAAGTGTTGTCTCCTCGTTTCGTGCACCTGTCTAATGCTGTTGAACCCGTCAGCGTAAGTTTTCTCGGTGCATTTTGACCAAGTTTAGTGTTACTTATCGTCGTTATGATTGCCGTCTGGTTTCTTAAAATCTTCATATGCTAAGTTCCCGCAGAGTATTCTTTGATGAATGTTTTCTTTATTAACTTTATCATGGTTTACTTTCCTCCAGCATTTACGCGTCTCAGCTCTTACGCGTATCTGATCGCCCATTTAGAACTCATTCGTTTTTCCCTTTGCGCATAATTTTATATATTTCAGTTCACCGTGACCTAGAATACTCATAAACCATGATGAGCATCTGTCTGGTTCTTTGTTTATGCATTTTAAATGTTTTAAAAGTTATATTATTGATTTGCTAATGTGGCTTCTTCGTTGTGTACATTGTATTTTTTTTTCCTCTTAATTTTTTCTTAAATTTTTATATTTATGTTCCCTTTTTACACGCTTTATATTAAGGATTTTTTTTGTATACCATCTCATTTTATAGTTATATTACTCTATTAGATGAGATTTAATAATAAATAAATAAATAAATGCTTTTCGCAGTCGGTCTAAGCTATGGGAGATACTTTTGACTACTTCAAAGTTTAAGTCGTACGCCAATACATCCTACATAGTCCACTTTTCTGCTAGTTCAATTGCTTGATGCAGCTCTTGATCTTTTAGAGCGCTGATGAACGCTTCAGTGGCTATATCATCATGATGCTGTGTGTCGTATTCTGGGTAAATTAAAAGTGCTAACTTTTCAATTTTCTGCGTCAATTGCTGCCAATTTAAATTGGATTCTGCAAGTGATCACAAAGCTATGACATGTGAAACCGCTTCATATGATCGTTTCATTAATCAAAGTTGCGAGACTCGATTGTAGCTCAACAGGAACAGTTTCAAGAACTCCGGCTGCTGGGCCTTGTAGCGCCAGAATCAATGTTGTTGCGCGTTCTCTTTCACTCCAGCTGCTGCTTCAGCAGTCTTTTGTTGTGTTTTGTAGATGCCTGTCAAATATTGGAGTTTTAACATTTCTCTGTATGATTTTATTGGCAGTGAAAATTGAGTACGGTGTGCTAGTTGCCATATTTTGGCCTACTCCTAGTCTTTCTTCAACTCCTCAACGTCTTCCGTGACTGCTTCTACTTTCCCGCTCACATATTTCATTATTTCTTCAAAGCATCTGACTTGATTGTCAAACCTCTGGTTCAGATTTTATAAACCTTTTCCATACGCCAAGTTGACTGCTTTAGTGATTACTGCATGCTCATCTGAAACACACTTTTCATTGTTTTTTTTTTGCATTTGCCTCAGTGCATTTCCAGAACCTTCATTTTTATTTTCTTTGCCTTTTCCACCACTTTCTATGTCCAAAAATTTGAACGTTACGTATCCTAGGTTTTCAGGTACCAGCGCGTCGGCTAAGAGGCTAATTAGTTTTGATTTACTACCTTGACTAGAATCTTTCCGCTATTCTAGGTCCTCCTTGAATTCTGCCAAATTAACCTCGTTTATTTTACGCGGCACTTTTGATACAAATACCTTGTTCAATCAAAGCTTGCTATAACAAAGTCTAACGTTTATTTATTTCCAAATCCAGAAAATTCACAACAATTGTCTTTTACTTTACTTTTATATCATTTCAACTAACTGTTTTTCACATTCAACTTAGTGTTTTTTACGAACACTTTTTTACTTTAGTCATTTTCATAAAAATTTCACTTCCGGCACCAATCTTGCGCCCTCTAAAGGACTTGAACATTTCATGAAGATTCAAAGCTTAGCATTAGTACTTAGACTATACTTGGCTAACATATACGAGTAGCTATGTGAGTAAATATGTGTATTGAACTTCATTATGAAGAAGCACAAGTGCTCTCACCCAGCTTCGTGAATTGAATATAGTTGTAGACATCAAAATTTATGTAAACATATCAGTTGTGATCCATTGCTGAATTAATTTACGATCATAGCAATGTGAGGGTCACATAATTCACCACAAGAGGATTGCGCCCAATGTGGGTATTTGCAAAGTCATTTTCGTATATAATAATAATATTATGTAGTATGTATGTAGTTTTATTGCATAATTATCATATATAATTTAGAGCCTTTATAAAACCAGATGAATGCTTACGAAACATTTTGTTTTGATAATATATTCTACATAATAAATGCAGTAAATTTTTTTTAAAATGAAAATATAATTGTTTATTTAAAAAATCAATTGGGGTGAATTTTCATTTCAATATTTTTATTCACCAAATCGCATTTTGCTGATGTTGTATTTCTGACTTTTTAATGTTTATAATAAAGCTAATCCTGTTGATTTGGTTCGAAAATTTATGTATGCTTTTATTGGGGTATGAGCAATTAAAAAATAATAAGTGGCTTACTGTAAATAACATACTTAAGCTTAAATAACTCTTCTGATATCACAAACATATTATTTAGAATGTTTTGATTTTTACTGTAAACTGCCAGCTGAATGTTGTTTGTTTGAAACTTACCAGGAAAGTTAGCATAAGCAACGGTTTGCTGGTGTTGAAACTTTATATGCAATTTTGAATAATTGTCATGCAATCTTTGAACTTTCTTATATGGGAGACAACAAACAGATTTCTAGAGTTAAAATCCTTGTAAACTCAAGTTATTGAAGTACTATAGCTCCCCTTCATTTTGGAAAATAATGGCTTGCGACCACTTTTTCGCCTTGAAATAAATAAGTAAACTAATACGCCTTGAAATAGGTAAACTAATAGCTGAATACTCACTGACCAAGACTAATTTTGTTCCTTTAACGGATAATGTTGTTTGCGTTTTATTGCGAAAACAATCCATTCATAAGAGGCATTGAGGACAAATTTCACCCCACTTGTTGTAAAGTCGACTACCATTACTGCCGTGTAACGTAGTAGTTAGCTAGTTCTATTTGTGGCAGAGGTTCTATTTTTACTGTTAGATGAAGGGAAGATGAAGGACTTTAGAAGCTCTCTTGCAGCGTCACAACAGCCTAAATTTATTAAGTTTGTTGATTTGAACTAATTGTAAAATGTTTATCTCATCACTTGCACTTCACAAAATTTGAAAAATATTTGTTTTTATGTTTCATGCGAAACATTATGCATTTGACTTTTCCCCAGAATATTGATTTGGATTTAAATCAAATACTAGACAGTCACAGCTAATAAAAAATTTATTTTCCTTGCATATTTTTATCATTCGTATTCTAGTTTTATAAAGCCATATTCTTTTGTTGAGGTCAACATGATTTTCAATACACTTTTTAGAATTTTTGCATTAAATTAAATGCTTTATTTAGCAATCGGCAAAACAGAAGCATGAAGGCATAAAATTAAACTCACGACTTGTTCTGTAAAAATTTCCGATCTAACTTTAAGATGTCAAGCGTGGAATGACGAATCGTCTAATCTATTAATTTTTTTTAACTTACATACATAAATGTCATAATGCTGATAGAAAAGACTACCTTATGTCATTTTTATTTGATGCTTAGAAATTTTGACAATATTTCGGTATTATTCTTCGCATTTCCAAGACACCCTGTTTTCTATTAGTTTAACGGCAACTAGATCAAACATGAACATCGCATTTAAACAGAAGAAACATACGATTTGATACTGCGTCAAAGAATATTATGAGCAACAAAAGTTATCGTTCTCTCAACACGAAGCGGAGAAGTGAAAGGCCTTGGTGAATTCACCTATTTTGAGCAGGTTAAATTTAACTGAACACAAGACTGCCCACTCGGGATTTGAACAAAATCCTTTTCCACTTGTCAAACCCTTGTCAGTTACAAGAAACTTATAAAATCGTTTGAATTATGGCTCAAAACAGAACAAAAAAATCTATGACTTTGAATCGAACTCACACCGTATATGTGCATGTCAGAATCATTGATTCGAGCATCGGATCAAAGGTGAATAATGTGGAAATTGAAAGTTGTCTAAAACTATTTGTTAAATGTTCGAAGCTTGAATTTTACACCCCACAGAAGAATGGGTTGGTTTAAAATGTGGAAAATGAAAGTTTTTGATGTCATCTATTTCAAAGTTTAGAATAGCACAAGTCAAAGATTTAATAACGTTCAAAAGTCCTAAGTAGAACAATTTTAATCTCTTTTATTTATTCATGCATTCTGAGAATAGGCCAAACAGTTTTAAACATCAATGCATTTCTTTTGTTTCGAGAACCAAAAAGACATCCTTAGGCCACTCGGCAAGTAAAGAACAGCAAACAAATCATTCTATTTTATGTTATTCATAAATTTTACTCTAGTTTCTTCTCAATCTCCTTGAAAAGGTAAACATTACTTCAACTCTACTTCGTTTCAATCATACTGACGCTCCAGCAACTGTTACAACGTTGTTTTTCAAACGTCAGCGATTTCCTTAAAAATACATTTCCTCTAATTTGCTCGAATACTTGTGCATTCTACTCCTTGGGCGTGTGCTTAGTGTCCCAGCTCAAGCGATTGAAATGCAGCTAAGCAAGAGTTTTTAATGAACACTTTCTTTGGCTCTCGACAATCTCGGAATCACAACGTCAGTAACGCACATTGATTCCAAGTTTAACTATCATCTCTCATATTTGCCAACATACAGTAGCTTAGTTCTCTCTCTTATACACTTGTTACAGCAAATTTTTGATGCACTAAATTCGTAATTGAAGGGCGTACACGAAAGTGGATCTAATTCAATGAAAGAACATTTGCGAAGAGCGTAGCTGATAACGATGAAAATACTCAAATTGGTTTGAAAATATTTCAAGTGAATGATGGGATGCTGGATGCAATTATATTAGCCAAATTTGATTTTTATATGATGCTAAGCGGAAAAGATTTTGTTTTACGTTAGATAAAATCAATGATTGACATTTCTATCACTAATTTTACTTATGTTCGAAGAACATTAGCATTAAAATCTCTTTAGCCAAACTTTCAAATTTATATATTTATATATATATATATATATATATATATATATATATATATATATATATATATATATATATATATATATATATATATATATATATATATATATATATATATATATATCTATATGCATAATCAAAAAAATCAGTGAATATTTGGCACGATTGAACGGAAATTTTCAGGATACATTGGCGTTTACGCAGAGTAGGTCCAGGTTTCACTAAATGCTAAATATCTTTAACCCTTAGTCGCCGGTAGCCATTTTGAGATATTTGAAATATACCTATTATTCTGTCAACAAATAACTTTTGGAAAAATTAAGCTAACGAAATAAATTTTGAACAAGTTTTAAATGTAAATGTTATAATAATTTGGAAATTTTTAACCCTTTGTGTGCGCTAGGTGCCTAAAATAAGATTGGGAACATTTCAAGTTTTTTGAGCTGTGATAACTTTTGACAAAGCTATCAGATCACTTTTGAATTATTCAAATCGTAATGATCTTGTCGTAGCAATAAACAATAAATATTAAGATTTCGAGGTTTTGAAAACTTTTGCGGGGTGGTAGCCCATAAGTTTCTTTGTACCCCTATAGCTCCAAATGCAGTCATCAGATCGAAACGAAATGCACAAAGTGGGTTAATCTCAATGTGAAGCAGATTTGGCATACTTTTAGCTTTGGCGCTAGCAGAAGGTTGCTAGCACCGGCATTTTATTATTTTCGTACCGGCAGATGCTACTGTAAAATATTGATATGGCAAATATCTACAATGAAAATAAGAAAACAATATTTAAAATTTCCAAGTTTTGGGGATTGTTCGTCAAGCAACCCCAAATATCTTTCCATCGTTGTTACTTTTAATTAGCTCATCGGATGAAAAAAATATTCACAGGAGAGTGTGGTTTTGGTGTGAAGCAGTTGTGGTAGACTTGATTTCTATTTTGTTCATAAAAGCTTTTTCATGTACCTAAATAGCTAAGTTTCGATTATTTAAGTCATAAATGTTTCGTGACTTAACTTATGTGATAAGTGTGGTTTTCTTCAAAAAGCTTTTTTTTATGTATTGTTTTGTAATTTAGTATTCTTTTTGTAAAAAAAAAATTGTTATTCACTGATTTTGTAATAATGTAAATTAGTGTATGCATGTATGAAGTCGTTCATCAATTTTGCATCATATAACGATGTGCTTGCAATACTTATATACAAATACGTTTTTATTGTGTTTTTTTTTGCATAATATATTCATATTTTTGGTACTTTAGTTATATGGTTTTAATCAAAGATTTTTACATTTTCTGTTTGCTAGTATATATGAGTTAGCAACACTTCTTTTTAACATTTTGTATGGTTTGTGGTATTTTTTTTTGTGTTTTTGACTAAAATTTATATAAAATTCAACGAGTTCATTTTTATATTTGATTGGATATACTTTGGTTTCGAAATGTATGTTCGATATGTTACGGAAAAGAATAAATGTTTTACTTTAAAGTTTAAAATTTTTTTCAATTTCTGAGCTAGTTTTATTCTTTTCTTTGATTTATTTTTCCATATTTTGAATGAAATTAATGCTGTTTCTCAGCTTGATTTGTAGTTCATTAATGTAATTGAATTGAATTAAGCTTTCAATTATTCTCTTAGGTGTTTTGTAGATGATTATTTTCATCGGTTCATTTTGTATTGGAATTTTTCGTAGCATTCTTTTAAGCATGTTTTTGAATTTCTTTATATAAGTTGTGTTTGGAATGGCTCTTATTTCGGCACACATTTGATATATTATTTTCAGTTGTTTGTGATGTCAGCTTCTCCAATGGCAAAACTAATTTTGATAGATTATCACTACATCCAACTGTAATTTTATTATTTTTCATTATCATTCTTCGAATATTCTTGATATCGGATTATGATTTTATCAAATTTTTTGCAGCAACGGTCGAGTTGCTGTTGCAAAGGAAGGCTTATTCAGGCTTCATATTGTAATTTGGTGTTATCAATCTTCTTACATCTTTCGTAGAGTTGCTGTTACATAAATCAGCATTCTTATGTTTTATATTGTGATTTGGTTTCTGCGCTTTTTCGGATTTGTTTTTATTTTTGTTCTGCCCGATATTTTCTTTGTTTTTGATTATATGTCTTGTACATGGTAATACTTTTTTTTTATTGATATAATTTTTCCGTGTACGTTTCGTATATTTTAATGGCTCTGAACGCAGGTGATTCATGTCAATGTTTTGCACTGCATCTTTAATTTCGTTTGTTGGACTTTCGACTGCAATCGGTCGGTTTTCGTTTAATGATTCAGTTTCAGTCTTAATATTATCGATCAATTCATCTTCTTTATTGGTATTTAATACTTCGATGTGTTTTACGGTCTGTTCTGGGATTATTGAATAGTTTATATGAATTTCAGTCGCGATTTCGTTATAAGTATTTCCATTTCTCTGGTTTCTAGTATTTTTTCCAATTCTTTCAGGATTATTGTTGTTTTTATAGTAATTTATGTAATTATTGTTTTGGTTTCCTATATTGTTTCTGGAATTATAGTTGTTTCCATTATTTCTGCTGTGATTTCTATAATTATTGCTTTTCTAGAATTATTATGGTTCCTACATGTGCTATAGCAGTTTCTTTGATTGTTGTTATTGCTTGGGCAGTTTCTATAATTATAATTCAATTCTTGAATGATGGGATGCGGAAAATACGTGGAACTTACGACGAGATTTCTACTGCTCGCAAAGTCAACAGGTCGTTGTCCATTATCGTTGCTGAGATCATGAAAGCTAAATTGGCCGGTGATTCCGCAATGTGTTTCCTCCTTTTCAGCCTTTAGGTTGAAGTCGCCCAGCAGGATTTTCAAATCATTTGATAGCAGAGAATCATACAACCTTTCCTGAAGGTTATAGAAATCCTCTTTCACTGCCGCATCCTTATCTTCAGTTAGGGCATAAACGTTTATGAGCCAAACGTTAAAAAAAAACTCTAGCGCACCTGAACCGCTAGAAACACTAACGTTCAAAGAACAATAGAAGAATCGTGCAGATTTTGAGTGCATATTCTACCACACGATCTGCTTATTACAGCCAAACTGTTTCAAACGCCACGTTTTACTTTGGTCTCAAGAATGCAATATAACTCATATGGTGGAAAGGTTTCAGATATTACCACTGGCATGAATTTCAAAGTTTATGAGAGCACTTGTTAATTATATTTGTTATCAGTTGTTTATTTCACAAAACTTTGAAAGCAGCATCTCATATAACATCAATGAAGAAAATGCTTAGTGCCTGCAGCACTGTAACTGAAGTTGGTGTTTGGGGCTGCGATCCGAAAAATTTGCAGAACTTTGGAAATTGAAACATTGGCTACTTATTTTCGTTGTAAATGTTTCCGGTGTGAATACTAACTGTAAGCATTTATTGATACAAAAATAGCACTACGGACTCGTGCTGGTAACCGTTTGCCAGTATCAAAGCCAAAAATATACCACATCTGCTTCACGTTGAAATTAACCTACCCTGCCAATTCCGTCTCGATTCGATGACTGCATTAGAAGTTATAGGAGTATAAAGAAATTTACGGTTAACAGCCGCAAAATTTTTCACATAATCGAAAACTAAATATTTGCTATTTATTGTCACTACAATATCATTGCCATTTGAAAATTTCACGATAAAATCGCTTAATAAAGATATTGCATATAAACACAAAACCAACAATAGCGGGCAACCCTATCGTGGCTTTTCAACCAAATTCAGCCTGAATAATGCTTATAATAGGTTACATTAATTGTATGAAATTTGTATTGATTTCATGACTGCACTGGAAGCTATAAGGCAAACAACTTTATTTTCCTGAGCGAATTTTCGAAACCAAAGACACAAAAATTATCATAGCTGGCAGCACCAATCGAATTTTTCAACCAAATTTCTATCAAGCACGGCTTAAAGTAAGGTTCAGCTACTTTGTTAATTTCATGAAAATCTGGTAACTGAATCAGAGTTCATAGTGCAAAAAGTAGTTGTTTTTCTTTGTAATTTTTCAAGATGGCACCACTGGCACAGAATTGCCCACAATTCAAAATCGCTTGTATCAGACCTGCTCCTTTTTAAGTCCAAAGTATTCTGTGAATTTCAACTGTATCTGATTATTGGTTCGTGAGTTCCTGTGAACAGAAGTTTATGATGCTAAAAATATAGGTAAATTGCGAAAGGGTTAGCGTTCTTGTCCGACATGAAATTTCCAAAATTTTACTTTGAATGTGTAGATAAAGCATAAAATTTGTATACAAGTGGGTTTTTATTGTAAGCAACGGAAATTTTTTAGGAGATTCGATGGTTTGAATGTTTTCACTTTCAGTAACTGCCGTTTCTACAGGATTGCCTGCACTTTCATCAAAAATAATGCAAGTGTGCTACTAAATAATCATAACATGTCCTGTAAGTTTCATAATGATCTAATAATCAAATAAAAAGTAATCGCAATTCAAAAATTTTCAAATTTTCCCAATCTCATTTTAGGGGCCTATCGCACACATAGGGTTAAAAATTTTAAAAATATTATCATATTCACAATAAAAACACGTTCGGAATTCTTCACGTTAACTCTATTTTTACAAAAGTTATTTTTTCACAAGAATAATAGGTATATTTAAAATATCACTAAAATGGCCGCCGGCGCCAAAGGGTTAAAGAATATTGATGGATGGCGCGTTCCTGAGATTTTTTCACTGAAATTTATTTATATATATATATATATATATATATATATATATATATATATATATATATATATATATATATATATATATATATATATATATATATATATATATATATATATATATATATATATATATATATGTATATAGAAATATGAATTTTTGGCCAAAGTGATTTTAATACTAATGTTCTACTAATGTTCTTCTTCGAACATTAGTAAAAACTTTGCCCGAATGCGGGTCGCACACAGTCTTTTTTTATATTTGATTGGATATACTTTGGTTTCGAAATGTATGTTCGATATGTTACGGAAAAGAATAAATGTTTTACTTTAAAGTTTAAAATTTTTTTCAATTTCTGAGCTAGTTTTATTCTTTTCTTTGATTTATTTTTCCATATTTTGAATGAAATTAATGCTGTTTCTCAGCTTGATTTGTAGTTCATTAATGTAATTGAATTGAATTAAGCTTTCAATTATTCTCTTAGGTGTTTTGTAGATGATTATTTTCATCGGTTCATTTTGTATTGGAATTTTTCGTAGCATTCTTTTAAGCATGTTTTTGAATTTCTTTATATAAGTTGTGTTTGGAATGGCTCTTATTTCGGCACACATTTGATATATTATTTTCAGTTGTTTGTGATGTCAGCTTCTCCAATGGCAAAACTAATTTTGATAGATTATCACTACATCCAACTGTAATTTTATTATTTTTCATTATCATTCTTCGAATATTCTTGATATCGGATTATGATTTTATCAAATTTTTTGCAGCAACGGTCGAGTTGCTGTTGCAAAGGAAGGCTTATTCAGGCTTCATATTGTAATTTGGTGTTATCAATCTTCTTACATCTTTCGTAGAGTTGCTGTTACATAAATCAGCATTCTTATGTTTTATATTGTGATTTGGTTTCTGCGCTTTTTCGGATTTGTTTTTATTTTTGTTCTGCCCGATATTTTCTTTGTTTTTGATTATATGTCTTGTACATGGTAATACTTTTTTTTTATTGATATAATTTTTCCGTGTACGTTTCGTATATTTTAATGGCTCTGAACGCAGGTGATTCATGTCAATGTTTTGCACTGCATCTTTAATTTCGTTTGTTGGACTTTCGACTGCAATCGGTCGGTTTTCGTTTAATGATTCAGTTTCAGTCTTAATATTATCGATCAATTCATCTTCTTTATTGGTATTTAATACTTCGATGTGTTTTACGGTCTGTTCTGGGATTATTGAATAGTTTATATGAATTTCAGTCGCGATTTCGTTATAAGTATTTCCATTTCTCTGGTTTCTAGTATTTTTTCCAATTCTTTCAGGATTATTGTTGTTTTTATAGTAATTTATGTAATTATTGTTTTGGTTTCCTATATTGTTTCTGGAATTATAGTTGTTTCCATTATTTCTGCTGTGATTTCTATAATTATTGCTTTTCTAGAATTATTATGGTTCCTACATGTGCTATAGCAGTTTCTTTGATTGTTGTTATTGCTTGGGCAGTTTCTATAATTATAATTCAATTCTTGATGTATATTGTTTCTTCTATTTACTTGCATAATCTTTTCCTGTTATATTTATGCTTGATTCTAATTCAACCGCTATTTGAATTGCTCCTGCAAATGTTTTGGGCTGTGCAGCAAAAACTGTAGGTTTGAGTGATTCGTCTAAACCATTTTTAAAAATAGTAAGTGCGTACGTGTCATTTGACTTTCGTATTGCTACTTTCTCTTCTGAAGATGGGTTCTGACCTAAGCTATTAATTTGTTTATCACTCAATTCGTTCAATAGCTCAGATAGTTTATCGCCATACTTCTCAACTGTTCCGCGTTGGCGTAATTGGGATAGTTGTGTAGTTGTTTGTTGTTGACTTTTCTTAATTTTAAATATATTTGTTAGAGCTCTTTCTAGTTCCACGAAGTTATTTATATCCAATGATAACAGTTGTGTTTTAAATACTGTTCCAAATTTTACATTTTTCGTACATTTTAGTAATTTTTTCTTCCCGTCTTCATTAAGGTTCTCATTTATTAAATTAACTGTTGTTAAAAATGCTTCAAGTTCTTAAGGATTGCCAGTAAAAATTGGTATGCACTCTAATGCTATCTCAATATCGAAATCACTCATCTTGCTATCTTTTCAATTAACTAAATTTTCAGAAAAAATGACTCGTTTGTTTCATATTTTGATTGAAATATTTTTGATCTTGAGGTGTGCTGCTTAGACTCATTTAAAAAAAAAAAATATGTATATATATATGTGTATATATATATATATATATATATATATATATATATATATATATATATATATATATATATATATATATATATATATATATATATATATATA
This sequence comes from Nemotelus nigrinus, assembly GCA_947369275.1. NCBI lineage: Eukaryota > Metazoa > Arthropoda > Insecta > Diptera > Stratiomyidae > Nemotelus > Nemotelus nigrinus. Next base: position 53,575,552 of record OX376372.1, read on the forward strand.
TATATATATATATATATATATATATATATATATATATATATATATATATATATATATATATATATAACTTTATTGTCTAATGTCCGATCTTAAATACTAACATTTTCGTTAAATTACTAGTGAAAAATATATGTGCTAAAATGTATGGATTTGGTTTTCGATGTTATTTTTAATGCTTAGTGTACTTGTTTGAGTCTTCGCTAAGTTAAGTCTAATTTTAGTGCTCACCACTTTCTTAAAATGGCGCTAAAATCACAAAGTGAATATTTTTAATATGTAATGACATTTGTGTGTGTTTACATTTTAGTATTCACAACACTTATTTTTGCTTCGGATGAAAATCCTTATAGAAAACAGGACTTTGCTAGGATCATGGTAATTCTACATTGGAATTTTGTACATGCTTTTATCTATCACTTGGCAAATACTCCTGGTCGAAATCTATTTTGACTCCTCTGGGCCACTAGCTGTTACAGGCTGTTTAAAGTCAGGGTGACATAGAATGCTTGCCAATGAGTTGATTTTTCTTTAAGCAGCGATGAAGGCGTGCTCGATTCGGAAAAGAACTGGCTTTTGGTCTGAAAGTAGTTCCTCAATATTTTGGGAAATGTGCCTCTTGCCTTACATTTTCGTCCATAATTTCTGTGCAAATTATAGTTAGGGATTCAGAGTCACCTGGAACTACCTGGTTTTACAACGCTCTCTTGTGTGAATAAGATGTCAGCTCTGTAATCTCTAAGGAATGGCATCAGCTAAATTTTTTTTTGTGTAGAATAAAATTTGCATTCCAACCAAGTTGAGCGATGCGGTTGTCTCTATTCATTTATCGTGAGATGGAGATGCACATGCTGAAAAAGACTGAGTAGAAAAAATGCTCTGTAAAGTTTTTGAAGTTGAATCGGCATGACGGCTAGGAATTGTAGCATTTGTTCTAGGGATTTGGAGACTTAAATTTGCACAATTTTTTGGTATATTTTTAGAAATGGTGGGTGGATGAGGATTGGTCGCAGTGTCTTATGCTGTTTGCGCAAAAGATTTCTTGATAATTTTAGGATTTTGGGACAAACCCTATAGCTTGCGGTTTATTCGCCACCACCATTGATATCTGTAGTTTTTCTTCGTGTTCGTGTTGTTCGTTTTGTTCGATCGTGTGTCACTCAGTTATTTTCTAAACTTTGGCCAACCCAGGAAATGGCTTTGCCTAAACAAAATATTCAGAAATGAATATTAAAAAGTAATTCTGTCTCTCTTTTTTGAAACAAGTGTACAAGAAAAAAGTAATATGTAAAATTATACACAGCCACATTAACGAAGTACATGGACTGATTAATTTATGGTTGGTCCTGAACCAGTTTTCTCGCCTACTTTCCTTCTGATCCTCTCGATGTACTCGTGGTCTGATATTTCATTGACTCGTTATCCGCTAATTAACTCGTAAACAATTAGCACTGCTCGGGGATTTCACTGTTCCAGTGCGGACAATGTCTAGCACAAGCCTCAAACTACCGATATTTGCATCGAAGTCGTTCAGTGGAATTTTGATTTCCAGATACAAAATTGTACCAAATTACATATAGTGCAGAAGAAAGCTAAGAGAGAATATTTCGCAAAACAGATAATATAGTTCTGAAAAAGAGGAGGAGTAAAAAGCTAAAAGCTAATACCCAACATGTGAAACCGAAGCAACTGTATCATCAAAATGCAGATCGTTGTGAAACCTAGAGAAATTGTTTATGCAACACGTGAAAGGATTTCACTTTGTTAGTTTCAATTGTTGCAGCTTTGTTGCCTCATTGCCTATTTGACAATTGTTCCGCCTTGTAGCTTCATACTTTAATCAAAAACATCATCATCATCATTATTGTGGTACTACAGCCCAAATCGATCCTTAGCCTCCTTTATGCTGTCAGCAAAGATGTCAGCAAATATCGAATCCACCCAGCGCTTGCGCGGCTTACCAACTGGCCTGTAGTGTTGAGCAGGACTTGTAAGAGCCACTACATTTGTCCCATACAAGACCGAAAATTGTCATGATGCGTCAAATTCATGAAATATACCACTTCAAAATTTTTGTCATGCTACTCTTCACTTTGTGATTCGCAAGGTGAGAGACAGAGATCCGATAGTGACGATCAACATGACAATGTCATAGCTTAAGAGCTACATATAGCTAGGAAAGTACGTGAATTGCGAAACAATTGCGAGAAGTAGATAGCAATATCCAAGTCCAAGTTGGAAAAAGACACAAAGTACCCCGCCAAGCAACCCTGCTACGATCAAATACGTTTCTCCTTCCCACAAGGCAATTCACATGTGCTTTGCCAAAGAGACTATTTTAACGAATGGCGATTTATGCAATATTGATTTTCTTAAAGTATTTTCTGAGTATTAAAATGGTAAGCGATAAGGTAGTTAACGCGGAATACTACTTTCGATACCATATGGCGAGTAAAAGGAATATCTCCGACACTTTAATGCAACCCAATACAGGGAATTTCGTTTGTTGCCAGTGAATGTTCGCTGCGCTTACTGTTTCTTGATGGGATTATTCGCACGCCAACACACTCTCACCTATCAGCTCACACGGATATATACATTCTCACCTGTCGTTTGACATTATATTTTCTCACTTTCGCATGTGATACAGTGAACATATTTTGGTTTTATCTCTTTTTACGTGCCAGCTGATGGTAAATCCTTCACTCCCTGCCAATCTCTTCCATCAATAAATCACGTACTTTCAGCCCCCTGACAATGTCTCGTACGAAAGTACGATGTATGTACGATCAATCAGTTTGTACTACTGAGTAGAGACGAGTTGAGACTTTTTCTAACTCAAATTTTCATGCAATCGTGAGGGCAGAACAGAAATGTAATCTCGCCTCTTTGAGTGGGACATTGTACTGTGTTAATACAAAAAAGAGGCTACTCTTACAAACTCTTTTTGAAACCGTGTCCCACCCAACACTACTGGCCTGGCCCCACTCGCTCACTCGTTGAGAAACAGCTTGGGGATTGGATTGTCACTCATTCGTTCGACGTGGCCTGCCCATTGCAGTGTTTGTAATCGTATGACAGTAGACATTTTCGTATTGATTAATGAATCCGTCGTTTGATTTCGTCATGCTCATTCTCATCTTCCAAGAGGTTCAATCCTAGATACAAGAAACTGTCTACGTTTTCAAGGTTACAGCCCCTTATCATTATGTTTTGTTGATTGGGTCAGAATTTTTGTTTGCTCGTTAGTTTAAAGACCAACTTCTTTGGCGGTTTCGTCTAGAGTTACAAATACTTCCTTGGCATTGTTAAACGAACGTGACATAATATTGATGTCAGTGTAAGCTACTAGCTGTGTCAACTTAAATAAACGAGTGTCAACGGAGATTTTTCTGATGACAGACTCCAGTGCTAAGTTAAACATTACAGGATCTAACCCATCTCCTTGTTATAGTCCTGTATTTGTCAAAAACAAGCTGGTCATTTTCATTCTGAATCAGCACTTGTAATGTGGAGTCAGTCATGGTAATTTTCACCAATCGTACCAACTTTGCTAGGATTCTGAACTACAGCATCCTGTTATATGTATAATGCAGTTCAGTTGATGATGTCGTACGCTTGTTTAAAGTCGATGAATATTTGATGAACATCATTGTTGAATTCCCAGCATTTTTCCGAAATTTAGTTGACCATAAATATTTGGTCAGTTATCAATCTTCCGCGACTGAAACCGCCTTTCTATTCATCAAGAACTTTCTCAGCGTGATAGGAAACCCAAAACATTAAAAATTTTGTCAAAAGCTTCTACGACATATAAAGTAGTGATATGCCCCTATAGCTTTTGCTCAGTAGTTCATCTCCTTTTTTGTGAATGGGACATATGACACTTTTTCGCTACTCATTTCTTGCTGCCAGATGCCTGTGACCAATCCATAAATTGCTCTTAAAACGGAAACCCCGCTTGTCTTCAGGAACTCCTTAAGGATCCCATCGATGCCAGGTGCTTTGTTGAATTTCAAACAATCCATGGCCGTTGGACTTCATAAAATGTAAGAGGGTGAAATGAGGCACTGTCAAGGTATGTGCCAATTAATAGTGGCGATTCGTTGGGTGCGGGGACATTTCCATTCAATAATTGCTGGTAATAGGACGCCCATCTCTCTTTCACCTGTTCTGTGTCGCTTATGATGCTTCCATCGGTAGACCTACATAGACTAGCGCGTAATTTAAAGCTTTGTTTTAAGTGTGTCACTACTTTTTATGCTTGTCAAGTGCTGTTAGCCATAAAGTTGTAATTCATGTTATTTAGCATAATGTCAAAATGCTTTCGTTTCTTACGGCTAATTATTCTGTTAGCTACTCTCTGAAGATCGTCATATTTTTCTTCCTTCGCTATTGTTGGTCGTTCAATGTGAATTGTATGCCGCATTCTTTTCGTACAGCGTGACTTGAAACTCCTCATCGAACCATCCATTTCTGCGTAGCCAGGCTGTATGTTCCACTACTTTTTCGGCTGCTCGGCTAGCCCAGGTTTTGTTGATAGACGTATTGTTAGGCGTAGAAGCTAGTTCAATGTCGAGAGCAGATGTATACTCGGCTTCTACCGTCTTGTTTCAAAGCTTGTCGACATTTAACTTCCGCCTTGAATTTACTCTGGCTTCATACGAAAGAGATATTCACACCGATATTGAGTCTTGACTAAGTAGTGGTCGGAGTCGCAGTTAGCCTCACGGAAGATTCGCACATCTGAAATACTAGAGCTCCACCTTTTCTGAATCAGAATATGGTCGATTTGTTTAAAAATCCGTCCGTCCAATGTCCTCTTGTGAATGATGGGATGCGGAAAATACGTGGAACTTACGACGAGATTTCTACTGCTCGCAAAGTCAACAGGTCGTTGTCCATTATCGTTGCTGAGATCATGAAAGCTAAATTGGCCGGTGATTCCGCAATGTGTTTCCTCCTTTTCAGCCTTTAGGTTGAAGTCGCCCAGCAGGATTTTCAAATCATTTGATAGCAGAGAATCATACAACCTTTCCTGAAGGTTATAGAAATCCTCTTTCACTGCCGCATCCTTATCTTCAGTTAGGGCATAAACGTTTATGAGCCAAACGTTAAAAAAAAACTCTAGCGCACCTGAACCGCTAGAAACACTAACGTTCAAAGAACAATAGAAGAATCGTGCAGATTTTGAGTGCATATTCTACCACACGATCTGCTTATTACAGCCAAACTGTTTCAAACGCCACGTTTTACTTTGGTCTCAAGAATGCAATATAACTCATATGGTGGAAAGGTTTCAGATATTACCACTGGCATGAATTTCAAAGTTTATGAGAGCACTTGTTAATTATATTTGTTATCAGTTGTTTATTTCACAAAACTTTGAAAGCAGCATCTCATATAACATCAATGAAGAAAATGCTTAGTGCCTGCAGCACTGTAACTGAAGTTGGTGTTTGGGGCTGCGATCCGAAAAATTTGCAGAACTTTGGAAATTGAAACATTGGCTACTTATTTTCGTTGTAAATGTTTCCGGTGTGAATACTAACTGTAAGCATTTATTGATACAAAAATAGCACTACGGACTCGTGCTGGTAACCGTTTGCCAGTATCAAAGCCAAAAATATACCACATCTGCTTCACGTTGAAATTAACCTACCCTGCCAATTCCGTCTCGATTCGATGACTGCATTAGAAGTTATAGGAGTATAAAGAAATTTACGGTTAACAGCCGCAAAATTTTTCACATAATCGAAAACTAAATATTTGCTATTTATTGTCACTACAATATCATTGCCATTTGAAAATTTCACGATAAAATCGCTTAATAAAGATATTGCATATAAACACAAAACCAACAATAGCGGGCAACCCTATCGTGGCTTTTCAACCAAATTCAGCCTGAATAATGCTTATAATAGGTTACATTAATTGTATGAAATTTGTATTGATTTCATGACTGCACTGGAAGCTATAAGGCAAACAACTTTATTTTCCTGAGCGAATTTTCGAAACCAAAGACACAAAAATTATCATAGCTGGCAGCACCAATCGAATTTTTCAACCAAATTTCTATCAAGCACGGCTTAAAGTAAGGTTCAGCTACTTTGTTAATTTCATGAAAATCTGGTAACTGAATCAGAGTTCATAGTGCAAAAAGTAGTTGTTTTTCTTTGTAATTTTTCAAGATGGCACCACTGGCACAGAATTGCCCACAATTCAAAATCGCTTGTATCAGACCTGCTCCTTTTTAAGTCCAAAGTATTCTGTGAATTTCAACTGTATCTGATTATTGGTTCGTGAGTTCCTGTGAACAGAAGTTTATGATGCTAAAAATATAGGTAAATTGCGAAAGGGTTAGCGTTCTTGTCCGACATGAAATTTCCAAAATTTTACTTTGAATGTGTAGATAAAGCATAAAATTTGTATACAAGTGGGTTTTTATTGTAAGCAACGGAAATTTTTTAGGAGATTCGATGGTTTGAATGTTTTCACTTTCAGTAACTGCCGTTTCTACAGGATTGCCTGCACTTTCATCAAAAATAATGCAAGTGTGCTACTAAATAATCATAACATGTCCTGTAAGTTTCATAATGATCTAATAATCAAATAAAAAGTAATCGCAATTCAAAAATTTTCAAATTTTCCCAATCTCATTTTAGGGGCCTATCGCACACATAGGGTTAAAAATTTTAAAAATATTATCATATTCACAATAAAAACACGTTCGGAATTCTTCACGTTAACTCTATTTTTACAAAAGTTATTTTTTCACAAGAATAATAGGTATATTTAAAATATCACTAAAATGGCCGCCGGCGCCAAAGGGTTAAAGAATATTGATGGATGGCGCGTTCCTGAGATTTTTTCACTGAAATTTATTTATATATATATATATATATATATATATATATATATATATATATATATATATATATATATATATATATATATATATATATATATATATATATATATATATATATATATATATATATATATATATATATGTATATAGAAATATGAATTTTTGGCCAAAGTGATTTTAATACTAATGTTCTACTAATGTTCTTCTTCGAACATTAGTAAAAACTTTGCCCGAATGCGGGTCGCACACAGTCTTTCGTTGACTGGTTTAAAATCGATTATTTGCGGTTTCATATTTTTGTCCATGATGAAGACCACTCCAAATTCGTGACTTCCAGATGACTTTCCGCTTTTGAAGGTTGTGTACGATATCATGTCCATAGTCTCAGCATCAAACAGCTTCGTTTTCTGAACAGTGAGAATGCTTATTTTGTACTGAGTGATCTGTTCCAGGAGAACTTTAATGGGAGGGTTCGTACGTTCCAGGTTCCATATTTCTAGTCTATATTTCATTTGCGTGGTCAGGCTCTTGAATGAGTAAAATTTTACGGGAACGGGATATAGGCTGTTGCCCAACCCCGAACCCGGAAGGCCAGTCTGGTTAATGTTCCCGATTTATGACCCGAAAAACTCGCCTTCACCCTCCTTCATTGGCAACATTCATGATCTGCAATGTTATGAAGGCTCCCGGTAGCCACCCGATGTGAAAATGTGCAATCACATCTTCGGGGAGGTCGAAGGTAGATTCAGTAGCAGAGCTGTAGATGTTTCCAGCAGACATTTCTCGGGATTTCAATTGCTTCTTCGGTAACCAACACCCGATGACGCCCCTGTGACCTATGCTACCATTACAATTGTTGATGATTTGTTGATGACATTAAACTTGTTGATGATTTTCTCTCCTATTTTTATATGTGATATGATTATGTCATAGCTTTTCACAAAATCTTCATGAACTTGACTTAACTGGTTGCTGACAAAACATTTGTAGAGATTAGATCAATCATTGAATTTCAATGATGGGGCATTTCACGTGAAGCGGACAACGAAAAACAGTTGACGTTCTGAATTTTGTTGACATTGTGCATAAAAGTACATCTAGAGAATATGAACGTGAATAAACATTTTTTTTTTCTATGAGCCTTAGTTGCCGAGTTATGGGCTTCTGAGAAATTCGCGAAATTGATGAAAAGTTTTTTAAGTTTTTTAGCTGTTCTTTTTAATTTTCAAATTAGATATGAAAAAGTTTTTTCCTTTGTAAATCCAAAAGTATACAGCTCAACTCGTAATTTGAATAATTTGTACCAGATTAATTTTGTTTATTTTTGTAACAAAACAAAATTTAAACTATACTTAGTCACTCTATATTTAATCGAAAATGCGCACATCTTTATTACATCATTGAAAATCCTGTCACAATCATTTAAATAAACTAAAAAACTCAATTAATATTTACCATATTAGCTTTCATTCATAAACGAAAGCATTTCATTCCACTTAACCGACAAAATTTATTTCGATTTCACGTCTAATTAAGTGATGATACATTCGAAGGATAAATTGTTGCCGCTGAAATAACAAGTGGTTATGTTTCACGGAAAATATTCCTGTCACTTATAGGAAAAGTAGTTCACCTGATATTTAAGCACACTTGAAGTCTATTAGCGTACTTTTCATGGCATTTCGAGTAGATGCTCTTGCTTTTGCACAAGTAGAAACACAGTCATTAAAGTTGAGTGAAAGCTATTGACATTAAATACTTATAATTTAAAATGTTAATAGATCAGATTCAAGAGCAAGTATTCAACCATATGATGCATGCTTGTGACTTTTCTACTAGATCGTACTTGGTTTTGAATCCTTCGGGAAAATTTTTAGCATCGCTATTTCGCCGTATCTGACATATGTTCTATATATGGTAATAGCTCTTTGTCTAAATATTTTACATCAATCATCTTTTATTTAGGAAATACAGACGTTACTAAGATAACGAAAGTAATGTAGTTTGAAATACGTAAGGTTGAAATAGCGGAATGTTTCAAGCGCTTTTTTGGAAAACTGCTTTGAAAATTCTTTTTCATCTTTAAATATACAAAAATTTGGCAGGATATCATAAGATGAAGCGTACCTTAACCAAACTGAACAGTTTTTTCTCTCTCATTAACCACTGCAGGCAACAAATTAAATCCCCACTCGGTAGCTCTGCGTTGTCCCCAGAGAGACACGCTGGATTTGTAGACGATAGCGTATCATTTTGTTTCGCAGGATCTATTGATGTAAATTAACATATTTACGTACACTACCTACAAAAATACTATAATGCACATAGTACACAAATCCAAAGCTGAAAGAAAACGCACTTTAATATCTCTGCTGGCTTCATAATATAAGGTGACTCAGTATCAAAAACAAATCATTGCACTTCACAAGAGGTGTTACGGCAATTTTCAATATTGGCCTTATATATAATACTTCCAATGCATGGTGGCCCAATCATAGCATAAGAACTAATAAATAGCATGGAAACAATGGTATTGTGAGATATTTGCCCGATGGAAGAGATTTGCAGAGAGTGAAAGATTTACCATCAGCTGGCCCTAAGAAGAACCAAAACCACAATAAGCTCACTTGATCATATGCAAAAGTGAGAAAAGCATACTCTCAAACGACAGGTGAGAATGCATATATCCGTGTTAGCTGATAGGTGAGAGTGTGTTGGCGTGCGTATAATCCCATCAAGAAACAGTAAGCGCAGCGAACATTCACCATATATATATATATATATATATATATATATATATATATATATATATATATATATATATATATATATATATATATATATATATATATCGCTAAATAAGGATATATATATATATATATATATATATATATATATATATATATATATATATATCAGCAAAATGGTTAAGGAAGATAATCTCTGGAGTGGCCAATCCGATCGAACTGAAATTTTAGGAGGATATAGATGTATATAACAGGTAGGTCCATGACTTGCTAGAATTTAGATATTTTAAACCTTTTAGCGGCGGCGGGCATTTAAGTGAATTTTCAGGAACTCCTATATTTCCAAGCAATGTAAATTTTGCTAAAAAAAAAAAAAAGTACTAGGAGTGAAAACTTATTATCTTTTAAGTTTGCTTATGATAAAGAAGTGGAAATTTTGAGCCTTGTATAGGCACTGAGTGACTACAAGTAGGCAAAGATTTTTTTTCAAATTTCGATTTGTCATAACTTCTAAGAACAACAATGGATCATCGTGAAATTTGCAGAGCGTATTACTACACATGGACTTTCAAGAGTGTGCGGACAACTCTGTAACTACAGCAGGCTCCTGAAAAAAAAATCCTTCAAAACATCGAATCTCCTGAAAATTTTTGATTTTTGAAAATAAATTCAAATTATTGATAAATTTTAACTTTTGTCCACCAAGTCAAATCAAAATTTCAAAAATTCCACGGTAAACAAGAACGGCAACCCGTGATCAAATTACCTCTATTTTCAGCACTCAAAACTTCTGTTCACGAGAACTGACGATCGGATAACGCAATCAATATGAAACTTATAGACCATGTTAGTACTAACTAGGACCAGGTCTGATAGAAATGATTTTGAAAAACGACAACGCTGTGGCAGTGGTGCCATTTGGTAAAATCATTGAGAAAAAAAACTTGTTTTCGGACTATAGCTTCCGATTTAGCCACCAGATTTTAACAAAATTCACGAAGTAGGTGAACCTTACTCTTAAATAGATTTCACAGAAATTTGGTTGAAAAATTAATATAGGATCACCAGCTATGGCAATTTTTGTCTCCTAAATATTGTTTATTTGCTCAGGAAAATAAAGGTTTTTTTCCCGATAACTTCCGATGCAGTAACGAAATCAAAACGAAATTCATGTGATAAGTGGATCTTGTTGCATTTCTAGTTCTGTAGAAATGTTGTTGAAAAATTATGAAAGGGTTGCCAGCTATGATGAATTTCGTAATTTATTGACATATCTTTATCGAGCGATGTTGTCACAAAATTTCCAAATGGGAATGATCCTGCAATGACAATTAGCAACAAATATTTACGTTTCAAAAATTTACATAGTTTGGACGGTGGTAACCCTAAAATTATATTCACTCCTATAAATTACAGCGCAGCCATTCAATCGAAACGAAATTCATAGGGTGGGTTTAACACAACGTGAAGCAGCTATGGTGCTAGGACATGATTGCCAGCACCAGACAATTTCGTAAATATTACACCAACAGATGCTTACATTTTGTATTCATAAGCAAAGCATGTACAATAAAATAAGCAACCGATGTTTAAATTTTCCGAGTTTTGGAAATTTTTCGGATGGCAACCCCAGACATAGTTGAATCGCTGAAACTTTCGATGATATCCTCGGATGAAAACGAAATTCAAAGGATAGGTTGATTAAGCATGAGCATGTTATGGTAGACTTATTGCTGCTGTGTTGGACAAATGTTGCAGGCACTGAACATTTTCATCATTTGTGCTATAGAAAATGCCATCAGAAAATGATTTATGTTCCTTTGAGTAAAAAATGGTTGATATAATACTACAACGAAGTGTCTAACGTCTTCACACATTTTTAAATCTCTCAAAGATAACTTCTTCGAAAATTAATTTTCTAGCGGCTCTGATGCGCTAGACTTTTTTCAACGTGGACTTGGATATTACTATCTACTTCTTGCAATCAGTGGAGAAATATTGCAAATTGTATCGCAATTGAAGTACTTTTCGAGCTATATATATAGTTCTTAAGCTATGGCCCAACAAAGACCAACTCCAGCTCGGTCCAATCGAGATCAAATCAAGTGTCCACACTCTGGCCGCAGTTAGTAAGCTTCAGTTGTCTATCGTCACCTTTTATCTGTAACTTGCCTGTTTTAAAATCAATAAGATATCGTCAATTTTGTGTTAATGCTGCTTGCCAGCTCTCGCAAGAGCTTTGTTGTATTGACTATTAAAGTGCAGTTTTTTTTATTCTGAACAAAACCAAAATTTACGGCAATTGTCAAAATTTAAGGTAAAGGGTCTTATGGAAAAATCGTATGTCATGTTAAATATTTGCAGCTTACGTTTCAAAGTATGGTCAATACAGTCAAGGTTTTGCTGCTCAGTGTATATAATGTTAATTTGACTCCCCTTTTCTCTATTGCTAAGCACATTCGAAATTATTATCACAAGCAAGGTGGTGGTTGACCCACCTTTTCTGAAGCCATGTTGTTGCTCGTTTAGGAGAGAATCAATAACAGTTAAATATATTTCACCACCAATAGCCAATTGAGGTGTTTGTGAACTGATAGAAAATATTTTGAAATGTGGGTAACCCTGTGCCAGTGGTGCCATACTAAGAAAGAAATACAGTGACTGCAAGCCACGTTTGGCGGATAATTGATTGAGAAGTTAGGTTGAAGCTGCCAGCTATGGAAATTTTTGTGTCTTGAATATTGAAAATTTGCTTAGCAAAATAGAGTTTCTGGCAATCTTCGAATCCAGTCATGAAATCAAAACGAAATTGATATCATAAATGGATTTTACTGTAGGCTAAATTTGGTAGGAGTTTCGTTGAAAAATGTTGACTAGGGTGCCAGCTATAGCTATTTTCGTCATTTTTGCCATATCTTTCCATGCGATGTTATCCTTGAATTTTCTAACCGTAATGATCTCGCAGTGACATTAAAAAAACCCTAGTGCACCTGAACCACTAGAAATACTAATGTTCGATGAACAGTAGAAGACTCATGCAGATTTTGAGTGCATATTCTACCACACGTGCTCCAACCTGTTTCGAGTGCAGAATTACTTTGATCTTAACAATGCATTTAACTCATAGGGTGGAAAGAATTTCAGATTTTCAAGATTTAGGAAAGCCAAACGCTGCAAAATTTTGAAAGCAGCATAACATAACATAAACAAGTGCTTGCACAACTTTACCAGCACCACAACTAAAAGTCTCCTACAAATGTCTCACGTCAAAATCAAATGACTTTATCGATTTCAATTTTATCCGATGATTTCGTTGAAAGTTACAGAGGTAGAAAGATGTTTGATTTAATTTGATTTGATTTAATTCCCACGAAACGCCTATTCTGAACGCCCCGCACTTCCTCAAACTTTTCGCTTGCAATTTTCTACTTCTCGAAAAGCAGAAACTTGCTTGCCAAATCGACCAAACCTGCTGTGGATAAACAAAACACCCCAATTCCAAACCTCGAAAAAAGTGTATCTTCCAAATTTCAGTTCCGCTCGACATCGCATTCTTCTTTTCGAAAACCCACCGCAGCAGCATCTGCGACACCTGCTTAGCAAGCTACCACGCACCGGTTCCAACAACAAGCCGTGGCCTGTGACAAAGACTCCTATCAGCTGTGCGCATGCTGCACAGCACACACACAGGGCCGGATCTTCCTCTGGAGCCAATGGAGCAGCCGCGCCGCGGTGAAAAGAATTTAAGGGCTACCACCCTCAAAACTTTTCAAATTTTTAAAGCGTTAATATTTGTTCATTACAGGATCATTCCCGTTTGCAAATCTAATAATATAATCACTTAGTAAAGAAATTCCAAAAAATTACAAAGATGGTCATAGCTGGCAGCCCTTTCATGATTTTTATACGAAATTCCTACGACACTTGGTTCACACTAAGGTCCATTTAATGCATGAACTTCGTTTTGATTTCTACACTGAAACAGATGTTATAGGGAAAAAAGCTTAATTTTGCTGAGCAAGTTTGCAAGATTTAGGAGACAAACCATAGCTGGCAACTCTATTCTATTTTTTCAGCCAAATTTCCAGCAAATGTTATCTAAAGTAAGATCCAAATATTGTGTAAATTTCGTTTAAATGTTATGGCTGAATCGGAAGCTATAAGCCAAAAAGCTGTTTTTTTCTCAGTGATTTTTCAAGATGGTACCACTGCTACAGGGTTGCCCGCATTTCAAAATCACTTCTATCAGACTTGTTCCTAGCTAATACTAACACGTCCTGTAAATTTCATTATGCTCGGATTATCCGGTCGTCAGTTCTCGTGAACAGTAGTTTCGAGTGCTGAAAATAGAGGTTTTTTGGTGATGGGTTGCCGTTCTTGTGAAAATGGGAATTTTGAAAACTTTACCTTGACATGAAGGACATAAGATAAAAATTATCAAAAATTTGAAATTTTTGTCAAAAATCAAAAGTTTTTGAGGAAGGTCAATGATTTGAAGGATTTTTTTTCAACAGCCTACCACAGCTACAGGGTTACCCGCTTTATGTTGAAAATCCATATGTGTTAAATCTTAGCCAACATCAAAACGCTCTCTAATTTTCACGATGATCCTTTGTTTTTCTTACAAGTAATGACAAATCAAAATTTGAAAAAAATTCTTATTTCAAATTTACTCTGCTTGGAAATATAGGAGTACCTGAAAATTCACTAAAACGCTCGCCGCCGCCAAAAGGTTTAGGATATCTGAGTTCTAGCAAGTTATAGACCTACCTACTATATACATCTACGTCCTCCGAAAATTTCACTTCAATCGAATCGGCCACTCCAGAGACTATCTCCCTTAATCATTTTGCTGATATATATATATATATATATATATATATATATATATATATATATATATATATATATATATATATATATATATATATATATATATATATATATATATATATATATATATACATATATATACAGAAATATGAATTTTCGGCGAAACGAGTTTAATACTAATTTTCTTCGAAAATTAACAATAATTACAATTATTGTACAGAAAGGCTTCGTCCAAATTAAAACATTCGATTTTCCTGTCACTAAAAACAGGAAATTTATTCCTGAGCACTATCAAAAATTGTTGGAATAATGGCAAGGCTTATATTTAATGCAAATATTTTGCTGTCTTATATTTACAACTCAGAAAAATAGTCGTTCGTTTTATTTATTTATTTATTTATTTATTTTACATGTATTGAAAGAATAAAATAAAATAGTACATGCATAAAATTACGAAACAAAATAGAAATAAAACAAATTATATATAAATACAAGACTAGTAAATGGTGCATAAATAAAATCAGTTATAAACAGACAACAAATAAAGTAATAAATAAATGACAAATGATAAATAAATGACGAACAAAATAAATACCAAATTTAAATTTAAATTGAATATACGGTACATATATGTTAGTATGGTGGGGGATGGGGGAGACTATAAAGAGAGAGCCTTGATGATGTTATTTTTAAATGTTGATTTAGAGATCGTAGGGGAAAAGCTCTCGCTCATGCTATTGAATAGCCTGCAGAACCTATTTACAGTACATGTTATAGGGACTGAGGCCATTTAAGTTGAACTATCAAGGAACAGGAAACTAATAGTGTAGTTCACATGACGAGTTCTAAGTTATGGAGGGACTTAGAGGTAGAATTGTGGACAGGGAAAACTTAAGACTGTTTTTTACAAAATAAAGTATCAAGGAAACTGAGCACTGGAAAACTGTTCTTAAATGTTTATTAATTCTCGTGTAATTTCTAGCCTCGAAATCTTTAGCGTTTAAAAGAAGCTCAGACGCATTTTAAGGGTCTGATAATAGCCATTTTCTCGTTAGTAGAGGCTGTTGCGGTATTTGATTCAGTTTAGGGGAACATTTGAGGCGCATCGAAAATGGAAAATCAGCAACAAATGCTGGACACAAAATTAGGATATAAATTCCATTTTAATGCTTTGGATCATGCAATTATTTATTTGGCCGAGCGCTTTGAGCAACTAAAACACTATAATGATATATTAAGATGGATGTATCAGATAGAGATGATTGAAACTAACCCAAATCAAATCACTTTTCAGTATTGCTCAAAGCGTATAGAAGCGTTGACACATAATGGATATTCAGATTTCAACGGTTGAAATTTTGTGAAAAAATTTCTATGCTTACAGTTTTAATTAAAGAAGACGAGTCTCCCAATACATTTTCAGTGGAAATATTGAAGATCTTTGAAAATGTTGTTGACTTTATTCTTTACAGTTATAGCGGGAGAACGATCATTTTCAAAATGGATATAATTATTATTTGAGATCTACGATGACGCAAGATAGATAAGTAATTTTATCTATAGAAAATGGTTTTGTCTTGCAATTACCGCATAGAAATCTGAGCTTTCTATATAATTTGCGCATTTAACATATATTTTAAGCTTATTTTTGTTAGTTTGAATCAACGAATAATTTGATTATCTTATAAATATTAGAATTTTCTATTTTTATTGTACATTTTTTACATTGAGAACTAGGTCTCCAGGTGAAACCTATTTCAATAATCACATCTGAAGCTCTATCTTGTAGCGGTAGGTGATTTGGAAAAGAACTGTTATCGAAAACTATAGTTCTGCAATTAATTAGGCTCAAACAATTGGTAACTATAAAGTCAACAGCGTTATAGAGGCAAAAATTGGAACATAAATATATTGCTGGCCAGCGAAAACTTGAGACAAGAAAATTTTGAGTTTTTTTTTCATTAGTCGGATGAGCAAAATACTAATTTTTTCATGAAAGATGCATGTTGAGCAATTCTCAAATACTCACAAGTGCTAGTAAAAACTTGCTAAGAATTCGTAGTCATGAAAGAGGGGGCGAAAAAATGAAAATCATAATATAAATGTCGTTCTGCGCCGTGCAGAATGGCCAGAACCGGCCCTGCACACACAACCTGTTTCTAACACATTTTTTTGTTTTGCTGGGCTAATAGCACAGCTGATGCAAGTATTATTGCAAATCAGCTGCGCTAAGGACAGTGAATCCGCCGCAATGCAATGAAACATGTAACAAATAAATGCACAACAAAGCCTGTTTTCGGATGGCAATGTAATACATTCAATCGTCACATGCCGCATTTTGCAACAGTCTGAGGTCGATGAGTAACATGATGCAAGAATTACTTAAAAATCAAAACATGTTGCTCCAATTTCTCATTAACAGCAAATGAACTCATTCAAGATCGCCCATTGGAACGCGAATGGCATTGTCCAGCATAGAGCCTAAATAACCTGCTTTATATCAACCCACGACATTGATGTGTTCCTCTTATCGGAAACGCACCTCACAGAAAAAAATAATAAATTCAACATCCCAGGCTACATCTTCTACGATACCAAACACCCAGATGGTTAGGCTAGAGGCGGGTCTGCAAAACTTATTAAAAAACATCTGCTCCATCATCCTTTGGAAGAACTCAGCGAAAATTACATGCTACGACATCCATTTGCCTACGTGAGCAGTCGAGCGAGATTGTAATTTCGTCCATCTACTGTCCACCGAGGCACAACATTTCAAAGGCAGTATTCGAAAGCTTCTTCTCATCGCTGGGAACCAAATTCATCGTGGCTGGCGACTTTAACGCGAAACACACGTTTTGGGGATCTCGTCTCATAGCACCTAGGGGCAAAGCACTCTTCGATACATTACAAAACTATGGTTTGAGTCATATCTCAACCGGCCAGCCAACATATTGGCCGTCAGATATCAAACAAATTCCGGACCTCATAGACTTCGCAGTCTCGAAGGGAATACCTCCAAACTCCGCAAAATCAGAAGTAGTTTTTGATTTGTCCTCAGATCATTCTCCTCTCATCATTACTCTGGATATGTCACCCCACTTTGCTTGCTGTAAGCGTAGATATTCACAAAAAACCAACTGGAGTGCATTAAGACGACACCTCACCAGCTCAACATCTCTTAGTGCATCTCTCAAATCACCGGATGATGTCAATTCCGCTGTTATCTTTTTCAATGAGCATGTCTTGGAGGCATTCGACACCGCGACACCTAAAATGGACCTACATCCCTCAACTCGGAAAACAACATACAACATACAATAAAAATCTTAGTATAGAAAAAAAGACTGGCACGAAGAAATTGGCAGCTGCACCGGTCTCCCCAAACTACAACACGACTCAACAAAGCTTCTAGAGAGCTCAGACTGGCACTTGCGAAAGACAACGTGTTAAAGTTAGATTCATTCTTAGAAAGCCTCAGTCCCACTAAAAATGCCGACTATTCATTGTGGAAAGCAGTCAAAAAAATCAACAAACCTACCATCAGGGAAGCCCCACTAAGAACTGCCAACGGGCAATGGGCCAAAAGTGACGCAAAGAAAACCACCGCCTTCGCAGTTCACCTAGAACAGGTTTTCACACCTTTCACCACGGTAACATGTGACTTTCCAACTAATATCAATGCTCAGGGCTCAGTACCAATCAAAACTTCGACTAAGAAAGTGCAAGATATCATTATTCAGAAAACATGCTCAAAAAAATCTCCGGGAATTGATCTCATCACCAATGCTTTGCTCAAACAGATGCCACCGATCGTATTCTCTTGGTTTTCTTATCTATTCAATGCTATCTTTCGAATCGGATATTTTCCTGAAGTTTGGAAAACAGGTAAGATCATAATAATCCCTAAGCCTGGTAAGGACTCTTCTCAAGTGAAGTCATACAGACCTATTAGTCTTTTGTCATGCGTCTCCAAAGTTTTCGAGAAAGTTCTGTTGAAAAAGCTACTACCGATACTAGAAGATGAAAAATAATTCCAGAACAGCAATTTTGGTTTCGAAGATATCACAGCACCATTCAACAGGTCCATCGAATCGCGTCAGACATTAAAATAGCATTCGAAGACAAGAAGTACTGCTCAGCAATCTTTTTAGATGTAAATCAAGCCTTCGATAAAGTCTGGCACGAAGGGTTGATCTTCAAAATTGAATCAATGCTTCCAAAAAACTTCCTTAAAATACTCTCCGATACTGACCGACCGCACACTTCAGGTGAAATACAAAAGCTATTCTACCGCTAAACATCGTGTGCATGCTGGTGTACCACAAGGAAGTGTTTTGGGACCGGTACTTTACATTATATTCACATCTGATCCCCCAATATGCGACAAAACAACGATAGCTACCTTTGCGGATGACGTTGCCATACTATGCACTGATTCAGACCCAGTTACGGCATCCCGTACATTGCAAGGCCACATCTCACTTCTTGAAGAATGGCTAGCGAAATGGAGATTCAGAATGAACGAAACCAAATGCATACACGTTACCTTCACATTGCTAAAACTGACTTGTCCTCAATTATATTTAAACTATGTACCTATACCTCAAAGTAACGAAGTAAAGTATGTCGGAATGCACCTTGATAGGAGGCTCACCTGGAAACGGCACATTGAAGCTAAAAATCAACAACTGAAGCTCAAATTCATAAACCTCAAATGGATGCTCAATAGCATGCCAAAACTTTCTCTCGACTCTAAAATGCTCGTCTATAGTCTGTCTTAAAGCCAATCTGGACATATGGCTTACAAATATGGGATGCAGCCCGCCCTTCAAACATCAACATCATCCAGAGGACCCAATCAAGAATACTTCGATCTATCACTGGAGCCCCGTGGTACTTCCGCAACGCCAATCTCCATAAAGATCTGCGAATCGAGACGATTTCAGAAGAAATTAAGAACCGTAGTGGAAAATATATTGCAGCCCTCGCTCATCACCCCAACAAGCTGGCAAAAAAAATACTAACTCACCATAAATTTCAGCGATTGAAAAGAACTGACTCGTTGGACCTTCCATCTTTAACGTAGAAAAACCAACCTGCGTAGCCAATTTCTTTGCTTTTCAAACTCTTTCAAACATTGAACACTGTGATTCTATAACACAGATCATAGCTTTGCTCTTTGCTGTGTGACTTTATGTCAATAAAGTAACTTGGGTCCAAAATGTTCACGTCTTCAACTGTGAGGAGTGCACATCACTTGTTTTAGCATGTAAGATTTTAAAACTAACTGAAGCTTCTTATACGAAGGAAACAGTTTAATAAAGGTACTATTAAAAAAAAAAAAAAGTCTGAGGTCTCATCCGGCTGGATTTAGAAAAACTTTAGAAAATAGAAAAAAAATTAACAAGTAAACAACAAAATAAAACTATCTAATTATTACTCCTTGCTTAAATGTCATTTCGTTGGTTCAAAGTTGACCACTTCTTTGAAAAGAGGTAATAATACATACCACTTCTTTAAGGTACAGACTAAAAAATTATCCCATTTGCAGTACTATTACATTTGTTTTAATATTTCTATATTACGTTAATTGTATCATATTATTTTCTAATTACCATTCAAATAAATGGTTTTTTTTTTATTTTCGGCATACAAATTTCTTAATTTTTCTGTGCAGGTGCTATGCAAATACTGCTCTATATTGATTGAGTCAAGTTAGTTTCGATTGGGATTTATAAGTTTCTCTAAATTATCTCTAATCATTTGGCCGATTCATATATCTGTCCAAGAAAAGCTATTGTGTTTAGATCAAAAACCGAAAAAAATTAATTCTAAGTAAATGAATCGCCGTTTTGAAAAAACCTTTAGAAATAGTACATTTTATGTATGATAAAATTCAATGAGATCACTCTTAATACATTTCTATACTAAATTTATTACAGTTTTCAAACTCTTAAATTCATCCTAGCGCTATCATCCTGTAAATTTAAATTGGCAACAAATTGGATTTACATCACTCTTGTTTCCGCAATTGCTTCGAGCATTTCCACATAGTTAAACAACTCAATATCATTGCATCAAATATTAGATCGAATTCGATTTTTGTTCGTATCGTATTTTGTTCGACCACTACTGCAATTGGATTTGCTCCGCTTGATATCCAACTGGTCGATGTATCTGGTCACAATGTCTGTTTATTTGTGGGTGAAAATGATTTAGCGAACAATCGAAACAGCAAACACCGAAAATTGGCTTTGTTTGAACAGCGATAAATGTCAAAGTGGTCAGATAACAAACTGAGATTAACAATCACTTTGGTGACCCTTTGCTGTAAATCGACTTCCGAACATTAAATTGCAATTGCATTTGAAACGGTAGTGGTTTTATTTTGCATACGTGGGAACTGAACGTCACTAGCGCCGCATTTAACAATATATTGAAATCATACATTTACGCTCGTTATCTGCTAACGAGACTCTGCATTTCTATTCAGCACTCGAGGCAAATGCAACCAAAGTCGTAAAACGAGGCAGCAAAGTCTGATAGTTAAAAGAATTCCCCTTTCGAACGTGATATACATAAATACAATGGGCCTTTTTAACATGAACCTATGAGCCTGGATCACACAAGAGCAACTTTCTCAAGTTGCCGCCGCTGAATAATAAACACTTCTACGGATAACCATTCTGGTTTCAAAGACGACTGACCATGGAAGCAAGGCGGCAATAGCACTGCAATGACGTTTGCCAACGGCGGCAATGGCTGCTCCGACGCCGGCTTAACATTATCGAGCTTAACGAAACTACTCTGCAACGAAGTGAAATCCTTTGGAGTCGTCAAAGGATCTAAATGTATCTGCGAGGCGAAAAGTTTTGTTATAGGCACAATATCCTGGTAGTTAACTAGAATATAGTTCTTAAGTCGGTTCTTATTCTGTCCAGGAGTTTTGTCGTCGTAGTTCGTTTACAAGCACTTTGCTGACTCTGGTCCCTAGTCCATTTCTGCTCCAAGTTTCTGTGAGTATCTGTTTTGTACGTGGAGTGCGATATGTATGGCAACGGGGAGGATAAAACTTTTGCAATTTCCCTATTTCGGTACCGATTGAAATTATGACCGGACGAACAAAAGTTAAAAGATATTTTCCAACAAACTGAACTACAAAGTGATGTGGTTCGCGTTACCTTAATGGAAGGTTGACCGAAAATAAGCTGGTTTCTTTTGAAATTGTTTTATATTCATTTGAAGATTTGATTTTGTTGCATAAGCAATTGATTTTTTTTTTTTTTTTTTTTGAAGAAAGAACACAGGTACAGTCCTTTACCGTAATTTGTTCCGCATTTTCATTTAAATAGATAGTTAATTAGACATAAAAAAGTTAATATCAATTATCTTCTTTCATGTGGAACATCAAGGTTTTCAGTCGAATATTTTGAAACATTTTTAGTTTCCAGTTTACCTTCTCAAAGTCTCCCACACATAAATTTGCTTTTGATAATAAGCTTCTATTTAGTGCAACTGCTACGAACGCATTTTCGCTCAGACATTAGGTAGGGGTATAGGGCCTAATATAAAAAGATATGTGCAATCTCTGATTTACTTCTCATTGTCAAGAGTCAATAGAAATAAAAGTTTTACACCACAATCGTTTTACTGAAACTCAAAAATAACACTATAAGTGTTGTTGGTTATGTTTCGAGAATAAAGACACTGTTGACAGAACTGAACATGCATCAAAGAACGAAGTAGGCGATGGAATAAATCGTGTGACAGGAAGAAAATAAAATAACCAATGAAGATGGAGAGAAAGTTGTTACAGAGAAAAAGACAGAATAAAAACAGAGTTTTGTAGCATCTTCAATTATCTTAAATAATTAAATAAAGATTACTACAAAATTGACACCAGTCTTTAAGTTGTGTTAAGCGCAACATTTCTACAAAACTCTTTAAAGAATTAATTGACGTTGCAAATGGCTGAAAACGAAGATTTTTCAGCAAGCGAATTACGCCGGTCAAAACGGAAACGCTCTAAGGTTGCCAACAACAATGCAAGCTATGCCGCTGATAAAACAAGCTGTCCCGAAAATGAAGAAAGCTGTCATGTCGGCCTGAATGCAGACAATAATGAAATGGTGAAGTGTGCTGAGTGCAATAAGTGGTTCGATTTTGAATGCGCTGGAGTCTCCAGTGACATAGAAAATTTAGATTGGATGTGCTCTACATGCTCGTTAGGTAAAGACCATAACCATCATGATTCGCCAAGTAAGCCAACAGAAACAAGTGTGACTATTTCAAAACGCAAAAGGATTAGATAACAAATCCTGGAAGAACAGAAGCTAGTACAAGTATAAAGAGACGAAGAGTACTTGGATTGAAAATTCAAGTTGCTAATTGAAGACAGCGCAAGTGACGATGAAGTTCCAGTGGTATCTTAAGAAAGTAAACTCCGGTCGGAAAACGCAAATCAAGCTCAACAGCAATCATTATCAACAAACGCCGACAAGACGGAAGTAGTAAATGCTGCAGCACAGCTGAATAGCTACGAAAAGCCGAAGATTAACCTACATATATCAAAAACAGAACAACCATCGAGCTCAATTGTGAATCAATTTCAGGAGCGCGACGTTTCAACACTCTCTTCGCTACACCATAAAGAATCAGTTCTGACCAAGAAAACCGATGTGGATCAAGGATATTCAGAAATCTTATCACAGCAAATAGCTGCCAGGCTGACACTAGCAAGAGAGTTGCCTGTATTTAGTGGAAACCCTGAAGAATGGCCATTGTTTATTAGTATGTTGGCAATTGTGTCGATGTGGTAATGAAGAGAATTTAGTCCGGCTGCAAAGGTGTTTAAAAGGAAAAGCATTAGAGTTAGGGCGAAGCCGATTATTGCTACCTGCCAACGTGCCGGGTATAATAAATACTTTACATATGATATACGGACGCCCGGAAATAATAATAAAATCACTCGTGGAGAAAATGCGAAGTGAACCTGTGCCTAGAATGGATGCTTTTTGAATGCGCTACAATCGCCAAACGCCATGTACTATAGTCCTCCACGCCATGTACTATAGTCCTCCACGCCATGTACTATAGTCCTCCACGCCATGTAATATAGTCCGCCACGTCATATACATGACATATAGTAAATGGCGTGGAAGACTATAGTACATGGCGTGGAGGACTATAGTACATGGCGTGTAGGGCTATAAACATAGCGTCTGCTCCTATGTACTTTTCGCCATGTACTATGGCGTGTGGCGCTATATTTTATCACAATCCCTAAATCGACTATGTACATGGCGCCAGAAGTCTATAAATTATGGCGTCTGGCACCATGTGTTTTTTCAGAGTGGCTAATGAATTTAGCAGAAACTATAAGTGATATTTCACACAGCCCATCCTTTTATAGCGACAGCGAAAATTGCAAACGTCAGGTGCAAGACAAATCGTATCTAAGTTCACACATCAAAATGGAAATCAAAAGAAACAAACCTTTCAACACAGGACCGCTAAAGTGCAAAATTTGTGGTGAAAAATGCAGCAAAACATTAATATGAACATTAATGAAAAGTGGGAGACAGTGAAACGTCATCATTTATGTCGTACATGTAAAACCACACTTCAACAATCGTTGCTACCCAAATAAACTCTGTGAAGTCGATGGATGCGCATTTAGGCGCCACCTACTGCTACACAAAACTATCGCAGGACACGTCAATGAAGAACGAATGCAGGAGAATGCATCGTCTGCGCCACATAGTTGCAACCCGCACAATGTTAGAAGCCAGAACATTTATTTTCGAATAGTTCGTGTGGTGATGTACAATATCAAAATAAAAATTAAAACGTATGCTTTCCTGGATGAAGGATCATCGGTGACATTAACTGACAGTTTACTTGCTCAAGAGCTAAAGGTCAATGGCCCAGCAGAACCATTATGTCTGAAATGGTCTGATAAGACTCAACGAATTGAAAAGAAGTCACAAAGGGTTTCAATGGAAATCTCAGCCAATAACAAGTTAAAGAAGTTTAAACTGTATAATGTTCAAACAGCCAAGTCTCTCAACTTGCCAGCACAAACTATATCGGCAGCTAATATGGCTTTTCAACACCTTCATATGAAAGGCTTTCCGTTGGAATCTTACGACAATGCTGTACCTCTAATATTAATTGGTTTGGATAATCGTAAACTCGGATTTCCGCTCAAAATGAGAGAAAGCAAGCCAAATGAATCAGCTGCAACAAAGACGCGACTAGGATGGGTAGTGTATGGGCAGTGCCAACAGCTCAATTCTAATTCCACGCATCCAACTATAATCTACATATCTGTGAGTGTGACAAAAATGACTACGTTTTGCAGAACATGCTGAAAGATTATTTCTCTTTCGAGAGCCTCGGAATTTCATTGATAAGTAATAATATCAAGCCAGCGGAAGAAGAACGTGCCCAAAAACTATTGGAAACCAATACTATAAGAAAAGGTTACCGATTTGAAACAAAACTCATCTGGAAGTATGAAAACTTTAAACTACCAAACAGCTTGTCAATGCAATAAAAAGGCACAATTGCTTTAATAAAAAATTATCAAAAGACCCCATTTTGGCGAGCGATATTCAAAAGCTCATGGGCGAAAACTTGAAGAAAAACTACATACGGAAGTTGTCTGAAAATGAAGCTAGCAAGCATTTCGGAAAAGTATGGTATTTACCAATCTTTATCGTTACAAACCCAAACAAACCAGGGAAAATTCGCATTATTTGGGATGCACCAGCTCAAGTTGAAGGAGTATCGTTGAACTCATTACATAGTAAAGGCCCGGACCAACTGTATTCATTTCCCTCAAAAATAATTCATTTCCCAATTGCGAGCTGTCTTGAAAAGTTAAGTAAAAAACTGCCAGCAATGTAAAAATTGTCAAGCGCTGCCATGTCCACCGGAAATGGCAGAGCTGCCACTTGCTAGACTTGCATCATTCACGCGTCCATTTTCGTAGTAGGAATCGACTATTTTGGCCCAATGAATGTGGTCATAGGTCGCAGGACAGAGAAACGATGGGGAGTTGTAATAATATGCCTAACGACACGAGCAATCCATATTGAAGTAGCGAACAGTTTGTCAGCAGACTCCTGTATTTTGGCTATTAAACGTTTCACTGCCAGACGAAGAATCCCAATTGAAATACGGTGCGACAATGATACGAATTTTCATGGAGCTGAAAGAGAGTTACGCGATACTTTAGAGCGACAAAATGCTCAACTAGCAAAAGAATTTTCTGGTTCAACCACTAAGTGGGTCTTCAATCCACCTGCAGCACGCCATATGTGTGGAAGTTGGAAAAGACTGGTTCAATTCGTAAAGAAAATGTTAAGTCGAATTCTGCTAGCACAGAACCCAACAGACGTGACACTTTACAGTATGCTGCTCGAAGTTGAACGGACCATCAATACTCGACCATTACCATATTTGCCATTGTGAATGAAGAAGCAACATTTTCTGCATGGAAAATCCAACGGCGAAAAACCAGATGGAATATTGTTCGATGATGGCACAGTTCTTAAGTGAAAATCAAAGTGTTGACAGAACTGAACATGCATCAACCTTGATTCGCAATTGCGTCAGCAATTTCATTTCTCTCAACACCACAGTGCCCCGGCACCCAAAGCAGATGCACTCTATTGAATCTAGCAACAGAAGAGGCAGATTGAGGAGCGCATCAAGGGCCGCACCCAGGGTGGTGCTCATGGCACCACAGATACCCAGACATGTTAAGTCGAATTCTGCTAGCACAGAACCCAACAGACGTGACACTTTACAGTATGCTGCTCGAAGTTGAACGGACCATCAATACTCGACCATTACCATATTTGCCATTGTGAATGAAGAAGCAACATTTTCTGCATGGAAAATCCAACGGCGAAAAACCAGATGGAATATTGTTCGATGATGGCACAGTTCTTAAGTGAAAATCAAAGTGTTGACAGAACTGAACATGCATCAACCTTGATTCGCAATTGCGTCAGCAATTTCATTTCTCTCAACACCACAGTGCCCCGGCACCCAAAGCAGATGCACTCTATTGAATCTAGCAACAGAAGAGGCAGATTGAGGAGCGCATCAAGGGCCGCACCCAGGGTGGTGCTCATGGCACCACAGATACCCAGACACACAGTCCTTTGCAGCGTGGCTAGCTTTTTGCGGGCATACAATAGCTTAACAATACTGCTCTAGCGTTCAACAATAGCTTCACAATACTGCTCTAAGCACTATATCTACATTTTAGTTCTTTCGAGATATTCAATGATTTGCGTTTTGATTTGTACTGGAGATATATAGAGAGTGCATTTTTCAATATTTATTGTAACATACATCCACAAAAGGTAGCTATTTCAAATTTTGTAGAATGATGTAATAGATTATGTAGTTTTTAAATCCGGTGTTAACTTGAAAATGAGAAAAATGCAGATAGAACGTTTATGCTTAGCAGGAGAGATTAGTCCACCACACCACGGTTTTATGATTGCTATATAGACCCCATGTGGTGACAAAAGCACAGCCCAAAAGCGTTTAGAGCACGATTAAGCTGTTGTCCAAGATTACTCCAAGATATTTGACTTCATTTGAAAGTTGAAGGGTTACACCGTTCACATTTGGAAGCACTAGTCCTTCTAATTTTCTTTTCCTGGCAAACAAAACAAAATTCGTCTTACCAGGATTCACTCTTAGGCCGAGCCTCGAACACCAGCTGTCAATCAGATCCAATGCGCGTGTATATTTCTACATATCACATTCAGGTCTTTACCGATATCCAGTGTGGCCATGTTATCAGCATAACCAGCGCCTGCAACCGTTCTTGTTGCAGTTCATTTACCAGGGAGTAAACTGGCATACTCTACAGTAGTGGTGATAGGACACCCTTTTTAGGGCATCCATTTGTCGACTCCGTTCTTAAGTAGCAGCTGAATCCAGCTTTCACCAGCAACAATCTCTGCGTCAGTATGGCATGTATCCACTCAACTAAGACGCGATGATCAGATGAAAAAAAAATCTTAGTAGGGACTGTTTCATTTATTTATTTATACTACTGTTACCAATTATTTTTGAGCGGAAGTGTACATAAATTAAGTATTTTTGGTGCATTTAGTTTCATTAAGGACTGTTTATTTGAAAGCATATTATCTGTTTATACGCGTCTTTTGATCTTGATATGCATTCCAGAAATTACTAACACGTTAATTTTCCCTGAGTGGTAGCACTGTTCACATAACTACCTCTTATTTCTGCCCCGTATGACATTATTTTATTAAAGTTCTATATAGCATGGGTTGCACTTTATACTTTTACTTTTAGTATATAATCATAAGGTTTAATTTCGCATAATATCTTACTACACAGCATGTGTTATTAAAAAACCGCCCACACTGGGCGCTTTTTTCATTGTTACCCTGTTTAATAAATTAATACGCAATTATTGTTTTCGATTGTCTCAAAAATAACTCTTGCGAAACTGAAACTTATTCCACTTTCGTAAATTAAAAGAACATTCTCAGCTTCTACCGAGCATCATTCTAGACACTTAAACGCTTCCATTCAATTTTCTCTAGTTCTAGCTCAGTTTCAAGGGGCTCCACTCTATCAAACTTTCCACTACTTCAAGTCCTAAGCCCATTGCCTGGACGATTGGTTATTCACTTGTTCGTTATCGTATATACTAGCCAGAGCAATCAGGCGATGTATTTTTAGCCATATATGTATGCTTGTAACGGTTGTTAAATCGAGTTTTTCTCCCACATCACTTTCGTGCCGTTTTTTTACCGGGCGCTCATGGGACGACGTTATCGTCAAGTTTGCAGACAAACTTACACATCCGATGCGTTTTGTAAAACGAAACTTTTGCATTGACTTTTTTTTTAGCAAACCAGCTTGACAGCTAACAGACCGACACGACAATGTAACTTCGATTTCGCAATTTGTTCGTAACGACCAACACGACAACAATGACAACGGCGACCGAAAAAGTAAATTTTAATTGCAGTGAAATCGCTGAATGATGACGTCTTTTCATGCTATGTAAACTAAGCAATGCTCAACGTACCATGCGAAGTTTCGCAAAGAAAAGCCAAAGAATTATCCAGGAAACGGGAAATCGTCTGTGAAAAGAAGAAGTTGAAGTACAATAGCGTGGATGTAATTTGCATTGAGGCAAGGAGCTAGTGCATATTTATCGACAAGTCAAAAGTATTTCAGAAGATATAAAAATTCTGACCAAGAAAATAGATTTCGTATTGAATCTTTTCATCCTTAATGATGAGAGCATCAGAGAATGGTTTGAGAGGAACATATTATTTAATGGTTTTATTAACTTCAAGCTGAAGGTGGAACAAACATTGAAGCATAACAAAGCATATTATTGAATAAAGTTCCTCGAGAGATGCATCTGTCCTGTCATATAACACACAATAATTATTTTAAACAAGGTTCGAATAATTTGACCGCTATAATCACTAACTTTTCAACATAAATTTAAATAGCTTACCTTGAATCTCAATTAAGTTTAAATTTATGATTTTGATTTCCAGAGCCTTGTATTAAGCGTGACCATCTACTTCTCATCTGGAGACCAATCTTATAGCTACTCGAGTGCACCTAGATGGGAATCGGGATTGTGGCTGGACTCGCCAAGCTCACAATCAGAGCTTATCCAAAACTACATTCAAAATCAACGAAAACTGTATAACATTCATATTAACAAAGTTTTTCATCAGCTTTTAAAAATTTACATCCAACAGGAATAAAAATCTTTACGATCAAGCTCAAACTCCACAACCTGAAGATACAATAAGTTTCGAGGAATACATCACGAATCCTGAATTCGACGATAGTCTTCCGTATGGCATCCAAAATGTGCGAGATATTTCCAGTCGTTCATCGAATCTTAAGCCGATTCCCAGAAAATTGAAGGTAAGCTATTGACTCCGTTTCTGCAAAATGGAATACCAAAGTATTCTTCTACGGTTTTTACATTGCAGACCACATTTCAATCGCTATGTCCTTCGAAACGATCTCATATTTACCTAAATCTCGAACGCGACTACGACTATCGTCCCGACCACTATGAGGAAGTCGAATGTTTACATGCTTACACATCTTCAATGGACTCCAACTCTGTAAATAACAAGGTAAATAAAGTTCAATGACTTTCATGTTAGAAGTTTTGTCCTTTCATTGAAAATCGAAACTATTGTATGATTCTGATCTTTATGGAGCAAAACAAATGATTATTTTACTTCACAGGTCTGCGGGCAAGGTGGTTTCACTTGTATTCAACTGAACCGAACGATTTTCTTGACGCGGAAGCCACGCGGTGGTGATTGCTGGGAAACTGAAGCGCGCCTAGTACCAGCCGGTTGCGAGTGTATGTGGCCTCAGCATAAATTTGGCGATATTGCAGCACACCATTAATCAATCAAGCTACCTATGGACGAAATCAAATGAATTTTGAGCAAATATCATATGTGGAACATAAAATGTATTTTATCTTGCTATTAGTTTATTGCATTTTTTATACTTTGGACGCTGATATGTATGAACTGATCTTTGGCAAGCATTATATCACCAATGCGCTAATGCAGTCACGAAATTTGATATAAATTACACGTAATTGTTATTAGTAAATAGACGCTCTATTTTTAATGCAATTGGTGTTTTCTTTATTACTTACTATTATTCACTTTTTCTAGGCATGCTTTATGTTGCTTTTGTTGACGCTGTTTACGCATACATAAACGATTCGTTCAAATATAATTTAAATATTTTCAAGAAGACTCAGTCAGTGAGCACTCTCCGTAAAGTTGCAAAAGAGATTGTTTATATTTAACATATCTTTCCTAATATTATTTAGCGTATCTTTCCTCAATGAACGAGCAAAATTACTCCCAATTTTCAAGACTAGGGCCTAAAAAGATTTAGAACTAAGAAGTCCTTGAAATTCTTTTAAATCCGTCCAAAGAAACTAAATGAATTTTTAGCTACACAAATCCAGCAGTGGCGGCTCGTGTCTTTAAGACTAGGGGAAGCAGATATATTTTTGCATCGTTTTCCAGAATAAACAAGTAGGAATTTCAGCGCAGCAAATACATCAAAACTTGCATTTAATTTCCAATTGTTTGATTCAGTGACTTTTCTACTCATTATGATCACCATCAATCTCAGTTATATTTAAATGATGCAAGATTACAAATTACAATGCAAGATATTGTAAATTAGAACTATATTTTTTTAAATAAAAAGCGAAAATTAGTGGTCCTGGTCACCACGAATCTATAAAGTACTTTTATCTATTCAAATAGTCTAAGAGAAAAATATACCGCAGTAGATGTTCTATGGTGAAATTCAATTTTCAAGACAAACTGAATTAAACCTTCGGCAAACAACGTGAAAATAATTCCTCACCCATAAAAGGTGGGGTTATCTATTGTGTGTATACATATATTAAACAGAACGTGCTCAAATATTTCTTTTATTCTTTGTATCAACAAGCAATAATAAAACACAAAGCATTTATTTTAAAAAATACTTTCATACCTCTTCCATAAAATCAGCTTCATGTCTTTAAGATTTGGGGTTGAAATAACCTCACGTTGTATGCCGAACCTTAATACTCTTGTACTATTTAAGTGAAAGCCACTATCTTTCTTTAATCATTCCAATACTAACTTATGCACTTTCAGCACCATCAAGCAAACAGACAAATCAAAAGAATTTCAATCTACAGCAAACATTAAACTCTTGAACTCAGTAATAAATAAATCCATTACAGAAACGAAACATACAAATAACATCTTATGTTAAACAACGAATTCATTACAGTATTCATACATTCAAATAACATCCTAAACTCAGTCACCCAAAGCATACCAGCTCCAAGTTCTGTAGCGAAATAGAAACCAAACAGAGTACGCTACAAATCGTGCTGCGTCCATTCACAAATATTTCTGGGCCATTTAGCGGCTGAATAAGCGAGGGGTTTTTTATTTTCTCTACTCAGGAAGACGCGGTGAGCTGAGCAGCGTCCGCGCTGCTATTCGGGAACATTCGTTGCCAAGTGTTTACGACCATCGATTGCGTGATGCTTGCAATGGGGTGTATGCACACATCATGGTATGTGCATTGAAGCAAGATCACTTTAGTGTTCTGTGTACAATATTTCAATACGCTGCAATGAACTGAGCGTTCTGGCTTACAATGGTACGAGATGCTTGAGGTTTTCACTCAAACGCAAGATATCCGATCGCTTTGCTGTAAAACTACTTGTAAGGCACTTTGGCTGTGAGAACTATCTCGTGTGAGATGAATAATGTTTTGAGTTTCGTAAATTTTTTTATTGATGTTGGATGCTAATTCATATAGAATCAATTGATTTGCTTTGAATTTCAAAATCTATTGTTAAGCTATTTTTCTTACATAGGGAATATTTAGCAAGGGAAGCACTGCTTCCTTTGCGTACAACGACAAGCCGCCCCTGAAATCCAGTATCTTAAATAGGTGATACGCATACAGATATACGTCTCACCTTAATGTCTCCTCTTTGAGTATATAAAGCAAGAAAAGTTTTTTGTCGGATTGTTTTTAGTCCCATTCTCACCGCCATGTCAAACTTCAATTGTGATTTGGGGTACCCCAATACGCAGTTTAATCGTCCTTTTTTCTCTCAATCGTTTGAAGTTTTTTCGTCGGGGCTTTGAAGACTCTTCACGATAGGCTGTAACCATCAATCGGATCATTTTCTTATTGCTCACAGATTTTTCTCGGTTTGTTCGTTAATAGATGACCACCATTTTTCATGAGGGTCAATTAGCAATTTTTTGTCATAGGTTATTGGTAGATGAGGTACAACCGAAGACAAATCCAACATAGGCACAACCGAAGCCCAGTTTGATACCACAGATATCACTCCTCTTCAGCAATGGTAACCCAGAAACCATTTGAGTTTTTCTATAAACTGCACTATTCCTTTTAAATCGATACAGGGTAGTTCAGTCAGACTTGAAAGGAAGCTCCCCGTAAGCGAGGTCATTCTCTTTCTCGCCAGAGTCAGGCATTAGCTATAAGATGTAAGAAGGACTCTTCATAATCTTCAGAGTCACAGCCTTGACAGAAATTGTTGAATCTAACGTCCAATCATTACGGGTGCCAATCTATGAGACAACGGTCTATAAGAAAAATTAAAACCCAGCGAAGAGTACTGCGAGTTAAGCTTAACAACAGCCTTATGCAACGCGCATCCGTGGACGCGCAGGGCTATCTTCCGATTACACAGGATGATTTTTTTTCAGCATTTTTTAGCGTCGTCAAGGTATTTTTGCCTGATGGCCTTTTTGAGACCAGAGAACATGAGACCACCAGTTCCAAGGTGTCAAGCATTGCTATTTTGTCGCCCACACAGTTGTTCTATGTGCAGGTACCTAAATCAATTCTGCTGCCGAATGTGTTCCTTTCAAAAATTCTGTATTCTGTACAAGAGCCAGCAAGAAAATATATAGTTGCTTGACTACATGCAGATTAGAGATGGGAAAAACGACTCAGTTTAGTGTGTCGACACACTTCGACTCACTCATTTGAATCAGTGTGAGTCAATAAATTGTGTCAATTAGCTTTTGATTGATGTAAAATGCAGTTGTGAAAAAGGATTATGCATATTCTATATACCGCTTATACATGGCCATGGATTTTTTCTATATACCGCTTATACATGGCCATAAAAAGGCGACAAAGAAAATTAAACGCACAGAAAATTTCCCAATATTTACTTTAATAAGTGTCTTTTTTGAGTTTTGAACATTTTAAAAAGATTTTAAAATGTAAATGAAGTACCTGATAGCTTAGTTAACTATAGTTGATTTGAATTACAAATTAAAAAAACTCTAGTCTGTCAGAAAATCCTATTTTCGTAGAAGAGTAGAGGAAATATGTATGTAGGTCTTCAATGCATGTTTTGGTCCATATTATTACTAGAGTCGGGTCGTACTAGGATTTTCACATACTAGGTATAACTAGTATGCTATATATACAATACATACGATTTACAGTGATGTAACGAAAAGGTATGATATGCCCTCCCTCACCATCCAAACACAAGGTTCCAAGCTAGAATGGTGATGGTGCAAGATAATCTTCAAAAGATACTGAGTCATTAGTCCGTGCAGCTTGTCCGTAACTTTCCAATGGTCGGCCATTTATTTGGCAAATCTTTATCCAATCTAGGGGCCGTCTAAAGAAAAACGATGAAATTCAATCAATTTAATTTGATTTTCATTTTGTTATATGCACAAAATGTCTCCTGTATCGTTCAAATGACCAAAGTCAAAAAATGTACTAAGATAGGACAAATTTATGCCGTGAATTTTTATATTGCCAAATTTAGGACTTTTCATCGATCGATCTCTGATACCAAACTTTTCTGGGCTCATCTAAAACAGTCGGTTTTGCACTTCGCCTCACTGAAGCATGAATTTAAACGAAAATTTTATTAAGAAATGATAGAAACAAAATGTTTCGCCTATTAAAATGTATCCACTAGGAGGCCAACCTCTTCAGTAAGGCTGGACATGAATACAGGGGCATCTTAACTCCCGCGGTCTCGTAAATTTTACAACCCCGGTAGAATTGATGACACCCTCGTGGCGACCTGCATTCACGAGGAGGGCCTCAGCACAGCCGAAGAAGCCAACTGGCGAACCAAAAAGGATCTCAACCTTTCCCTCCTTAGCACTTTAAGTGCTACTTTCAGTTTTTCCAGACGGTTTTCCGGCGGATTTCATTTTGCCGTATATTCGAAAGTAGGCTGCTTTTTCCCAGACTTGTATGGAATTTTCGCCGGAAACAACTCAGAAAGGTACCCGAATTCATTTTAGACCAAAAAAATAATTTTGGTAAATATGGACGTTTTCACCCAATTTCCCTTATCAAAATTTTTTCTAGCCCTTAAAATATCACTATTGTACTCGCCGACCATTTTCAATCATCGAAAGTGCCGTAAAGGCAGTTTTTGACAAACTATGGCCAAAAAACCCCTTACTCCCCTACAAAACTGAGATTTTTGTATCGCAGGAATAGATCTTGGCACGTTATGTCCCAAACCACTCTCACCCAAAATTGGCCGATTTTATCCGATTTCAGCTACCTTTGCCCTAGAAACTTTTTGAATATTTGAATAAAGTACTTGCAAGTACGAAAATACTCGCAAATACGAAAACACTCGAACCTAGTATTTTTGAATTTCATACTAAGTACTGATAGTCCCAAAAGAATACCTGTTCCAGTATATACGCTTAATCTCTAATTATAACCTAACTATGTCTGAATTCCAAAATTTGTGAATAATAAACATTGTTACTTGTTATATTTATATGATGCTAATCACATGAACATTTTATGGCCGCATCTCCTACAACATGAATGAGGAAAATAATTGCTTTCTTTTAAGTACTCCCCACCCACATATTTTTACCTCAGCGAAGAAAAAATCACTCATAGAAACTTTTTTCGAAACGGTATATAATTGAAAAGTTTACCATTTTAAATTTATCAATAGTAAATGAATTTATGGACTAATGATCATTTAGAAACAAATTTGCACAAGTATCTTATCTAAATACACTGAACTTCACTGCGTCGAATTCAGTGGCGGCTCGTGGTAATCAATGTGAGTGGGGCTAGCCTACAAGGACCAGGACTTGCTTATATTGGAATTTCTTAGCAGTATTTCATTCCAGCCAAGGGGAACGGTACTTAGAGCGCTGATCAATTTTCGCCGACAATAGGTGTTCTTACACAGAAAATTCAAGTCAACGTCAACAACAAAAAACTTTTAGGTGTATTCCACCAGTATTATATATATATATATATATATATATATATATATATATATATATATATATATATATATATATATATATATATATATATAAATGGTTAAAATTAAAAAAAATAATATGCATATATAAGTCAAATCAGCAAAAAATTCGTCCGGGAAAATTCTACCAAATATTCGCTTTTACTTATTATATAGGTATTCCATGCGCCTATTTTTCTCCTGAACAAACAAATCTATCACCTGTTCATTGAAATTTTCAGCATGTGTTTTCTAAAAGATAATACTGCTAAACAATTAAAATGATTTTGACTCATTTTACTGAATTAAAAGTCCCAAAATATTCAATATTCTTTTCATTGCTAAATCATCTTTCAGAATCTATAGTTATAAGTGGATTGACAAAAAGTATTTGAATTAAATTATTTGTTTGGGAACAGAAGAAAACATATTATCTTTTTTTTAAAAAAAAAGCTTTACAATTCAGATGTAGATGACAAATTCAGAATATTTCATCATTATATATTAATTTTGGCTGGTTCTGAATTATAATTATATCTCAAACTTATGTATGTATCTTATAAAATTAGGATCATATATGGAAGTATTTTTTCGCCCTTCATTCTTTATGATTAGGCTGTCTTAATTTCAAACTATTTCTAATTGAAATAATAAATCAAACCCAAGAATGGCGATTTTACCGCATGAATCTAAAACATTATCAAGAATATTTATTGGTCTGACACAATATTTTATTAAAAAGTCACTAAAAAAATTCAAATTAAAAAGTCACTAAAAATTAAAGATCGATTATATTGTATAAAATTCATACGTACAGAACTATCAACACGCACTGTACAAGCATAACCATCATTTCCCCTTCAATTACAAAAACTTATTAGCTTAATTTAACCCACCGGTACTACACACAATATTTATTCAGTTAGCGAACGACGAACAAGCGATATACCAATGTAAGATTAATTTTGGGACTTAGCCCATTGGTTACTCTTTCGGTCATTGCGTATGACATGCACACACGTTGCGCTCATTGAAATTTTTCATTCGTTTCCTCTCTTTTTTGGGGCTAGTTTAACTTAGCCCGCTGTACATTGCATGTAGAACAGAATATGGAAAGAGAATATGAAAAGAGCATCGCACGCATATTGTATATGCGAAGTAAGTTCTCTTGAATTGTATACATACGAGCTACGAGTTTGTGTAAGGAAATACAAATTTTGATAGAGACGAGACATGAATGAATTTTAAAAACAGTAGGCGAATGAAATATTTGGATAATTTGATTCACTAAAATTTATATAGTTTGTATTTTTATAGTTTGTAATAATTGAAATACAGATTGGTTTCTTTATATATTGGAATGAAAAAAGATGGTGGGGCTAAGCCCCACTAGCCCCATACGTAGAGCCGCCGCTGGTCGAATTGTGTCAAATGTACACTGAGTTCAATATACACTTCAAGAAATAATGAAAATCAAAAACTTTTTTGTTTGAATTATAAACCCACTTAAACTCCTAGATATAACAAATAATCACAGCGATAATCATCCAAAAAAAAGCGGGCAAACCCAAACATTATCATTTCCCATTCTCGTATTTTGAGGTCTTTTTCTTCATCAAAATATAATTGTTTCTGAAAATTTTCTCGAATATCCCTATCCAATATCTATATCTCTTATACTTCATCAATAGCCTTAGAAAATTTCATTTCGATCGGACATCGCATTCCTGAGATAATCTCACTGTATCCAATCGCAAACAAATTGAGAAATTCTACAGGAAGAAAGTTTCAATCAAAATCTTCATCAAATGCGCATATAAAGTGCATATATGTTCTTCCGCGACGGTCAGTTTCGATCATCACAACCAACCACGGCATGCTTGCACTTTACGGCATTACCTACAGCCCATGAACCAAGCCTACAGCCTTTAAGAAATTCATATCGAAATCCGACGAGATTCGTGAGATGCTCCGCGGCACCGATTGACTCGCTCCTGTGCAAAAGTGTCGAGCTCATAACCAAGGGTCGAGCTCATAATCAAGTGTCGAGCTCATAAACAAGCTCATAATTACTCAACTGATTGCCTCGTTCATGTGCTGTTCATCTTTAGCTCTACTGTGTGTACACAAACGTGTCGGCCAACATACTAGTTGGGTGCAAGTGATTGCTTCACCTGTGAAGCAGCTCGCTCAGGATAAGCCTGAATTACATTGGAATGCAGTGCAGTGCAGCGCAGCGCAGCGCAGTTTCGAAGCAGTGCACGCATTGCAAAGCACATTGAAAGCAGTGCAGTGCTCTGATAATTAATGTTAAATCAATTTGTGGAGGTTTGATATTTAGGTTATCTGCATATGTTTTTCGTCCATTTACAATTCAATGCCTGGAACGGAATTTCCGCCTCAATTCAAATGGTTTTGGCCCGGTCAACTACTCTCAAACGAATGTCAGCTGATGCAGTCTGCAGCGTTTTAGAAATTAGCCTAAAAGATGCAGTGCAGTCCGCTGCACTGCACTGCACTGCAGTTAATGTGAATTGGCACATGCAATTACATGAGTTCTAAATTTCAGTGCACTGCACTGCACTGCACTGCAATCCAATGTAATTCAGGCTATAGAGTGTGTCGACACGTGTTGGGGGCTAGTGATTGCTTCATCGCGATTGCTTCACTAACGTGTTACCCATGAATCAAAGACTACTAAGATTACGCTGATCGCTGTACAAAAATGAGTTGATGTGCGCACCCATGAACCAAGAAGACAAGATCACGACATGCGCATGTCAACACCCTTTTTGTGACGTAAACTGCGCCAGCACGCCCACAAACCATTCCGAAATGACCTGTTTTGTAGGTGAATCAGGGTATTGTTTTTTGGTTGGCAACATTCGGCTGAAGACTTGAAAACATAATCGTCTTTATTTCATAATTCATTAACGGATTATTTATGATTGCAAAATATCGATAGATTTTTCATTCACGTATTACTGTAAGGAAATACAACACTCACATTTTTCAAAGCATCATTAAAATTATCATACATACTACATTTTGAACAAACCCTATTTTTCACAATATTTCTCCCTATTCGCCACTATATGCTACATCATATATTACAACTTGAACGACGCTAAATTAAATCATTCGCAGAACAAGACGAGTTTGAAATTTGCCATACCATCATCTTCGGATGCATGTATTTTTTCTTTTCACCACATTTTTCTTGGTCCACCACTCTCTGTTACGTGACGTAAACTGCGCCAGGCGGGATATGCGTAGAACATGACGAGTTTTGAACTCGCATTGTCGTGATCTCTAGTATTTGGTTCATGGTGCGCACCCATGGATCAAGTACTAAAGGTTGCGACATGAGCGTGACCACGCCTACTTATGACGAAATAAGATGCAAACACGCGTAGAAATTATCCAGAAATAACTGGTTTTTAGGTGAATGAAGAGTACTGTTTTCGGTTGTGTCCAAATGTTTCTGTTAATGAGTTTATTGAATGTTGCAATCTAGGCAGACGGGCACTTAAATTGCTGATCTGAAATGGAGCAATTGAAACTGCTTGAAGTGTATGTTGCCTCTTTTATGCTGTAATTCATTAAATTTGAGCACAAATGGAGGAAGATCGACGTGAAAATTATTGAAATAGATGACTTTTTACAAAGAAATTATTATAATTTTGCATAGTTGAATGAGCTCACAGCTCATTCAAGGATTAATGACTAAAGCTAAAGTATCATTAAGTGATATTTAAATCAATTTTAAATTAGTAATTGAACGATGTTTATTTAGAATTAGCAAATGATAGACAGCACTTAAATGATGATTTATGGCAAATGATCAATTAGGCACCGCAGTGTCTACTATTTTAAAGTCCGGTACATAAATTCAGTAGATTTCATTAGGTAAATTAGTTTAATGTAACATTAGCATTTGTTGAGAATTTTAATTGCTTGACAATACTTCTGCGGATTATATTAATATGCACCTGTAATTATAAATTAATACTTAAGTTCCTATCTGTGATTAAGTTTTTCTTACATCTAAATTATACCGTAACTATTCATCTTGTCAAGAATTTAACGTAAAACAATAAAAAAATATTCTCTAACTTTGTCTTTTACATATCTTACACAATCAAAAGAAAAATTCAATAAAATTCAGACACTCGACTATTTTTCCCTGATTCACCGGTCTCCGGTACGTGACGAAATAAGATGCAACGCCGAACAGCGAAAACCTATTGTCGCAATCTATGGTGCGCACCTACGTCACACGTGACATGGATGGCTACTAGTCGTTCGAACATACGTCGATAATTGACGAGTATGTTACACGTTTTAAATATACGCAAAAGATAATTGCGGCAGAGAACTAAATACAATCTTAGTGATTATGTCCAAATGTATGAGGACAATTATAGGCATATATATCACGAAGAAAAAGTTTTGTTATCGATGGTGAAATGACACAGAAAAAAGGATGTAGTTTCTGTAGATTACTTTTGCAATAGAAGCATCGGAGTTTAAAATATATTTTGATTTGATGTAGGATAGTTGCATAAGTAAAATGCAGTATTTTTGTAGATCATATATTTGATTAATTCGTTTCCTTGTTTTGGCATGTTCTACAATTTGTTTATTTAATTTTTTTATTCGGAAATATATTCTAGATCGAAAGAAAAGTGTTTTAATTTTATTATCCTAATTAATATTTTTTTGCGGAGAGCATTAATTGTTTTAAATAATCGTTGCGAATTCTTAATTCCTCATTATTAAAAGCAACGAATATTTCTTCCAAAGCGTTCAATTGGGACATCAAGTCTTTAGTTGGCATGGACAATCCTCCTTCGGTTGATGATTGATCCAAGTAGATGAATTATCATTATCTGAATTCGCGTGAATACATGGAATGCAATCTTTGAGTTTATGGCAAATAAAACCAGCCAAGTTCTCTAACCCATCGAAAGCAATTGACTCAACTTCAGTTTGCAATTGGTCTTTGCAACGTTCATCTTCTGTTACTTGAGATTTTCGTGCAACGCTTCGGAAAATAATACCTGAAATGTATTTTAATGAGAATTTTTTCGCGGTATTTAATTAGTTAATAGTCACACCTGTAAGTGGACTTTCTAAATCCGGCGTGTCATCGCGTGATACATTGCCACTGCTCGATAGAGCTCCTTCGTTGTAACCAAGAATATAGGATCGTAACCTATACTTAAATTCTTGTCTGTCGGGGTGGTCGTGAAGTCCTCCTTTGGAGCGAATTACTCCGAAAAAATTCTCCAGTATGTCTTGGTTAAGTCGATAGGTTATTATATACTTAAATTCAAAACGTTCTTTCGAATTTTCGAGTAGAAGTTTCAAGGCGTTACTAGTTACAATTATACCTTAGGAGAAAGCATAAGAAAAGCTACAGTTGCACTTTTGCGCCTACGTTAATATGTACCTTTCTAAGTTACGTTAATATGTACCTTCCTGAAATGGTAGTAAACTCTTTTTGCCAATAACGCGCATGTCACCCATCATAGTGCACATTTGGTCCAGGATGTCTGTTTGCAGTTCAAGTGAAAGACCATAAGCATGAACACGTTCACGAGAGTCTGATGTAGACAATCTAACATTCATTACATTAAACCAATCGTTAGTCTATAGAAGAACATATTAATTAGAATAACATATGAATACTGGTAAAACTCTCTGTTTCAGAGCCTTAACATGTTTTTCTAACATTACCAGTTTTAATAAGCTGTGACACTCGTTTCAATTTTGATCCGCCAGAAAAGCAAGTGAAGCTGCTCTTGTTACAGCTTGTGCTATGTTGTGTGAAAAAAGTTTTGTCGCTAATTTAACTTTTTAACGCTCAACACCAAGAACATTTAAACTTTGAGTTGTAATTTTATGGGCTATTGTGAGCTCGCTAGATGTGCACGAAAGCAGCTCCAAAATAATGTCCTTCTTCACCTCTTTTCCATTTATTAAAAACCTTCGTCAAGAAAATGATTTCGAAGAAGTTTTATTAAATGGGGAACATCGGCAAAAACAAACATCTTGGCATCGTTAGACAAAAACCTACCAAGAACTTTGCTTAAGAAATTGAATTTGTGGCTACAAAAATGTTAGCATGGCTTATTCATGTCAACATCAAGTTCCTTGTTAACACCCCTGTTTCCGCCTCCAAGGTCGCTTGTGATGGCTACAACAGTGTAGCCACAATTTTTCGCAGTTTCTATGGTGCTGAATAATATCTCTTTTGTCATTTTACAATCGAAGGCGTAAAATATTGGTTGTTTCCATTTGCTCATTAGTC
Source organism: Nemotelus nigrinus (assembly GCA_947369275.1). Classification (NCBI taxonomy): domain Eukaryota; kingdom Metazoa; phylum Arthropoda; class Insecta; order Diptera; family Stratiomyidae; genus Nemotelus; species Nemotelus nigrinus. The sequence continues at coordinate 53,617,209 of OX376372.1, forward strand.
CTTTAATTTGAATATGATTTATCTGTTGTATTCACTTTTTATACTATGTATATATACATATTATATTTGGTCTATTTATTATTTATATTGAGTAGAATTTTTGGTCACATACCTTTGAGCATTGCTAGTTGTACATAATTTGCAGGAATGAGTGTCGAGTCCGAAGAACGATCATAGCAATAAGATTTTTTTATTTTCATTTCATCGAAGCTCAGCACACAAACTTTCTGTGCTTCGCACATTTCTGTAGTTGCCGATAAAATTTTTACCACAGGTTGCAATATACCTAGTGAGATATCAACTCTGTTTACCCAAGGCTGAAGCGTTCGGACAGCTGGAAAGGGGAAGTTTTTACTTCTCAACAATTTATATGCACAAACACTTGCTGAGTATAAAGTTATTGATTTCGCAATGTCAGCTTCTGTCCAATTTAATTTTTTTGTGCCAATTTTAATTTTTTTAATTTGGTTTACAGTAAAAATTTTCGTTAATCTATCCTCCATGTTCTTGTTTTCGTACTCCCACTTAGTTAATTTCACTTGAATAGAGAGCAATTTTTTTTCCGACACTTTTTCAGCTTCTCTTAGGTGAAAATTTTCCAATTTGAGCTTCTTGACAATGTCTCTCATCTGGATGTTTTCTTGTTGTAAATTTTCACTGAAATTATTTTTTCAAAATAAATCTGATAGCCAAGCGGTCAAAACTGGCTTACATTAACTCAATATAAGGGTTATTTTGAACCACTTGATCGCTCTCGGCCCCACATTTCGAATCTTCAATTGCAACGCCAATATATTTTTCACATACATTTTCCTTTCCAGCGCGCTTCTTATTTTCTCGACCTTCAGCTTGGTTGTTACGACCTTCTGATTTTGATGCAACATTTTGATCTTTGTGGTAAATACTTGGCACTACACCAGGTTTAAGCCTGCGCAAATTTACTTCAAAGTTATCCTTAACGAAGTGCTCGTTACAAATTCTTGAGGTCTAAGTATTGAAATTGTCTTCCCTTCGACAAAAATTCACCCATGTATTTAAAAAAAATTATCTTTAGGAAAGCAATAGTAGCTAATATTACTATCATTCTTTTTATTATTGCAGTTATTACCATTTTTCACTGCACACCTCATTTTAAACACCACTTTTCAAATAGTTTATTATAAAAACGCTTTCATAAAACTAAACGCACTTATTCAAAGCGTTTGTCACGTGTGACGTAATGAAACAGAATTCCAATATGGCGGACCTGCGCAATGCGTAATCTTTTTACTTGATTCATGCGTGTTACCCATCTCTACAGCACACTCTCAGGTTGCTTTGACAAATAATGCATTGCGTAAATGGAGGCACAATTTCAAGGTCAAAGTGTTTTTTTTTCAGAAAATGGAATAAATTGGTACCCTGGTTGTTACGCTGTGGCTTGGCTACGGTAGACACCGTTGCAGTCTGCTTCAGCGGTGAGTGTTTAATATTCTTGCTATAGTAGCTATTAGCTGCTATTTTAGCTGCTCTAGCTGTTCAATGTCACGAAATAGCTGCTATCTGATGCTTGCTATTTGACAGTTGGGCTGTCCAAGATTCCGGAATAGCTGATATGGTAGCAGCTATTTGCTGCTCGCAGTTCGGAGAATAGCAAGAAAGTAGCTAAAGCAAATGCGGGTATTTAAAGGCTTCAACTCAACTCGAGTTTTAATTTGGTTTTTACACAGCGCAGCTCAGCTTGAGTTTTTAGAACGCAAGTATGAAGCGCAAAAGGCCGGGTACGCTGATTCGTGTACCATCCAATTTTCAACATTTCTTTTTCGCTCTTTCTTACATATCTGGCGTCGAAAGATGGGAATAAGTTAACCTTTTTGAATATTTTAGAAAAATTCTAGTAGTTTTTTCAGCTGTATGCTGAAAACTGAAATTTAATACAATTTTTAAAGTATAATGCAAGTATTAAGCTGATCCATATAAATACGAAGGTTGAAATTTAAAAAAAAATTAAAAAAAATTATTATTAAGTTGCGCTGTGTAAAGGCTGACCCTCGTAGCAGCTCTTGGCTGTCCAATATCCATAGCTGCTTCACCTAGCTACTGCAAATGTTGACACTAGCTAAAGTGATGCTATGCTATGTATGCTTTTGGAGCAGCTATAGCATGCACATTGAACACAGCCATTATAACTCAACAATACGTCTGGCCGTCCATCAAAGCAGATTGTAGAAAATGTGGTAGTAATTGTATTGAAGGTCAGTGTTCAAAAATATCCCGCCATGAATCATCGCCTATCGATGTATTAGGTCTGTTCCCGTACTTTCAGTCACTGAATTTTCCTGAATTTTCCTGAATCATCTGGTGGGGGAAATTCATGAAAGTATGGGAACGCTCTCATTGCATTTCCTGAAAATTGACAACCAAAAGTGTCAGTTTTCTGTTTTTGGAAGAACAATAGTAGTTATAAAGTCATCCTAAGCGGTGATAAATGATCGCCACAAAAATATTCGACCTTCACAGCAAAATAACGCAAAAAATAGGTCTGTTCCCGTACCACCATTAATTACAATTAATCGCGATTAATTGCAATGAAGCTGTTCCCGTACTCCGTTTTACTGAAAACTGAAAATTTCCCCTCTCTCAGTAAAATTCAGTAGGGTCTGAGCTACTGAACAATACTGAAAAGTTTCAAATGGTGTGGTGCGAGTAAATAGTTTCAAATGTGCGCGGCAAGCAACATATTTTTTGTATAATTTTGCTATGAAGGTCGAATATTTTTGTGGCGATAATTTATCACCGCTCAGGATAACCGTACAATCACTATTGTTCTTCCAAAAACCGAAAACTGACACTTTTGTTTGTCAATTTTCAGGAAATGCAATGAGAGCGTTCCCGTACTTTTCATGAATTTCCCCCACCACATGATTCAGGAAAATTCAGTGACTGAAAGTCCGGGAACAGACCTAATATGTTGCTTGCCGCGCACATTTGAAACTATTTACTCGCACCGCACCGTTTGACACTTTTCGGTATTTTTCAGTAGCTCAGACCCTACTGAATTTTACTGAAAGAGGGGAAATTTTCAGTTTTCAGTAAAACGGAGTACGGGAACGACTTCATTGCAATTAATCGCGATTAATCGCAATCAATCGTAGTACGGGAACAGACCTATTATTAAAGGTCTGTTCCCGTACTACGATTAATGGCGATTAATCGCGATTAATTGCAATAAAGCTGTTCCCGTACTCCGTTTTACTGAAAACTGAAAATTTCCCCTCTTTCAGTAAATTTCAGTAGGGTCTGAGCTACTGAAAAATACTGAAAAATGTCAAACGGAGTAAATATTTTCAAATGTGCGCAGCAAGCAACATATTTTTTGCGTAATGTTGCTATGAAGGTCGAATATTTTTGTGGCGATAATTTATTACCGCTTAGGATGACTTTATAATCACTATAGTTCCCCCAAAAACCGAAAACTGACACTTTCGGTTGTCAATTTTCAGGAAATACAATGAGAGCGTTCCCGTACTTTTCATGAAATTCTCCACCACATGATTCAGGAAAATTCAGTAAAATTAAGTTACTGAAAGTACGGGAACAGACCTTAAGTGTGTTTTTTCGCTCCCCTATCTATAACAGACCAATCCTAACCAGTCCAGACGCATTGGAAACAACAACAACTCTCCCTATCCATATCATGATTTGTTGTTGTTTCCAATGCGTCTGCACTGGTTAGCATTGTTTTGTTATGGATGAGGGGAGCAAAAAAACGCGCCTATTATCTTCAGCACGCTTCGAACATGGCCACGTTGATATTGAATAATCGTGACTTTGGCGCTAGTTAAGCACTTAAACCAAATTAACCGAAGAAAGCACTAGCAATTGAACCAGTACTTTGACAGATTTGAACTTAACAAACACCAGCACTTGAACTGGGACTTTTAGCTCACCAAGTGAAACTTCGGATAGTTACTGTTTGACTGTGTCTTTATTTGTCGTATACCAAATATTTATGCGAAATATATGCTTATTCGAAATTATTGTATACATAATATATTTTGTGCTATTTACAAATATTTACAAATCAGCAAGTCAAAGTACAATTAAACATGAATTCAAAAATATCGATCTAAAGACTTGATCAGCAACTTAAAATACAGCTTAATTGCAAATTTATGTGAAAAGTTGTAGCTATATCTTCGACCGCTTTTCTATTATTGCATACGCATGCATACGTATATGCATATACTTGAATGCATGCATACGCTTGCATGATATTCATTTATGCGTGAGTAGGCTACTATACTATTATTCTGAACAGATTATTATCATGCCATTATCGGAAGGTTATCGTTACTGCCTGACGATGATTGATCGCTACTCAAGCTGGGCAGAAGCTACTCCTATGATGGATCAAGAAGGATAACGACAGACAAAGGAAGACAGTTTGAGTCTTACCTTTTCAAACACCTTAATTGTTTGTTAGGTACAACTCACCATCGAGCGACTGCGTATCAGCAAATGGCATGGTCGAACGTTTCCACTGACAACTGAAGGCAGCAATTATGTGTCAAAAGCACAACAAATGGACTGAAGCACTTCCTATAGTCCTACTTGCGATTCGATCAGCGTGGAAGGAGGATTTACAATCGACTGCAGGGGAAATGTTGTACGGGCATCCTCTCAGGCTACCAGGAGAATTCTTCGGCTGTCATCAGCCAAACCTCGACTCTGGCGATGCAACACAATTTCTGAATGAACTTCGGCAACATATTTGCAACATCGCGCCGTGATATGGAACACAGCATAGTAAAAGAAAATCTTTTATTTTCAAAGACCTTACAACCGGCAGTCACGTCTTCGTTCGTCGTGAAAGCACTAAACAACCATTACAGCCATACGACGGGCCATTCAAGGTTATTAGCCGGAGGAGAAAAACGTTGGTTATCAATATAAATGGTCGTAATATATGTATGTATATCGATTGATCGTTTGAAGCCGGCGTTTATTATCGCAGATGCGAAAGAAAATTCGTCGAACCTATTAGCGATTTCTTCACCAATCAATTTGCAATTCCAGACTGGACCAATTCAACCATTTGTTCCCACAGGAAATGGAACTTTGACCGACAATGCACAAATTCATGGGGACAGCGGACGTGTAACCTGGACTCCTAAATTGATATCACTGCCACCACCAACATCAACAGCAAGCCGTTCTCCAACGCGAATTCATCAGCATCCAACAACACATGTGTCAATGGATCCGGCTTGTAAAACACCATCAGCAGTACCTCGTAAAACAACACATAAAACCAACGACCGCTACATATAACTAGAACCTATAGGCCAGGAAAACGTCAACAACAACATTGATTTTAAAATGAGAATTTTAAACGTCACCTTCGGTACTTGGAAAGAAGTACTGTGGCGATTAAATGTGACAGCGCAGTTTATGACATCGGCGGCCGTTAGCAGAACAATGAGCACCGAGTAGTTTAGTACTACTTGTTCAGCAGCTCAGCACAAATAGCAAAATGTATATGTAGTTTAGTCCGTAGAGACCCCTAATGGAATAAAGTCGTAAAATACCAATCCGGAGTTTTTAATGAAATATAAAGAAATATTGTCTTGGTTAATAAGTAGCACATCTTTTAGGTACACATGTATGAGACAAGTATTTCTCGGCGTTTGTGGACAACAACATTAGGCGCGTTTTTTTGTTCCCCGTGTCCATAACAGAACAATGCTAACCCGTGCAGACGCATTGGGAGCAACAACAACTCATGTTATGGATAGGGGGAGCTGTTGTTGTTTCCAATGCGTCTGCACTGGTTAGCATTGTTCTGTTATATATAGAGGGAGCAAAAAATCACACCTAATATAAAAGTGTAGCTAGGCATTTTTATACACTGAGCCCCAGTTAATGAGTTGTGTATTTTATCTAGTCGCACTTCTTGTTTTTGTATACAACAATTTCATAGAGATTTAATGTTAGACGCGATGAATATTTCTTTCTTTTTTGTCTTTGTCAATATTACGAAAATATTAACAAGCCCACATGTTGCTGCATGATACCCTAATTCAAGCCATACATACTTTCTTTCTATTGTTTATTATTGCTTTTCGTATATTTAGACTATGACACACGAATACGAACGGAGGTACCGAAACTAGTAAAACATTTAGGCTCTCTGTGTTGATTTTTATCAGTTTGTGGCTCGTTGCTAGAAATGGCAAGAAGAAGGCTGCAATGCCTGCAATGCAACTGCTAGCCATTTTGAACAAAGAATGAATAGGAATTTTCCCAATTCTTAATCCTGGAGATATAACTGTATATTGCGATTTATTTTCTTTAATGTGGAAAAACTGAAACTAACAATAGTATGTATTTTTTAGGCTTGGGACATCGACATCGATGTTTCAAAAACATCGATGTATCGAACGGAAACACCTCGATGTTTAACATCGATGTTAACTTTTCGATATTATTTTGACATCGATGTTTTCCTTTCGATGTTTACTGTTCACTCCCGCTGTTATTTAGCTATTCCATATTTCATTCCATTGTCATTCTCAGTTTTGGTTGCCAGCTTGTCTTTTGAGTTCATGCAGTGAGATCGTAGAAATGAAGTGGACATCGATGGTATAACTTTCCACCATTAGCCCCTTCGATTCTCTCGTAATCAAACCACGTTTAAGCATGTATACCCTTGATTGTCAAATTGCAGAACGATTGTTTTCAAAGGCAAGCAATATTATAGCATCTGATCAGAGTAGGCTATTAGAGAGCTATGCAAATAAATTGGCACTCATGTCATCATTGCATTGCCCAATTATTTCTTTTAGATTAAATTAGATTATTTTATATTATAAAGATTTTTAATATGTTGTACTTTATTGTTTTAACACCAAGTTTCATTTATTTATTTTTTGTAGTTTAAGCATATATATGTAGTGAGGTCCAAATAATTTTAGTGTATGAATATTATTTGTATATTGTATCAAGTTTGAATTAATTAATTTTATGAATATTTTTCCCATTAACATTTTTTATTTTTTTTATTGATAGAAGTATATGCAAAATATAAAACAAAGGCATTATTTCAATTCATTTTTGCACTATATTATAATAACTAGTGTAAATAAAGAACCAACATTAATTTCCGTCGATACATCGATGTTTTTTTGGCGATACATCGTTAACATCGATGTTGGACGATTTCGATGTATAAAACATCGAACATCGATGTTGAGTTGTCGATGTCCCAACCCTAGTATTTTTCACCAAACGACTAAACTCGAATCTGATATCTTTAAAAAAAAATTAAATATGTTTTGTTGAATATGGTTTGTTATTGCTACTTCAAATAGCAATAGTTGTATTTTAAATGCATTTAAGAAGACTTATAGATCACATATTCTCGCCATTTTCCATTCTCGCCATTTTCGCACATAATTGGCCGGCGCAGTTTACCGTCGTGTGTTATGCCGTTTCCCTTGTTTTGGCTACGAAAAATCTGAAAAAACCCCGTGTGTAGTCTCCGATTAACTACAGCTTCTCAAAATGTGTCTAAAAATGGTTGAGTAAACGACGCGAACTACGAACACGGATCAGTCCCAATCATTCAGTTTGAACCTACGAAAAGGAGGGACCGGATTGGCCAATAATTGCCGAAAATGGCGAGAATGGAGGATTCGAAGAAAATTTTTTTTTTAATTTTAAATTAATTAGTTTAAAAAAAGACACCCCCAAAAACAAGCGCAGCACAAAGCATTGAACAGTTGCTTCGAAAATCGTAAAAGAACTTTGTACGAACCACCAAATCGCGCACGCTGCCCACCACTCAAACACTGAATGATTGGGACCAGTGCTGTCGTTTTACTGCAATTGCAGTATTTCTGCTGCAATTTGATAGAATCTATTGCAACACTGCATTTTAGTGCCATCTACTGCATTTTATCAGATTCACTGCACATTTAACTCCGCCGATCGCAAGTCTAACTTGTGATTTGCCGGTCCCGAGCCCGGAGAAAGGAGGAGGGTTTGAGGCAAGGAGGTAACTCTATCCTCAGTAAAACTTGCATAGTTGCAGCCTGATGGCTGAATTACACCCAATCGTCTCAGGTCATTAGGGAGAATTAGCCACGTTGTCAGACCTGCAACATAGTTGTGTGAACTTTGGCACGAGGCAAGTCTCCTGAAGCAACTATCACCGAGGCCCCCCCCATGGAAATGGTTGAGCGATGTGCCGACAACTCATCCTTGTAAAAACTACCTCTGTCAAGAAACCTGGAAAACTAGCCTGGGATTGGACGGACCAACAACGACGACCACGCAAACGCACAACGGATTATTCTCTCGGAACCTGGAATGTACGCTCCCTGAACAAACCGGGGGCTGAAAAGGCCCTCCTGCATCAGGTCGAACAACACAAACTGAGCATTACTGCAGTCCAGGAAACAAATTGGTTAGGCTGCGAGATCAACGACAAGAAATCGCACACCATTTTTACAAGCGGCAAACCTTCGGGCCGCAAGGAGTTTGGAGTAGCATTTATAGTGAGTAAGCAGCTTAAGTCGCGCGTTACCGATTTCAAACCCTTAAACGAAAGGCTGTGTGCGATTCGCATCAAGGCGCGATTTTTCAACCTCTGGCTCATCAATGTGCACGCTCCCACCAAAGTACAAGAAGACTCTGTAAAAGACGAGTTCTATGCCTGCCTTGAAACTCTGTTCGACTCACTTCCATCAAATGACGTAAAAATGCTACTGGGAGATTTCAATGCAAAAGTCGGGAATGAAAGTTGGCATCGGGGGACCACTGGAGGACACAGCCTCCACGAAGAATGCAATGATAACGGCCATCGTCTAATTGACTTCGCTTGCAGCAGGAACCTTGTTGTAAGCTCAACTTGCTTTCCACACCGTCGCATTCACAAGCAGACCTGGAATTCTCCAGACGCACATACCGTCAACCAAATCGACCACGTCCTTATCAGCAAGAGATGGGCATCAAGTGTGATGGATGTTCGGTCGTACCGCGGAGCTAACTGTGACTCCGATCATTTCCTGGTGAAAACAACATACCGGTGCAGAATTTCCTCAGTGCACCAATCGAGATTCAGCCCTCCCAAAATTTTCGCGGTTGAGAATTTGCTGAACGATTATACGGCTCAGACATATACGACCATGCTTGAGGAAAGAATTTCACCAATGCTGCGCGACTCCAGCAACGTAGGTGTCCACGAGTTCTGGGAAGAGCTTAAAAACACAATCAAGAATGTGGCAGAAATCGTTGTAGGATACAAAGCCCAACGAGCGCGAAATGAATGGTTTGACGAAGAGTGCAGAAACTCACTTGACGCGAAGAACGAGGCCTACAGACAATGGGTCCAACGTGCAACCAGAGCCAAGAAGGAAAAATATGACGAGCTACGGCGAATATCCAATAGAATAATTAGGCGTAAGAAACGGAAATACTTTGACGAGCAGTTGCTGAACATTAATGTAAACCTAGTTAGTAAGAACACCAGACAAGCGTACAGACTAGTAAACATGATCAAAAATGGCTACCAACCCAGGACAAGCCTCTGTAAGGACAAAGATGGAAGCATTATCAGCGACACCGAAACTATTAGCAAACGATGGGCGTCCTACTTCGAAGAGCTTCTGAATCCGCCATCAAACATCCTCGCAGCAGAAGCTGAGCTCCATGACGATACCGTTGGACAGCCCCCATCCACACAATCCCCGACAGTAGAAGAAGTTGGTCTCGCCTTGCGTGCACTGAAAAGGAACAAAGCACCGGGCGCTGACGAGATACCAGCTGAGCTACTCAAGTCTGGTGGGGAGGGTTTATTAAGTGCGCTACATCAACTACTGCTGCGAATCTGGGAGACTGAGGTGATCCCAGACGATTGGCGCAGAAGCATCATCTGTCCCATACATAAAAAAGGAGATAAACTGCGGTGTGAGAATTACAGAGGCATCTCTTTAGTCTGTACGGCCTACAAAATCCTGTCAAAAATCCTAGAATATAGGATTAAACCGTTCGCGGAAGAAATCATTGGCGAATATCAAGGCGGTTTCAGATCTGGTCGCTCAACAATCGACCAGCTCTTCACGGTCAAGCTAATTTTGCAAAAGTGCTGGGAATACGACGTCGACGTATACCAAATCTTTGTCGACTTTAAACAAGCATATGACAGCATCAACCGAGGCGCTCTATATAGCATCATGCTGCGATTTGGTATACCGGCCAAATTAGTGAGACTTACAAAGATGACAATGACCAACTCTGTCTCACAAGTCCGGATCCAGAACAGATTGACGGATCCTTTTGAAACTCTGGGTGGCCTGAAGCAGGGCGATGAAATAGCGCCCACGCTCTTCAACCTGGCACTTGAGTTCGCTATTCGAGCAATGAACCTGAGCACCAGCGGCACGCTACTTTTTAAGTCGACACAATTGGCAGCGTACGCGGATGATATTAACATCATGGCTCGAAAACTGACCGATGCAGAAGGTCTTCTGTTTAGACTTGACACCGCAGCAAAGGAAGTTGGACTACGAATTAACGAGGACAAAACGAAAGTTATGATGCAATCTAGGAAAAGGACGCCAGCGCACACGACCATCAACGTAGGGGACCTTTGCATCAAATTCGTGGACAAATTTGTGTACCTGGGTAGCAATCTATCGAGTGACGCCAACGAAACTGACGAAATCAAGCGACGGATACAACTAGCAAATAAGACTTTCTTCTCGGTCCTCCCTATCATGAAATCGAAATATGTGCACAGAAAGACTAAGCTCCGCGTTTATAAAACTATTATAAGACCTGTGCTGTGCTATGGCTGCGAAACATGGACCCTCACCCAAGCCTCTGAATACATGATCGATACTTTCGAACGGAAAGTACTACGGCGGATTTTCGGGGCTATCCGCGACCGAGATGGATGGCGCATCCGGTACAACAATGAGTTGTACGAACTCTACAATGAGCTGGAAGTCTCCAAAATTGTGAAATTACAACGATTACAGTGGGCGGGGCATGTGCAACGCATGAATGACGACCGCATGCCAAAACGTGTCATGAACGCACGACGAGTCGACGGAGCGAGGCCAAGAGGAAGACCAAGAGCTCGGTGGGAGGGCTCAGTGTATGCGGACGCCGAACAACTATTGGGGTTCCAAGACTGGAGGACGCGGTCACGTGACCGAGACAATTTGAGGAGTTCGATCCAGGCGGCCAAGGCCCGACATCGGGCTGTTGTGCCACGTTGATGATGATGACTGCACATTTAATATAACGAGCAAATTTACATCTGTTTAGTCTTCGCTGCACGAAACTGCAAAGTAACGTGCGAAGCAGTAGAATGCGCTTTTCTTAATACAGTCATATGTTATGATAGCTATTTTTGCAATCTGGTGGTTATTAGTGAGGAAGCGTTGTTTTGGTGAAATCGGTGATAAAAAGCGAAATGGACAAGTAAGTCAATAAATATAGGACGAGGAATTTTCAGTCTGTACTGATGATAGATCCACGATAAATTTAAATGACGATGTGAGGTATATGCAATTATTGTAAAACAATTAAAACAAAAAATTAGAAATTCATGTGTCCTAGTAGTGATGAAGCTCAGACTGTGAAAAAAACCGAAATACGAACAGTAATATAGAAGTATTTGGAAGGATAAATTTGAATGGATGAGTGAGAAAAATGGCAACTTGTCACTTTGTCACTTTGCGAAGGCACGGTGAAAGCGGACTACAGCGAAAAAATTTCAAAAGTTCAAAGAGTCAGCCGAAATTGTTAGATATGAAAAGTAACGTGGAAGCTACGAAAACATTGAATTTGCTTAATATGGCAGAACTTAGAATTATTATGTGTGTGATCTCGAACAATCTGCCATTTGCTTTAATTCCAGCGCTAATCGATTTGATAAAATCAGTAGCTATAGATTCTGATATAGCAAAACAAATCAAATTAGGGAAAATGAAATCAGTCCAAACTATTAAAGATGCAATGTTACCTGAAAGTGTAAATTGCGTTGCAGAAACTTTAAAAAATCAAAAATTCTCCTTATTAATAGATGAATCGATAGATATAGGAGGAATTAAAAGTTTGGCGTTAACATGTCGATATTTTAATTTTGCTTGTGGAAAAGCTAAAGATAGATTTTTAGCACTAATAGCTTTGCGAGAATATAATGCAAAATCAATTTTCGATTCCGTCATTTCATTTTTGGCCCAACATTCATTTCGAATTGAAAATATTATTGGATATGTGGCTGACAATGCAGCAGTGATGATGGGTGGAAAAAGTGGCATCAAACGAATGTTTAAGGATATATTGCCAAACATATACACTATAGGATGTACTTGCCATTCTCCCCATTTGTGTGCGTCAGCAGCTGCAAAAAAACTGCCGTCAAATATAGAAATCTAGCAAGAAACGTTTATTTTTTATTTCGCATACCCCAAAACGAACCAGCGAATTTCAATAGCTCCAGGAATACTTCAATGTTAAGGTACACAAGATTTTGAAAACATTACTCGGTGGCTTGCATTGGAACAAGTAGTTAATCGAATTATTGAGCAGTGGGAGCTTTTACATCAATATATAACAAGTAAAAAATTTTGATAGAAATCCAGACCTAGCTGTGCAAATAGCTCAAAATTTAAATGTTAAGAACAAAATTTATTACACATTTTCATCTTATATTTTAAATATAACCAGCAAAATTAATGCTGAATTTTAGTCGGAAACTCCTAAATTTCATTTAATCGTTCCTACTATAAAAATGTACTTAAAAATATCCTGCAAAATTTCGTACGTAGAGAATATTTAAACGAAGTGTTATTGAACACATCTTTGAATTTTTGAAAGATGAGCAGATTATGGAATTGAAAGATATTTATATAGGCGCAAAAGCGCATATATTAATGAGTGATATTGATGATGAAGATCAAATCCTTATAAAAATAAATTGCTTAGATTATTATCAAGAGCTGAACAAACAAATTTTCAAAATATTTGACCTTAATGATGTTACTTTAAATAGTTTAGCAATCATAGATCCCAAAAAGCTGGGATATTCGTAGACAGACATAATTAAAGGTTTCCTAAATATAACACACTACGATGGGATTGAAGAATTAGATAACGAATTGAGGATGCTAATAAATTTGGATTTTTCTGAATTAAGTATAGAGGCAGAAGAGGATATTGAAGAATTTTGGTGTAAAGTTTTTAAGGTGAAAAATGTTTCCAACGAGTCAATGCTTCCAAAAGTAAAAAAAGTGGTGTCAAGCTTATGAGGCTTACCACATAGTAGTAAACTGTTGAAAGAATTTTTTCGCAAATTTATTTAATGAGAACGGAGAAAGAAAATTGTTTGTAAGCTTAGAATAGATTCAAAAAGCTATATTTTCCTTGTAAACTATTAATACACTTACCATTTAAATCACAATACACAAGAATTTCCTCAATAATATTGTGAATTTTAGTGTGTGTACACAGCAGCATGTTCTGCATTTCTATCTTTAATCTGACATAACTGAAGTTAATGAATATTTGTATATATTTTTCACCAAACAACCAATTCGAAATCAATAGTATCAAATTCAATATATATGTATGCATGAGTAGCTTTGTAAAAAATTAAGTTTTTCTGCAATTTCTGCAATTACTGAACATACTTTTTTTGTAAATGGGAATAGTTTTATTTTCGCATATGTAAGTACACACATAAGTGTGAACGCATACAGGAATATCAATCTACTGCAATTTCAAGCAGTACACTGCAATTTTAAATGTCCATTTACTGCACACCGAAAACACAAAACGACAGCACTGATTGGGATTGGGACTGATCGCCAAATCTTCATCTCCGTGTTCGTAGTTCGCATCGTTTCTTAACCATTTTTAGACACATTTTGAGAAGCTGTAGCCAATCGGAGACTATAATCTTTTAGAACTAAAGCACACGGGGTTTTTTCAGATTTTTCGTAGCCAAAAACCAAGGAAACGAGCATAATCAACAGTTTGGAAACTACAAAATATTCTGACTCCGAAAAAATAGCCGATGCACTTATCTAGTTTATACACAAACCTCTGTTAGTGTTGAGCCAGACACCGTTAGGTACCGCGGTCATCTGCAAAAGGCAAGCACCCACACATCAACATTACCAAGGTCAAAGTAAACGTCAAATCAATAGCAGCATCAGCCGAAAATACTGACAGACTTAATACGTAAACAATAATTTATTGAAAACCGTGAATCCTTCAGAAATTATGAGTGAAAATGATATCGAATCGCTGAGAAATCAACTTGCAGTTGCACGAAATGAAATCAATAAGCTACGGTAAGGCTATCGAACCGCATATATTTTCTCTAAATCCTCTTGGTGAAAGTGTTTCTTGCGTAGGCTTCAAGTGAAAAATCTCACCTACGTGCAACGCAAGGATGTTGAACAAGTGCAGCAAATCCTTAAAAATTTCCGTTGCGAAGGCTGCAGGCAAAATGAAGAGAACAAGAAGAACAAGAATAATCCATTTCGGGTAGTAAGTTCAAAATCAACTTATCGATTATCCAAAGTATATCGTAAACTAATATTCATCCCTCTTTAGGATTCGAATATACAAGATGTATCAACTGTTCAGTTTCCACCTATTGGAACCATTCGTACAGCTTTCCCGGAAAAACGTGCCGTTCCACGTCAGCCGGCAGTTGCAGCCTCTCTTCAAGGAACTATTGAATTAAATTCGGAATGTTTCACGAACCCTGAACACTCTCTCCAAGGACTAGAAGAGTTTTCACATATGTGGATTATCTATCACTTCCATAAAAACAGCTCGCATCCTAAAGCAAAAGTTGCGCCTCCCAGACTAGGTGGCGAACGTGTCGGAGTGTTTAGTACTCGATCGCCCCATCGTCCGAGTCCGGTTGGACTGTCTTTAGTTGAAATTGTAAAAGTTGAGGATGCGAAAATTTATTTTAGCGGTACAGATATGGTAAATGATAAAAGATTAAGAAGTTTTATACAGATACTGCTATAATAGTTTTCATTTTAGGTTGATGGGACACCAGTCTTAGATATCAAACCCTACATTCCATTTTATGATGCTCCTATTAATTTTCAAGCAGGTAATTGTAGCTAAAGCATATATTTGAATGAAATCTTTCGGTACTAATTTTAAAACTGTTGCTACTGGCAAAAATATGTCTTGATGGGTGGATGTAATAATAAGTAATTTACTAATAAGCGTGCAAAATGAACTTCATCAATAAATCCTGAGCATGTTCATGGGTTTTAGCCTACAATATTCAAATCGATTCATTGGTGTTACATCGAGGGAGAAAAAAACAATCTTGTAATCACAGTACCGGAACTAGTTTGATGAGGTTAACGTATTAGGCAGCTCTGTTCCAAATCTAAATGCATTTGCACTGCATCAAATTTCCTAAATTAAACTCAATACACTCCAATAGAAATGGAGCAACTATTTAAGTCAGTAAGAAGATGTGACGCAATATATCATTTTGTGGAATTGAATAAGTTATGATATTCTAAGTATAATATAAACTATATGACTTCATAAACACTTTCACCATACATTCCTTTTCACACTTCAAATCCCATATATGGTACATTCGGTTATTTGAACCAATTATCGTTCACTTTTTGTATAGGAATCGTAGGTTCACTAAATGAAAAATCGCAGAATTTAATAAGTTAGCGTTGTGAAACGCGAATACATACAAAACTGCCTAGATAATAATTTTCCGAGAATTCGCTCCCTTCAATGAGTATGAATACCCAGAGCTCCCGATATATTAATCATTCCAGGACATTTTACGTGAAGTAAATCGTGTAGAAGATTTTTCCAACGATAAACGTAGCATAATATTTCAATCTTTTTGTTTAAGAACCCATAGAATTTAAACTTTTTCCGCCAGCGATGAAAATTAAAAATTAAAATTAGGGATGAACCTTAACGTTTCTGTGATATCCTAATCAAACTTGAAATCCATTTTGTTCCAGAGTTTCGCAATATCCACTCCTTTTCACATGCTTATAAACAAAGCAAACTAAATAAGATACAATGAAAATTTCCATAAAGTTTATTAATGGAAGGTTCTCTCAGTTACGGTCGAAAATAAGGCAAAGTTTGAGAATTTTTCAAGGGATAATGAAAAAACATATACAGTTCTGGCTTTGATTATTTTATTTGTTGATCATTCTAAAATCGTTCAAATTTTCATTACGATGAAATTCAATCTGGTGATTCCAAAATGGCGGCTCTCGTCTGCCTCTGCACGCGGGACATTGTCTGGTAACTTCAAGTCTGCAGCCTCTCGTAATAAACTGATATCAGTCATAGTTTAAAGTCATTAAAATGTATGGAAATCTCCATGTCTTATACCGAATGAGAATGAATTGGGACACAAAATAAACCAAATTATGGACATTTAAAAAAAAAAGTGAAAATTGAAATTTTTCATGCTCATTTTAAGTATAAAACATACAATAAAGTATATTCTTTTGGCTTAGAATAAAATAAAGTGAATCGACTTAGAATAAAGTGAATCGAATTAATATATCGACACCTGTGCTTGAAGTTAATGATGAAAAATATCGTTTCGAGAAAAACGCGTTTAAAGTTTTTAGCAAATTTGCCTAGGGATAACTTTCTTGTTTGTTCAGTTATCACGACCAGTACCAATGGTTATAGAGTTTTGGGGTCGCTGATTAGGAATCTGAAGTAGACATGGGTAACGCAGCAAATTTTGAAGCGCTGATACACTGATACCGGCGCCAGCAGTGGTATCAGCGCACTGCGCTGATACCATTGCGCTATGATACCATGATCTTACATACGGCGCTGGTAGCATTGCGCTAATACCATGACGCTATGATTCACTCAAAAAAACATGATTGAAAAAGCTTGTATGGAACGAGAGCAACCCACACTTGAACTTACTAATTTTCCGATATAAAATACCCTAAAATACCCAGGCTATAGTATGTACCCATTCAGGTATCTTTCCAAACGTGCGCACGCGTAGGTATATTGCTTTGCATCAAACAGACTTGAGATACGTATACTCAACTCATATCTTTGCGCCGCGCCGTAGCATAGCGCCAAGCCAAATGGTGTTGGCATTGCAAAGCGGCAGCGCCAACACCATTGATACCGAAGTGCGTTACTGCGCTACTGAAGCCGACAAGCGATACCAGCGCAGTGGTATCATGGCTTAAGCATAGTACTGAGTTCGATTTCACGCGAAATTTTCATACAAAATTTCACGTGAAATTGGTTTCGGCGAAAATTTAGCTTGAAAATAAGCAAGTTTGGTACTGTGTTCTTAGCATGAAAAGTTGCTTTGAAGTTGCTTTCGCTTTGAAAACATAGATGGCACTGAAACATGTTGTCAATCATTTCACGCCAATTTAGTTTGTGCAGTTCATTTTTTCGAGCGAAAAAGTGACATTTAGTGTTTCAATTTGAAAATTGAGCAGTGCAAATGACTTTCCAATAAGAAAATCGATCGAAAAGTGAAATTCTTGACATTTTATCCGTCAAGAATGAGCAGTGTCTCTGCTTTTCTCCGTTGTCAAAATTTTCGCTCGAAAGAATGACCAGATAATGGAAACATGTCAAAATTTCACGTGA
Source organism: Nemotelus nigrinus (assembly GCA_947369275.1). Lineage (NCBI taxonomy): Eukaryota > Metazoa > Arthropoda > Insecta > Diptera > Stratiomyidae > Nemotelus > Nemotelus nigrinus. The sequence goes on from OX376372.1 coordinate 53,634,873, forward strand.
ACTCGAACTCAGTACCAGCCTTAATAGACAAGCGATACCAGCGCAGTGGTATCGTGGCTAATGCTTCAACGCAATTGCGCGGCGCAGCTTGTACCCATTCAGGTATCTTTCCAAACGTGCGTACGCCTGACTTTTTGATAAGTGTAAATTAGACAAGTATTAACATCATTGCTTTAATATACTATAAAGGTATTATTTAGTTGTAGTATTGAAGCATAATGAAATTCTATTGCTCAAACAGACTTGAGGTAAATATTCTCAACTCTTATCTTTGCGCCGCGCCGTAGCATAGCGCCAAGCCAAATGGTGTTGGCATTGCAAAGCGGCAGCGCCAACACCATTGATACCGAAGTGCGTTACTGAGCTACTAATACCGAAGTGCGTTACTGCGCTACTGATACCGACAATCGGTATCAGCGCAGTGGTATCATGGCTAGTGCTTCAACGCAATTGCGCGGCGCAGCGCTGCGTTACCCATGTCTAATCTGAAGTCAAATTAACAAAATGCAAGATGGCGGATCAAAAAAATTTCCATCTGCCAATGTGGACCAAACTATCTAAATATATGAAGATTTTCGTGGTCGTCGATCGTCAATTTGCTCCATTATAATCACATTATGATCTAAATCGGCTATTCCTGTGCCATATAGGAATCCTTCCTCGATTTCAAACCGCTCCTGGTTGGCCTGCTCCGGCAGACGTTGCGCGAGGCGGGCGTTTCGAGCAGCGGGCGATATTCATCGTTAACGATATGCAATTTTCTGACGCATCGGTTATTTTTCGCATGTGCTGCCACCTAAAGTGTATTCCAACACGAACAAGTATGCGATAATACCGATCGTAATTAGTTCCGGTACATAGAAAGTCATCTGGGGCCATGCGGTGAATAAGCTTTACCTGAGCGTTCCCCAGCGTGCGTGAGGTAGGTGCGGTTGAGACGCTCTAATGCGATAAATATGTTCCAGATCCGAATATCCTTTTGCACACATATTAAACACGTATATAGCTTTCATATTTTGTAAAGCAAAAAGAATCGATTTGTATGAAAAAACCTGAAAGAAACTCTCCTTAAGAAATAGATAACATATTAGCCCAATTGAAAGCCAGTTTTTTTCAAGATCCCCTTAATCTAAGTATTCAGCATTTCGCACAAATTTTCAATTATGCATTTTTGCTAGGCAGTTTCGAAGCTTGCGTGCCTGCAATACCAGCCCCTCTGTATCTTGTCAGCTGAGTGGTTTTTTCTTAAAGTAAAATGTATGTTCAATATTTTCACGATGCAAGAAAATATAGTGCTTAAAGCTATTACACCAAAGTTGATGATGACAGCTTCGTTCTACCTAAATTTCAAACTTTTACTCCCGTTTTAATGCATCAGATGTTAAAAACACCGGTTTGAAAAAAGGAGATCGCCTCTATTGCATTCTATTATTACTTAAAAGTGTTTCTTCGAAATTTCGTATTCATTTCGTAAAATCATCAGCTTAATTTTTGCTTTCCATATTATCTCTAGTAACATTAATATGAAAATTAGCATTTTACCCGAAGTGCATCCTAGGCTTTAGGTAAAAACCTTCTGTGTAGTAAAGAGAGTTACTCGCAGCTGGTATGTAACTCTAAAATTGCATTCGTATAGTAATATGTTCGAACACTGAGCTTTTTCAGTCCGTAAATAATCACAAAATACATTATCTTCTTCAACTCTTAAAGTAAAATTCTTCTCAACCCATAATTTTTCGTAAAAAAAATCCCTTGAATTTCAATAGATACTTGTTATCACGATTTAGAGACCATAAGATCTATGATATTGTCCGCCTTTATCTCGCATACATGCATAATGCGAACGATGCTACCTGTTTTGAGGGTAAAACAAAGACGCACCTCAAATTATTGATACATCAAGAAGGTCTTCCCACTGAAGTTGACTCTCTTCGCTCATTCTTTACTCGCTATCATGTCGAACTGGGAATGACTCCAGAACAAGTCGAAAGCGATCTTAAAACATATCGTTCATATGTGAGCTCCAAATATATCTCACTTTTACAGAAGTCACGCGAAAATCAAAAGAAATATTATTCCTAATGAAAAAGTCAACCGGAAATTGTCTACACCATCACCAAGATTTCTCTACCACAACTGCGGTGGTATGAGAGGCAAACTCAACAAACTTTTTCTTGACGCTAAATCTTGCCATTTCAATATCCTGGCCATAACTGAGACCTGGTTGAACGAATCGAAATATATTCAGAATATATTCAGACTGGTTCCACAAGAGGAGGTGGTGTTTTTATCGCCACACACAACTCCTTTTCTAGCGAACCTATTGTAACTAATCAGTGCAAGTTATTTGAACATAAATTCGTCAGAGTTCTATTTAACTGTCATTATATGTACATTGGAATTTTTTATGTACCACCCCACTCTGACGAAATTGCTTACAATAATATAAATGATACCATATCCTCCATTATTGCTTCTATGAATGAGGAAGACAAAATAATCATTTTCGGGGACTTCAACCGTCCAAACATCAGATTTACTATTGATGAAAATGATAACCAACTCCTCCCGATCAACCTTCTTGACGCCATTGATTTCAACCTTATCAGTTCATTCTATGGCAATGATTTACAGCAAGTTATATCGACTTCTAACCAGAATGGTAAGTGGTTAGATTTAATATTTACCAATTTTTATGACGAGGTGGTGGTTAGTGCAACTACTGACGCCGAGAATCTTTTCTCTAATACTCTTCATCACTCCGCTATTACCGTTGAACTTTCCACTATCAATATTGCCTTTAGCCAATCATAAAATAATGAAATTGTATTTGATTTTCATAATGCTGACTACGTAAGCATTAAAAATTATCTGGATACCATAGAATGGTCAACGTCCATCTCAACGTTAGATTTGGATGGACTTGTTGCCTTTTTCTACGAAAAAATCTTTCAAGCCATTAACACTTATGTACCAAAGATAAAAAACGCAATAAACGTTCTGAGCCATGGCTTGACAATAATTTGAGACAATTAAGGAACCGACGAAACAAACTTTATAAAGCAATTAAAAATGACCGCAATATCAGCGTAGGGCTAAAGGAAAGCTACGATCTTTTATCCAAAGAATTCTCAATTAAATCTCGGGAAGCATATGAGCTTTACGTGACTTTAATGGGTAACAAAATTGTAAATGACCCAAGAAAGTTTTTTGATTTCGTTAATATGAAACGAAAAACGACTGGCTATCCCGCTTCTATGTTCAGAGGGAACACTATATCTTCGCTTCCACAGGAAATCTCCAATTTATTTGCAGATCACTTTCAAGATTCGTTCTGTCCTCCTTTGATCCCTACAATAAATTCGACTGTCTGCCCTTCTCAAACTTTATTAACACCACTCATTGAGGGAATCATTCTAACAAAAGAGGCGATTGCCAACGCTATCCAAGAGCTAAACATTAATAAAGGACCTGGCCCTGACCTAATACCTCCTTGCTTTGTGATACAGTGTATCAATCACTGGATAACCCCTCTGTATATAATTTTTAACAAGTCGCTGTCATTAGACGTATTTCCATCCTTTTGGAAATCTTCCCATCTTACGCCTATCTTCAAAAGTGGCGATAAAAGATCTATTGACAACTATCGAGGCATCGCTATTCTCTAAAACTCTAAAACTCTCTCTCTTTGCCTTATTTTCGCTATTCTCTCAGTGATCCCCAAACTCTTCGAGAAGCTCGTCTGCGATCAACTGACTTTCATAATAAGTCCCCTTCTCAACGAACAGCAACTAAACCCAAGGCAGGTCAACTACCACGAATCTCATGATCCTGGTTTCGGACGTCCTTTGTGAGATGGAAAAGGGAAACCAGGTTGATGCGATTTATACTGATTTCAGTAAGGCCTTCGACAGAGTCGACCATCAAATTTTGACACAGAAATTACTTAATTTCGGTATATCTGGCTGCCTACTTAACTGGCTTAAATCTTATCTTTGTGACAGAACCCAGATTGTCAAATTCCAAGGAAAATTTTCAAAAACAGTTTTTGCTCTGTCGGGGTACCGCAAGGCAGTCATTTGGGCCCTCTTCTCTTTAATATTTTCATTTCGGATCTATCTAGGATTTTATTTGATACCCCACACCTCTTCTACGCTGATGACTTGAAATTGTACCACACTATCAAAACGCAGTCCGACATTGATTTTCTTCAATCAAAACTTGTATCTCTCGAACAGTGGTGCCTCCTGAATAAACTAAATCTCAACGTCGACAAGTGTCGAGTGATAAATTTCCCCAGGAAAAATAGTGTAATAGCCAATTCATACTATCTTAATAGCAACGAACTTATTAGGGTTGAACATATCTTAGACCTAGGTGTAACCCTAGATACCAAATTGCGCTTTAATTTGCAGATCGACAAAGTCTTGTCGAAAGCGAGCAAACAATTAGGTTTCATTAAGAGGCGCGCTAAAGAGTTCAAAAACATTTGGGTTACTAAGTCTTTATATACATCACTAGTGCGGCCTCTACTGGAATACGCCTGCATAGTCTGGTGCCCAGCTTTTCAACTACACAGCGACAGGCTCGAATCAGTTCAGAAACAATTTTTGCTTTTCGCCTTGAGGCACCTCTATAATCCAAACGACTTTAGTAATCTTCCCTCTTACGAATACAGACTTGGTCTTTTAAACCTAATGACTCTTTCATCAAGAAGAACCATAATTAGCGCCTGCCTAGCCTTTGATGTCATTAAAGGAAATAAAAAAATAATTTTAAAATTATTATTAAAATTTTAGGATTATTGGAATTGCTGTTGAACATATATAAGTTCTTCAAACATCAGCAAATCAATAACTTCGTTCCAATAATTTTAGGATTATTGGAAGGGAAGTGTTGGTCAATCACACATTTTTGGTCCTTCGAACCGGATCGGCGATCCTCATAGTCATCAGCGACATCAGGCATTTTCATCAGAGAAGTCATCAGCTGCAGTCATCAGCGACATCAGACATTTTTATCAGAAGAGTCATCAGCTGCAGTTATCAGCGACATCAGGCATTTTTCATCAGAAACGTGATCAGCTACATCAAGTATTTTCATCAGAGAAGTCATCAGCTGCAGTTATCAGTGACATCAGGCATTTTCATCAGAAAATTCATCATCTTCAGTCATCAGCGACATCAATCATTTTCATCATATCAGGAGTTGTAAGGAAGATTTAATATTAATCATGGCACCCAGCGCATCAATCGAATTACAACGGTTCAATTTGGAGGAGATTAGACGACTCATCAACAACTTCAAGAAGGATAGCTCAAAGCGATACTCGAAAGCATACTTCGAATTAAAAATTGGAGCACTCAGAGAGAAATGGATGGCTTGTGAACAGCTTCACTTTCCCATAAAGACGGGTCTTTCACATGAGGCAAGCTTGCAAAGTGATTACATCAAAGAATTTGAAGCGGCAGAAGCTCTATATGAAGAATATATGGTGCTATTCAATACACGGCTCGCGGAATACAATGCACAAGAAGCTCACGTACCTCCACAAGCTGACATCCAAACTTCCCAGGCACAGAGTGACCATTTGGAACGCATTAAAATTCCCAAGTTCAATGGAACTTACTCGGATTGGACTGCCTTTCATGACTTGTTTAAGAACATGATACATGATAATCAACGTTTAAGCGCAGTGCATAAAATGCAATATTTGCGTTCATCAGTTGTTGGCGAAGCCGAGCAGCTTATAAAACATTTAAGCATTACTGCGGATAATTATGCTTCGGCATGGAAACTGATGTGTGATCGCTACGACAATAAGCGCGTGATTGCCAATGCGTTTATGAAGCTTTTGTGGGAAATAAAGCCGAGCGTACCCAATAATGCTGGAAGTATAAAAACCATGCTAAATATTTCAAACGAGGTGCTTAATAGCTTGGACAATTTAACCAACAATCCTTTGGATGTTGTATTGGTGTATTTGTTGCAGCAAAAACTAGATTGCGAAACCTCGTTAGAGTGGCAGAAATTCATTGGAGGCTCAAATACAATACCGACCATTGGAAATTTTCTAGAATTTTTAGCTGAACGCCTAATAATTTTAGAGGCCACGAAAGCATCTGACAAGCATGTAAAATATGTGGTACATAATACTCACGTGAACAAAGTGGATTTGTGTAAGGTGTGCAACAATAATCATAAGGTGTTTCAGTGCACGCAGTTTACAAGTGCTAAAGTAACCGATCGGAGAGATTTGGTAAGGAAGCATAAGCTGTGTTTTAATTGTTTGAGTACAAGGCACACCGCAATCGATTGTACATCTTCCAAACGCTGCAGAATTTGCAATAGTAAACATAATAGTTTACTACACATAAATGTTGATCATGAAGCAATAGATAAGGCACATAATCAAGCTCAGTCATTGAATGCTGTCAATAATCAAGAACAGTCAGCAGTTCTGGTCTTATTAGCCACCGCGATGATTCCTGTACGAAACGCATCCGGCAAGTTCGTACCGTTAAGAGCGTTGATTGATCAAGGCTCCCAGAGATCTTTCATTACGGAATCAGCTGTTCAACAGCTAGGCATCAAGCGCAAAAACGCAAATTTTTTGATCGGTGGCATTAGCGGTGTGCAATCAGCTACTCGAGGCATGGTCAATGTGCAATGCAAACAAAAGACGTCCCTTGACGTAATTCAGTTTAATGTGTTAATTCTCAAAAAAATCACAGGTGAACTACCTCAACGTTATGTTAATCAATCTCCAAAAATTTCATCTAAGGAGCTTGCTGATAAAACGTATTACAAGCCCGGAAAAATTGACATGCTACTGGGCTCAGACATATACGGACAGTTAGTGCTTCCTGAGATGGAATTAATGCACGACAACTTGATTGTGCAGAACACAAAGTTCGGTTGGATTATATCGGGCCCTGTCATGAGTGAAACAGCTACTGAGCCAGAAGTCAGCATGGTAAGTCTCCAAGATCTAGATAATAGCATAAAGAAATTTTGGGAAATTGAAGAGAGTTCAACTCAGCTGCATTTAACACCAGAGCAACAAGAGTGTGAAACTCATTACATGCAGACAACACGAAGAAACATCGATGATGGCAGATATATCGTTCGCCTTCCATTTAAACCCGATTGCAATGCAGCCAAGGAGCTTGCACCATCACTGACAGATGCACTGTATAGATGGCAACATATCGAGAAAAGGCTAGAACAAAATGACCAGCTGAAGGTGCAATATCACGCCTTTCTGGAAGAATATTTGAAACTTGGGCATATGGAAGAAATTCCTGTTAATGAGATCCAGGGGTGCTCTTCTTATTACATACCCCATCATGCTGTTATCAAGGAGAGCAGCACCACGACTAAGGTCAGGGTTGTGTTTGATGCGTCACATCGAACTTCGTCTGGGTTTTCACTTAATGATTGCCTCATGGTTGGGCCAACAATTCAAGCCAATATCGTGAATATATTATTAAGATGGCGATTGCATAGAGTAGCATTAACCGGCGACATTGAGAAGATGTACAGACAGATATTGGTTGATTGTAAAGACCGAGATTATCTTAGAATCGTTTGGAGACCGAAGGCGCCAGGACCAATAAAACACTACCGATTAAAAACCATTACATATGGGACAGCTTGCGCACCTTATCAAGCAATCAAGACATTACAACGTCTAGCATTGGATGAACAATTCAATCACCCAAAGGCAACGTCCGTCGTGTTGAATGATTTTTATGTCGATGATCTACTTACGGGATCAGACACTATCGATCAGGCAATTGCATTGCAACGTAACGTAACGAGGTTACTAGAGTCTGGTGGCTTTAAGATACGAAAATGGTCTTCAAATTACGCAGAAGTTCTGAAAACAATTTTGCCAGAAGATCGTGCTATGCCAGGTCCAATTGAGCTGAATATGGAAAACACAGTAAAAACGTTAGGAGTGCTGTGGAATCCCCAGCTAGATGTCTTTACTTTCAAAGTATCATTGCCAATACTTGGTGAACAAAAGGTGACTAAGAGGCTGGTGGCATCTAGCATTGCAAAACTGTTTGACCCATTGGGTTGGCTTCAGCCATCAATTATCATAGGCAAAATTTTACTGCAAAAATTGTGGCTGTTAAAGATTAATTGGGATGACCCGCTTCCACAAGAAACTATTAGTGTTTGGAAAGATTTCATGATTGATTGTCAAAGGTTTGAAAATATACACATACCTCGATTCCTAGGAACATCAAAATCATCAAAAATAGAGCTTCATGGATTCTGTGATGCTTCCATGGACGCCTTTTCTGCAGTTGTTTACTTGAAGACAATCGATTTACACAATAATGTACACGTTCATTTGCTGACATCTAAGGCAAAGGTCTGCCCACTAAAAGTACAAAGTATTCCAAGACTAGAACTGTGCGGAGCAGTATTATTGTGCAAACTTATGAAACAAGTCAAGGAATCATTAGATATTCCTCAAGACGTAAAAACATTGTATTGGACGGATTCCACAATAGTATTATCGTGGTTATCTGATCATCCGTCAAAATGGAAGACCTACGTCGCAAACAGAGTCAGCGAAATCCACTCTTGCAGTGAGTCATATCAATGGAAGCACGTCGCCACGGAACACAATCCGGCCGATCTTGCTTCACGTGGAATTCCACCATCAAAATTAGTCGCACATGAATTATGGTGGACAGGACCACCATGGCTAAAGACAACGACCTTGAGTTACAAGTCAGAAGTGGAAAGCACCATGGACGAGCGAGAGCTTGCAGAAAATAGGAAGATTCAGGTCAACATCGTAGCGGATCCACCAATGTCCCTGTTATCAAGATACTCAGACTACAATAAACTACTACGTGTCGTCGCCTATTGCCTACGTTTTAAATATCGAAGCAAGAACCCAGAGTTCGTTTCATCGGAGGAATTGTTACGAGCCAGGGGAGTCTGCGTTCGAATGTCGCAACAAGCATATTATGCAGATGAGCTCAAAAAATTAAAAGAAGGTAAAGTTATTTCAACATCTTCGAAAATATTAGCCTTGAGCCCATATCTGGATTCATATGGAATAATGAGGACATATGGCAGACTTAACAATGCTGAAATAAACGATTCATCGAAGAATCAGATTATAATTAGTCCTAACTGCAAACTAGCAGAACTGATAGTAAGAGCATTTCATTATAAGACATTGCACGGAAGTAACATAGTTATGACTGCAGCAATACGTACGGAGTTTTGGATCCCACAGTGTCAAAAATTGGTCAAGACATGCATACATAAATGCATTAAATGCTTTAAAATGAATGCCCAATCACAAAAGCAGTTCATGGGGAACTTGCCAAAGGTGAGAGTAACACCAGCCAAAGCGTTTAGTAATTGTGGTTTAGATTTCGCAGGACCTATCAGTGTAAAGTGGTCTTCAGGCAGGGGAGCCAAAACTGCTAAATCGTATATTGCAGTATTCGTTTGCTTATCTACAAAGTCGATGCACTTGGAAGTTGTGAGCGATTTGACGTCAAAGGCTTGCATCGCAGCAATAAAGCGTTTTGTAGCACGACGAGGTTTGTGTAAAAATATATATAGCGACTGTGGAACGAATTTTGTCGGTGCAAATAAGGAACTAAAACATCAATTCGAGCTAGCGCGGCAGCAAACGCAGAGTCATCTAGCCGGCGAGCAAATCAACTGGCATTTTAACCCTCCCAGTAGTCCCCATTTTGGAGGACTTTGGGAAGCGGGGGTGAAAAGCATCAAAGTACATCTCATCAAAACCATCGGCACAACACTACTTAACATGGAAGAGTTATACACAGTTCTAACGCAAGTAGAAGCTGTTTTGAATAGTCGTCCATTGACTCCAATCAGCAACGATATTAATGACGAGGAAGCTTTAACACCAGGACATTTCCTGATTGGGCAACCACTAATCGCAGTGCCTCAAGGAGCACTATCCGAAAAACTCACGTTAAGTGAAAGATGGCAATTAACAACAAAGATGGTTGAACATTTTTGGCACAGATGGACTAGTCAATATTTATCCCGTCTTCAACAGAGACCAAAATGGTTAAAGCCAGAAACGAATTTGCAACCAGGACAGCTAGTGTTAATAAAAGGAGAAAATTACCCTCCCATGAAGTGGCCATTAGCGCGTATTTTGGAAATTCATCCAGGGAACGATGGGATGGTTCGAGTTGTGACCATAAAGTTACGAGGACATACTACGAAACGTGCAGTAACTAAACTATGCCCATTGCCTGTTCCATTGCCAGACGTGGAAACAATGCCATCTGAAAGGGAGCAATCAAGATTAAAGGCACAACGTGAAACAGCTAAACATGAAGAAGAGCAAGCTTCAAAATTAACAATGGCTGTAAAAGCACTTGCAGTTGAAAGTGATAGAAGCCAGGAGAAAGGAAAGCAGAACAAAAGAATTAAAACCTGCTGATAGGCCCCCAAGATGTTTGTGATTATAATCAGCAATCAACATGGAGTACCATCATCATCATCAAGTCAACTCCAATTCATTTATTGTACTAGTATCGGTAACATTAGAGTAATAATTGCTAAGATTTGTTCAAATATTAGAATAGTGGAAACAAGATTGTGCTGATTTATTACCCGATCGCACGAGCTGGCTGATTTTGTTATTGTTTATCTTTTAGCTATCATAATTTAAGCCGCAGTTATTTTCGCCAAACATTGTTAAGAACTAGGTTCTTGGCGGGCGGTATGTTAGTATCTTAACAAAGTAGCTAAATGTGATCAAATAATTGCACTGCATAATGCACGCATAAACAAATGAATACATATTCACTTTTTTAATAATTAGCTCGTGCAATCGAACAATCGCACTGGATAATGCAAGTAAATTCGTCAGCATTTTTTGTAAACATCAGAATTTTGTAATTATTGCAGTCGTGCAATAATGAACCCAATACATTATAGTCTAATGTACATTGCACTCGACAAATTACTTGCGACGATTATTTGTACTCAAATTTCGATAGCATAAGCACTGTAGGCAAGTATTTGGTTGTGATCAATACATCGAATTGCGTAAAACATAGTTAGTAAGGTCAGCAAAAATTGTGTACTTAAGCAAAGAATACTGTAGCCAAATTCTCAGAATATTAAAGAATTTTAATTAGTACACACGTATTGTTTATTATTCTTAATATTCAGCCGGGTTATAACTTTAGGGTTATAATCATCGAGGTAAGGTCCAATAATTTTAGGATTATTGGAATTGCTGTTGAACATATATAAGTTCTTCAAACATCAGCAAATCAATAACTTCGTTCCAATAATTTTAGGATTATTGGAAGGGAAGTGTTGGTCAATCACACAGGAACAGTTAGTATAGCAGCTCTCTCTAACCGAATTACTTTCAACAATCAAATAAGACGGATTAGGCATACAACCCTTCTTAAGGAATACCAGCACCTTACAGTTTATGGGTATAATCAACCCATCAATAGGTGCTGTAGAACATTCAACACTGTAAGTCATCACTACTCTTCAGGTATCACCAAATCTACTTTAAAAAATAACTTGACAAAGGCCCTATTAACTTCTTAACCTACTTATTTCCCATCCTTATTCGCCTAAATGCAAATAAACATTAACTTGAAATACTTGCTTGTTCTATTTTATGCATATTCTATTGTAATATATATTGTATCATGCCTTGTTTGGCAAATAAATAAATAAATAAAATTATTGTACTTGCTACATTTTCATCCTTGTTTTAATACTCCTTGTTAAAATACAAAATAACTTTTTAAACTTCTTTTCAGGCTTCTCACAAACAACAGAACCTCCAGCCGATTTCTATAACTCGCGACAAGAACCTGATGGTGAAGAGTCTGAAATCGATTCTGCGAATGGAGCAGCAGCTTCCGTGCAATCAAAAAAATGCAGTAAATTCCCAGCCAATGCGACTGTGAAAATACCGAACTGGATTGCAGCCAGCCACCCTCTCTCAGTAATTTTTAATGAGCGTGCCGAATCTCAAATAGCTGAATTGCATGTGGACCGTCGAGGAATAATTGATATTCTTGAAACCGATCCCAGATCAGTATATTTGCGTACAAAGCATGGATCTCAAATTTTTACGTTTCAACTAAGTGAAGTGACAGTAACTTGCAAGTTTGACGATAAAAACTCGACGGTAACTGTGGTTCAGGTGCGAAAAACGGAAAATGTTCAGGACGATGATGTGGTAATGAATTAAGGATGGACATGTCTTTGTTCGGAACTCGGAACCTGAAGACTTGAAAACAAATGGCCGTCATATCTGTAATTTGTGATGTTAGCATAAAGTTTTTACGTGTGTACGTATCTGGTGATCTATGGCAGCATAGTAAATTTTGTTTTATTTATGCTTTTAGAAGCGAATAATAATAATAATATTCAGATAGGTGTTGCATTTATTTTTGTTGCACTTTTGCTGGTATCGTACCATTTTCTCATGCTGACAACATTGTTTTACAACCTGATTTACGTATAGTTTATAGCCTACATAGTCTCAATAAGTCTGGCTTTTATTCACATAGAACCTCTTTTCCGAAAATAACGAAAGTAAAATTAATAAATGTGTTTTTAATAGGAGTCACTATAAAATTTATCATAAAAGATCATAATACTTATTTTGCTAGAATATTACTCAGCCTAATGACCGTATGCGGACCATAGAATTAACTGAGAGATCAATAATAGTTGAAAGTGTTTTTATAATTTACAGTCAGAGGCGTCAAATCGAGTGAACTTTTATTTGAAAACTTAAATATCATATTTTTGTAATATTGGGTACTTGTATCGTCAGCAACAGTTTGGAGCTGCAACTGCAACTGAACTCACCTGGTCTGAGACGCTGGTCGACAGCTGTACAGATTAGATTCCGCAAACTTTTCCAGATTTAATATCACAATTATTAAGCACAATGTTGGTTTTGATTTTATTTTGTCGGTTCAAATCTTAGAAAGACTAAAAAATAAGTTTGGTTTCAAGCGCGAGTAATACTTTTCATACGTTTTTTGATTGTTCATTTCTTCGTTCACGAATTTATTTCGAATTAAATGCATGTATTCATTTATAGTTCATTAATTCAGAGTTCGATTTGGTTCACAAAACATTTTTCCGTTAACACTTCATCAATTTCTTCTAGTCTGTTTTCGATTATCCGATGTGGTGGTTATTTTTCACGATTTTATGTTTTTGTTATATGTTGTAAGAGGATATATTATCTAGTTGACGTATATGGTTTTTCAATAAGGGCATAACAATACACCGATAAATCACCGTTTCTTGAACATTGGCGTATATGTGGAATAGATCCGGGTCTCCCCAAATGCTGATTATCTTTAACACTTTGGTGCCGGCGGCCATTTTAATGATATTGTTGCATGCACGCCAAACGATCCGTATGACGTTGTGGCGGCGCCAGAAAAAGCTAGAAACGGCGAAGAAATATTCGACATACATCTCATACATGTATTTCATACATGTATTCAATTCACAATAACAATCCATAAATAAAACGTAGAATAATACTCTGGAATGTAAAAAGGGAACATTCCAGAGCCTCAAACCCATGAGTCAGATCTCGCATGGCAACGGAAATTTCCATGAGTCATCTTCCACACAGTCAAGATCTTCATGAAGAGTACCGTCAAAAATTATCTATTGTTCACGCTCAACAGAAAGACAACGCTCTCACTAGAAAACAACAATATTTATTATACTCTTCTTACGCAACTAACAAATATTTAATTAATAAAGACACAGCAGCTTCGATGCGCACTCCTCGGATGGTCGACAAGAACAAGGACGAAATTGGTGTCGAACGCGACGAATGCAACCTCGCATTTTCCCTCTCTCGTAACGCGATGTATTTTTTATTGCTAACAGCGCCTCTGTTGACAAAAACAATCGTTTTGAGTAGGTCCGCCACAGTACTCCCCTCCAAGTGTCTGCAGGGTACTAGCCGAAGACACTTTTTGTCGCACCCCGCCGAATGCTTGTAGTGTTGGTGGTTCGTTGTCTTCACGTGTTAAAAATGCCGGCTTCAAACGATCAGCTGGTACTACTATTTCTCGGCCATTGATTTTTATTATGAATTGTTTGCTGTTGATGCGTTTAATAATTTGATGCGGTCCTGTGTACGGTGCTTCTAGGGGTTTTTTTACGGCATCTGTTCGGAGGAACACGTGAGAGCATGTGTGTAATGCTTTGTAGTAAAATAAATTGGGTTTCCCATGATGGGCTGTTGGTGTTGGTTGCAATACTCGCATCTGTTGTCGAAATTTTTCTACGAACTCGCACGGGTCTGGTGAGTCTAGGTCTGTGAATATAAATTCGCCTGGTATGCGTAATGTCGTTCCCAGCGTTAGTTCTGCTGCGCTGCATCCTATGTCTTCTTTCAACGCTATTCGTAGGCCAAAAAGTACCGTATCAAGAGCATCCGTCCACTTTTCAATGTTACGACATGTTAGCGCTGCTTTCAAGCTTCGGTGAAATCTTTCCACAATGCCGTTTGCTTGCGGATGATATGCTGCTGATCGCGTACGGTTACATCCGATTAAGGGGGGAAATACATGTAAAATGGAAAAGAAATTGCTAATTTCAGATTGACTTAAAATATATATATTGTTTATTCTATAGTCTTCACACTGTTTATTCCAATTACACAATAATTACACAACACGGTTAATTATACAAACTTTTATTTACCACAACCATTCCGATTTACAATAATCTTCCTGATTTAGATCAATTTCCTTATCAACAAAACACGTTCTTTCTTATTCTCCCTGCACATAAGAAAGACAGACACTTCCGATGTGAAGTTAGGTAGTTTTAAATCATAGATCATTCGCAGGGCAGCCAACCGTAAGGTTAAGGCAACATTGTTAATTCAAAATACTACAGCTCGGCCAAACTGATAAATTGATCGACCTCGATCAAGCTGTTACTTAAAACATGATATTTTATGTTTCCTCCTCTAAAAATTCATAATCAATACATTCATCATAATTAGCATTGTCCTTATCACCTACTTGATCTTCTATCATATCATTTAATACATTATTGTCTGCAGTTTTTTCTTCTAAAAATTCATAATCAATACATTCATCATAATTAGCATTGTCCTTATAACCTACTTTATCTTCTATCATTTCATTTAATACATTATTGTTTGCAGTTTTTTCTTCTAAAAATTCATAATCAGTACATTCTTCCGCATTAATGTTACTTTCAATATCCATTCCATCTATTCTTGGGGGCTCCAACCATTTCTTCATTCTACTTGAATCAACTATACCATTATATGGCATTTGTGTCACTGGACAGTTTTCAACATCGGTTAATAAATACCGATCGTGACCTAATTTTTTCCTTACCACGTATGGACCTTTATAGTTAGCAATTAATTTTTTGTTTTTCCCTACAGTGGTATCAACATTCTTAATTACTACCAAATCATCTACCTCATATTCTTTTGCTGGCTTGTGACTCTGATCATAGTATCTCTGGTTATACGTCTGTGACCTCTGAATTGCACGGTCTGCCCTGGTTCTAATTTCCTCCAAATTCTCTTCTCGCCTTGAATATACTTCATGCAAATGTTCAGTGAGCTCATCAACAACCCTACCTCGCTGATTAACACCGAAAAACACTCTACTAGGTGACTGTTGAATAGCACGGTGGACAGTATTGTTAATCGCGAATTCTACATCAGCTAATTTTTGCTTCCAATCCAAATGATTCATGGGCTCAGTTATCTTAGCTAAAATTGCCTTTAAATCACGATTTACTCTTTCTACTTGTCCATTTGATTGGGGAGATGACACAGCAACTTTCACATGCTCAATATTTCGTTCTTTCAGAAACTGCCCAAATTCTTCCGAAGTAAAACACGAACCACGGTCAGTCACGATTCGTCGTGGTCGACTATACCAATCAAAATGCTTACGCAAAGCACAAACTGTTTCTTTCGTACTTGTGTTCACCGCATATAGCTTCACAAACTTGGTAAATGCGTCTATAACCACTAATACATGCTTTCGCTTCGATTCGCACACAGCTAATGGACCAAAATGATCAATATGATAAGTATCAAAAGGCTCTGGATGCTTAGGAATATTGTATAAATTCCTTTCATTGTTTCGTGGTAATTTTGAATAATATATACACTTTAAACAATTTCTAATGAACCTATTCAACTTTTCTCTCATTTTTGGAAACCAATAGTACTTCTGCATCTGGCCCAGGCACTTATCGATTCCTACATGTCCATAGTTTTCGTGTACTAGTCTCATTACGTTCTCTTCCATTTCAATTGGCACATACAACTGTTTATTTGAACCATTAATACGGAAAACTAATCCATTATCCAATTCGTAACCCTCTACATCTGATTCTTCCAATCGATTCCTTAAAGACTTAATTGCTGCATCACGCGTTTGGGCGATTTGTATATTCACGTCGACCTCTGATTCATCTATCGCACACACAACAGGCTGACGGCTCAACGCATCCACATGCATCATCTGATCACTCTTACGATGTCTTACTTCATACGTATAGTTCTCTAAATCCAGCGTCCAGCGGGCTATGCGGGGATTTATCCTCTTCTTCTGCAACGCCAAGGTCAAAGAGTTGCAATCCGTTACAATTGTAAACGGTATCCCATCCAAAAACATCCTAAATCGCTGTAACGCATTCACGATCGCTAGGGTTTCTAGCTCAAAGCTGTGGTATCTTGATTCCGCTGGCGTCGTTGTTCTTGAAAAATAAGCCACAGGGTGCAACTTGCCATCGTCCTGCTTCTGTAATAACACGGCGCCATAGCCATGCGAGCTAGCATCCGTATGTAACTCAGTTTCACGACTAGGATCGTATATGCACAATACAGGGGCTTCCACTAGCTTAGCCTTCAGATTCAAAAATGCCTTCATACATTCATCTGTCCATTCAAACATAACATCCTTCTTTGTCAAATTATGCAATGGTCGAGCAATTTGAGAAAAATCCGGCACAAAGCGGCGAAAATATGAGAACAAACCCATACATTGTTGTACAGTTTTGGCATTTGTTGGAACAGGGTATTCACGAATGGCCTTCAAATGAGCCTCATTCAACCTTATACCTTTTTCATTGACTCTATATCCTAAGTAATCAACTTCCCGGTAGGCAAATTTACACTTTTCAAAATTTAACTGCAATCCAGCCCCTGCTAACAACTCCAATACCTCTTTTATAACCTCTTTATGCTCCTTCAAACTAACTGTTGCAATAATAATATCGTCAAGGAACACTACAACCTTCCTTCCGTCAATCAGCTTCTTAAGCACATGATTAATAAGCCTCTGAAATACTGGTGGAGCATTGGTTAAACCAAAAGGCATATAGCAATACTCGTATTGGCCCATAGGAGTAACAAATGCAGTAAAGGGGATAGAGTCTGGATGCACTGGGACCTGATGAAAACCATTTTTCAAATCCAATGTACTAAAGTACCTTTTGCCACTCAAATATTCTAAGCAATCCTCAATAACGGGCAACGGAAAATGGTCTCTGACTGTTAATTTATTCAATGCTCTATAGTCTACGCACATCCTCAGCCGACCGTCCTTTTTATACACTAACACAATCGGGGACGCATATGGTGACTGACTCGGTCTAATAATACCCTGATCCAGCAAATCTTCAATCGTTTTTTCTACTTCTAATTTTTCCTTGTAAGATAATCGACGAGGGCTACTGTATACTGGCACGTCACTTTTCAGTTTAATCTGCATGGCATAACCATCCAATGCATGATTTCCCTTAGGCCTATTCACATAATAATCATAGATAATTGACCTCAACTCCCTTGCATCTCCAGTCGAAACTTGCAAGTCAATATCAACTAGATCAGGCAATTCATCTATCTCAGACGTATACACACAAGCCATCTTTCTTAATTCAAAATCTGGTTTTGGAGCCCCTGATTTAGCATCTAAAGGACAACGCAATAAATTATACATCCTGAGTGCACTGATATTAGGCGGCGCCTGTCTTTTATTTTTATATCTTAATTCTAACAAATTATCTTTATTATATTTATAGATGTCTATTTGGCACAAGCGGATGCGCATTTTCGACAATAAATCACGACCAATCAATAATGGCACCAAAGTTTCTTCATCTGGCAAAATAATAAAATCATGAGTTACTTTATGTTCATTGAAACGTAATTCGCAAGAAACTTTACCATGCGTATTAATTCGCTTGTTTCCCACGCCTCTGTATGCTGTTAATTTCCGCTCATGGCCTACTTTAAACGGTATCACTGAACGACGGATGAAACTAGCGGGGCTACCCGTATCAAATAAAGAGAAACAAGTAATTACATCAGTGCACTCATTCTGTTTACAAAAAGCAACACTCACTAGATGGGTTTCCGCCACTTGCTTCGCCAAAAGCTTAACAGTTTCCTCGTGCTGCATCGGATCAGAATCTTCCTCAACAATGTTGGCCACAGGTGTCTCCTTCTTTCGTCTTGGGCAATCGTGACGAGAATGGCCCACTTCTGAGCATGTAAAACACGAATTCATCGGTCGCTTAGCCTCTGTACATCGATTTTGGTAGTGGCCATATTTCAGGCAATTATAACATCGAACCGTTGTTAAATCGCGCAAACCGTCTCTTGATCTAGCTGTCGTCGGTGCCAATGTTATATCTCGTTTGGCAGTAGCACCACTTGACCAAGAAGTTGAAACACTAGGGTCACTGACTCTTTGCTTTAATGTAGTAGGAACACGGCGTCTCTTCTCGTAGCGCTTCAAATCTTCTTTTAGTTCAAGAATTGTTCGAGCACTCATTAGCAGCATTACATTTGACGAGTTATCCTTCAACCCATCAATTATGCTGTCGACCACGTCCATTTCTGGTATATTGGCTCGACTAGCTATTTCGACCATAACTGCCACGTAGTGCTTCAAGGATTCATCTTTCCCCCACACACGTGCCTTCAAATCACAGTACACTTCTTGTACTGAATACGTATTTTGAAACTCCTTGAACAGTTCTTGTTTTAGTTCTTCATACGTATTGACCCGAATCGTACGCATGCAGACACGAGCCGTTCCGTGTAGTTATCGACGAACAGCAATAAATTTGTCCTGCTCATTGCAATTAAATATAGCAAAACCGTCCTCCAAATCTTCAAACCATTTATGGATTTCATACGAGTCCTCTCCATTAAATGGATTTACCATTGCTTCGAATGCAACAAAATCAAACTGAAGATGATCGGATCGTTGTAACTCTTGCTGCAACTGCTTCAATTGTTGCTTTTTCCGCAATAACTCTAATTGCCGATCAACGATGGCTTCCTCTTCAGCGAGTTTAACGTCTAAATTAATGCTATCCTTTCGGATCACTTCTTTCCGTATAGGTGAGTCATCTTTTTTCTCAGGAATCGGTACGGCACAGTTACCACTTCCTAGCACATTCAACGCGTCATTCAGTCCTTCCTCATCTCGGGCCTGACCTGCAACCAATTCATCAAACAATGGTCGCAATTGAATTAATGTCGCTTCGTGATCAAATTGTAAGCCCGCCTCCTCTAAAGCAGCAATGATCTCACATCTACGCATCACATTTGCCATTGCTCGTACGGATAGATATTGTTTCACTTGAATATTGTTTTCACCGGATTTGATACGAACCCCACACCTGAATTTATAGTCTTCACACTGTTTATTCCAATTACACAATAATTACACAACACGGTTAATTATACAAACTTTTATTTACCACAACCATTCCGATTTACAATAATCTTCCTGATTTAGATCAATTTCCTTATCAACAAAACACGTTCTTTCTTATTCTCCCTGCACATAAGAAAGACAGACACTTCCGATGTGAAGTTAGGTAGTTTTAAATCATAGATCATTCGCAGGGCAGCCAACCGTAAGGTTAAGGCAACATTGTTAATTCAAAATACTACAGCTCGGCCAAACTGATAAATTGATCGACCTCGATCAAGCTGTTACTTAAAACATGATATTTTATGTTTCCTCCTCTAAAAATTCATAATCAATACATTCATCATAATTAGCATTGTCCTTATCACCTACTTGATCTTCTATCATATCATTTAATACATTATTGTCTGCAGTTTTTTCTTCTAAAAATTCATAATCAATACATTCATCATAATTAGCATTGTCCTTATAACCTACTTTATCTTCTATCATTTCATTTAATACATTATTGTTTGCAGTTTTTTCTTCTAAAAATTCATAATCAGTACATTCTTCCGCATTAATGTTACTTTCAATATCCATTCCATCTATTCTTGGGGGCTCCAACCATTTCTTCATTCTACTTGAATCAACTATACCATTATATGGCATTTGTGTCACTGGACAGTTTTCAACATCGGTTAATAAATACCGATCGTGACCTAATTTTTTCCTTACCACGTATGGACCTTTATAGTTAGCAATTAATTTTTTGTTTTTCCCTACAGTGGTATCAACATTCTTAATTACTACCAAATCATCTACCTCATATTCTTTTGCTGGCTTGTGACTCTGATCATAGTATCTCTGGTTATACGTCTGTGACCTCTGAATTGCACGGTCTGCCCTGGTTCTAATTTCCTCCAAATTCTCTTCTCGCCTTGAATATACTTCATGCAAATGTTCAGTGAGCTCATCAACAACCCTACCTCGCTGATTAACACCGAAAAACACTCTACTAGGTGACTGTTGAATAGCACGGTGGACAGTATTGTTAATCGCGAATTCTACATCAGCTAATTTTTGCTTCCAATCCAAATGATTCATGGGCTCAGTTATCTTAGCTAAAATTGCCTTTAAATCACGATTTACTCTTTCTACTTGTCCATTTGATTGGGGAGATGACACAGCAACTTTCACATGCTCAATATTTCGTTCTTTCAGAAACTGCCCAAATTCTTCCGAAGTAAAACACGAACCACGGTCAGTCACGATTCGTCGTGGTCGACTATACCAATCAAAATGCTTACGCAAAGCACAAACTGTTTCTTTCGTACTTGTGTTCACCGCATATAGCTTCACAAACTTGGTAAATGCGTCTATAACCACTAATACATGCTTTCGCTTCGATTCGCACACAGCTAATGGACCAAAATGATCAATATGATAAGTATCAAAAGGCTCTGGATGCTTAGGAATATTGTATAAATTCCTTTCATTGTTTCGTGGTAATTTTGAATAATATATACACTTTAAACAATTTCTAATGAACCTATTCAACTTTTCTCTCATTTTTGGAAACCAATAGTACTTCTGCATCTGGCCCAGGCACTTATCGATTCCTACATGTCCATAGTTTTCGTGTACTAGTCTCATTACGTTCTCTTCCATTTCAATTGGCACATACAACTGTTTATTTGAACCATTAATACGGAAAACTAATCCATTATCCAATTCGTAACCCTCTACATCTGATTCTTCCAATCGATTCCTTAAAGACTTAATTGCTGCATCACGCGTTTGGGCGATTTGTATATTCACGTCGACCTCTGATTCATCTATCGCACACACAACAGGCTGACGGCTCAACGCATCCACATGCATCATCTGATCACTCTTACGATGTCTTACTTCATACGTATAGTTCTCTAAATCCAGCGTCCAGCGGGCTATGCGGGGATTTATCCTCTTCTTCTGCAACGCCAAGGTCAAAGAGTTGCAATCCGTTACAATTGTAAACGGTATCCCATCCAAAAACATCCTAAATCGCTGTAACGCATTCACGATCGCTAGGGTTTCTAGCTCAAAGCTGTGGTATCTTGATTCCGCTGGCGTCGTTGTTCTTGAAAAATAAGCCACAGGGTGCAACTTGCCATCGTCCTGCTTCTGTAATAACACGGCGCCATAGCCATGCGAGCTAGCATCCGTATGTAACTCAGTTTCACGACTAGGATCGTATATGCACAATACAGGGGCTTCCACTAGCTTAGCCTTCAGATTCAAAAATGCCTTCATACATTCATCTGTCCATTCAAACATAACATCCTTCTTTGTCAAATTATGCAATGGTCGAGCAATTTGAGAAAAATCCGGCACAAAGCGGCGAAAATATGAGAACAAACCCATACATTGTTGTACAGTTTTGGCATTTGTTGGAACAGGGTATTCACGAATGGCCTTCAAATGAGCCTCATTCAACCTTATACCTTTTTCATTGACTCTATATCCTAAGTAATCAACTTCCCGGTAGGCAAATTTACACTTTTCAAAATTTAACTGCAATCCAGCCCCTGCTAACAACTCCAATACCTCTTTTATAACCTCTTTATGCTCCTTCAAACTAACTGTTGCAATAATAATATCGTCAAGGAACACTACAACCTTCCTTCCGTCAATCAGCTTCTTAAGCACATGATTAATAAGCCTCTGAAATACTGGTGGAGCATTGGTTAAACCAAAAGGCATATAGCAATACTCGTAGTGGCCCATAGGAGTAACAAATGCAGTAAAGGGGATAGAGTCTGGATGCACTGGGACCTGATGAAAACCATTTTTCAAATCCAATGTACTAAAGTACCTTTTGCCACTCAAATATTCTAAGCAATCCTCAATAACGGGCAACGGAAAATGGTCTCTGACTGTTAATTTATTCAATGCTCTATAGTCTACGCACATCCTCAGCCGACCGTCCTTTTTATACACTAACACAATCGGGGACGCATATGGTGACTGACTCGGTCTAATAATACCCTGATCCAGCAAATCTTTAATCGTTTTTTCTACTTCTAATTTTTCCTTGTAAGATAATCGACGAGGGCTACTGTATACTGGCACGTCACTTTTCAGTTTAATCTGCATGGCATAACCATCCAATGCATGATTTCCCTTAGGCCTATTCACATAATAATCATAGATAATTGACCTCAACTCCCTTGCATCTCCAGTCGAAACTTGCAAGTCAATATCAACTAGATCAGGCAATTCATCTATCTCAGACGTATACACACAAGCCATCTTTCTTAATTCAAAATCTGGTTTTGGAGCCCCTGATTTAGCATCTAAAGGACAACGCAATAAATTATACATCCTGAGTGCACTGATATTAGGCGGCGCCTGTCTTTTATTTTTATATCTTAATTCTAACAAATTATCTTTATTATATTTATAGATGTCTATTTGGCACAAGCGGATGCGCATTTTCGACAATAAATCACGACCAATCAATAATGGCACCAAAGTTTCTTCATCTGGCAAAATAATAAAATCATGAGTTACTTTATGTTCATTGAAACGTAATTCGCAAGAAACTTTACCATGCGTATTAATTCGCTTGTTTCCCACGCCTCTGTATGCTGTTAATTTCCGCTCATGGCCTACTTTAAACGGTATCACTGAACGACGGATGAAACTAGCGGGGCTACCCGTATCAAATAAAGAGAAACAAGTAATTACATCAGTGCACTCATTCTGTTTACAAAAAGCAACACTCACTAGATGGGTTTCCGCCACTTGCTTCGCCAAAAGCTTAACAGTTTCCTCGTGCTGCATCGGATCAGAATCTTCCTCAACAATGTTGGCCACAGGTGTCTCCTTCTTTCGTCTTGGGCAATCGTGACGAGAATGGCCCACTTCTGAGCATGTAAAACACGAATTCATCGGTCGCTTAGCCTCTGTACATCGATTTTGGTAGTGGCCATATTTCAGGCAATTATAACATCGAACCGTTGTTAAATCGCGCAAACCGTCTCTTGATCTAGCTGTCGTCGGTGCCAATGTTATATCTCGTTTGGCAGTAGCACCACTTGACCAAGAAGTTGAAACACTAGGGTCACTGACTCTTTGCTTTAATGTAGTAGGAACACGGCGTCTCTTCTCGTAGCGCTTCAAATCTTCTTTTAGTTCAAGAATTGTTCGAGCACTCATTAGCAGCATTACATTTGACGAGTTATCCTTTAACCCATCAATTATGCTGTCGACCACGTCCATTTCTGGTATATTGGCTCGACTAGCTATTTCGACCATAACTGCCACGTAGTGCTTCAAGGATTCATCTTTCCCCCACACACGTGCCTTCAAATCACAGTACACTTCTTGTACTGAATACGTATTTTGAAACTCCTTGAACAGTTCTTGTTTTAGTTCTTCATACGTATTGACCCGAATCGTACGCATGCAGACACGAGCCGTTCCGTGTAGTAATCGACGAACAGCAATAAATTTGTCCTGCTCATTGCAATTAAATATAGCAAAACCGTCCTCCAAATCTTCAAACCATTTATGGATTTCATACGAGTCCTCTCCATTAAATGGATTTACCATTGCTTCGAATGCAACAAAATCAAACTGAAGATGATCGGATCGTTGTAACTCTTGCTGCAACTGCTTCAATTGTTGCTTTTTCCGCAATAACTCTAATTGCCGATCAACGATGGCTTCCTCTTCAGCGAGTTTAACGTCTAAATTAATGCTATCCTTTCGGATCACTTCTTTCCGTATAGGTGAGTCATCTTTTTTCTCAGGAATCGGTACGGCACAGTTACCACTTCCTAGCACATTCAACGCGTCATTCAGTCCTTCCTCATCTCGGGCCTGACCTGCAACCAATTCATCAAACAATGGTCGCAATTGAATTAATGTCGCTTCGTGATCAAATTGTAAGCCCGCCTCCTCTAAAGCAGCAATGATCTCACATCTACGCATCACATTTGCCATTGCTCGTACGGATAGATATTGTTTCACTTGAATATTGTTTTCACCGGATTTGATACGAACCCCACACCTGAATTTATAGTCTTCACACTGTTTATTCCAATTACACAATAATTACACAACACGGTTAATTATACAAACTTTTATTTACCACAACCATTCCGATTTACAATAATCTTCCTGATTTAGATCAATTTCCTTATCAACAAAACACGTTCTTTCTTATTCTCCCTGCACATAAGAAAGACAGACACTTCCGATGTGAAGTTAGGTAGTTTTAAATCATAGATCATTCTTAGGGCAGCCAACCGTAAGGTTAAGGCAACATTGTTAATTCAAAATACTACAGCTCGGCCAAACTGATAAATTGATCGACCTCGATCAAGCTGTTACTTAAAACATGATATTTTATGTTTCCTCCTCTAAAAATTCATAATCAATACATTCATCATAATTAGCATTGTCCTTATCACCTACTTGATCTTCTATCATATCATTTAATACATTATTGTCTGCAGTTTTTTCTTCTAAAAATTCATAATCAATACATTCATCATAATTAGCATTGTCCTTATAACCTACTTTATCTTCTATCATTTCATTTAATACATTATTGTTTGCAGTTTTTTCTTCTAAAAATTCATAATCAGTACATTCTTCCGCATTAATGTTACTTTCAATATCCATTCCATCTATTCTTGGGGGCTCCAACCATTTCTTCATTCTACTTGAATCAACTATACCATTATATGGCATTTGTGTCACTGGACAGTTTTCAACATCGGTTAATAAATACCGATCGTGACCTAATTTTTTCCTTACCACGTATGGACCTTTATAGTTAGCAATTAATTTTTTGTTTTTCCCTACAGTGGTATCAACATTCTTAATTACTACCAAATCATCTACCTCATATTCTTTTGCTGGCTTGTGACTCTGATCATAGTATCTCTGGTTATACGTCTGTGACCTCTGAATTGCACGGTCTGCCCTGGTTCTAATTTCCTCCAAATTCTCTTCTCGCCTTGAATATACTTCATGCAAATGTTCAGTGAGCTCATCAACAACCCTACCTCGCTGATTAACACCGAAAAACACTCTACTAGGTGACTGTTGAATAGCACGGTGGACAGTATTGTTAATCGCGAATTCTACATCAGCTAATTTTTGCTTCCAATCCAAATGATTCATGGGCTCAGTTATCTTAGCTAAAATTGCCTTTAAATCACGATTTACTCTTTCTACTTGTCCATTTGATTGGGGAGATGACACAGCAACTTTCACATGCTCAATATTTCGTTCTTTCAGAAACTGCCCAAATTCTTCCGAAGTAAAACACGAACCACGGTCAGTCACGATTCGTCGTGGTCGACTATACCAATCAAAATGCTTACGCAAAGCACAAACTGTTTCTTTCGTACTTGTGTTCACCGCATATAGCTTCACAAACTTGGTAAATGCGTCTATAACCACTAATACATGCTTTCGCTTCGATTCGCACACAGCTAATGGACCAAAATGATCAATATGATAAGTATCAAAAGGCTCTGGATGCTTAGGAATATTGTATAAATTCCTTTCATTGTTTCGTGGTAATTTTGAATAATATATACACTTTAAACAATTTCTAATGAACCTATTCAACTTTTCTCTCATTTTTGGAAACCAATAGTACTTCTGCATCTGGCCCAGGCACTTATCGATTCCTACATGTCCATAGTTTTCGTGTACTAGTCTCATTACGTTCTCTTCCATTTCAATTGGCACATACAACTGTTTATTTGAACCATTAATACGGAAAACTAATCCATTATCCAATTCGTAACCCTCTACATCTGATTCTTCCAATCGATTCCTTAAAGACTTAATTGCTGCATCACGCGTTTGGGCGATTTGTATATTCACGTCGACCTCTGATTCATCTATCGCACACACAACAGGCTGACGGCTCAACGCATCCACATGCATCATCTGATCACTCTTACGATGTCTTACTTCATACGTATAGTTCTCTAAATCCAGCGTCCAGCGGGCTATGCGGGGATTTATCCTCTTCTTCTGCAACGCCAAGGTCAAAGAGTTGCAATCCGTTACAATTGTAAACGGTATCCCATCCAAAAACATCCTAAATCGCTGTAACGCATTCACGATCGCTAGGGTTTCTAGCTCAAAGCTGTGGTATCTTGATTCCGCTGGCGTCGTTGTTCTTGAAAAATAAGCCACAGGGTGCAACTTGCCATCGTCCTGCTTCTGTAATAACACGGCGCCATAGCCATGCGAGCTAGCATCCGTATGTAACTCAGTTTCACGACTAGGATCGTATATGCACAATACAGGGGCTTCCACTAGCTTAGCCTTCAGATTCAAAAATGCCTTCATACATTCATCTGTCCATTCAAACATAACATCCTTCTTTGTCAAATTATGCAATGGTCGAGCAATTTGAGAAAAATCCGGCACAAAGCGGCGAAAATATGAGAACAAACCCATACATTGTTGTACAGTTTTGGCATTTGTTGGAACAGGGTATTCACGAATGGCCTTCAAATGAGCCTCATTCAACCTTATACCTTTTTCATTGACTCTATATCCTAAGTAATCAACTTCCCGGTAGGCAAATTTACACTTTTCAAAATTTAACTGCAATCCAGCCCCTGCTAACAACTCCAATACCTCTTTTATAACCTCTTTATGCTCCTTCAAACTAACTGTTGCAATAATAATATCGTCAAGGAACACTACAACCTTCCTTCCGTCAATCAGCTTCTTAAGCACATGATTAATAAGCCTCTGAAATACTGGTGGAGCATTGGTTAAACCAAAAGGCATATAGCAATACTCGTAGTGGCCCATAGGAGTAACAAATGCAGTAAAGGGGATAGAGTCTGGATGCACTGGGACCTGATGAAAACCATTTTTCAAATCCAATGTACTAAAGTACCTTTTGCCACTCAAATATTCTAAGCAATCCTCAATAACGGGCAACGGAAAATGGTCTCTGACTGTTAATTTATTCAATGCTCTATAGTCTACGCACATCCTCAGCCGACCGTCCTTTTTATACACTAACACAATCGGGGACGCATATGGTGACTGACTCGGTCTAATAATACCCTGATCCAGCAAATCTTCAATCGTTTTTTCTACTTCTAATTTTTCCTTGTAAGATAATCGACGAGGGCTACTGTATACTGGCACGTCACTTTTCAGTTTAATCTGCATGGCATAACCATCCAATGCATGATTTCCCTTAGGCCTATTCACATAATAATCATAGATAATTGACCTCAACTCCCTTGCATCTCCAGTCGAAACTTGCAAGTCAATATCAACTAGATCAGGCAATTCATCTATCTCAGACGTATACACACAAGCCATCTTTCTTAATTCAAAATCTGGTTTTGGAGCCCCTGATTTAGCATCTAAAGGACAACGCAATAAATTATACATCCTGAGTGCACTGATATTAGGCGGCGCCTGTCTTTTATTTTTATATCTTAATTCTAACAAATTATCTTTATTATATTTATAGATGTCTATTTGGCACAAGCGGATGCGCATTTTCGACAATAAATCACGACCAATCAATAATGGCACCAAAGTTTCTTCATCTGGCAAAATAATAAAATCATGAGTTACTTTATGTTCATTGAAACGTAATTCGCAAGAAACTTTACCATGCGTATTAATTCGCTTGTTTCCCACGCCTCTGTATGCTGTTAATTTCCGCTCATGGCCTACTTTAAACGGTATCACTGAACGACGGATGAAACTAGCGGGGCTACCCGTATCAAATAAAGAGAAACAAGTAATTACATCAGTGCACTCATTCTGTTTACAAAAAGCAACACTCACTAGATGGGTTTCCGCCACTTGCTTCGCCAAAAGCTTAACAGTTTCCTCGTGCTGCATCGGATCAGAATCTTCCTCAACAATGTTGGCCACAGGTGTCTCCTTCTTTCGTCTTGGGCAATCGTGACGAGAATGGCCCACTTCTGAGCATGTAAAACACGAATTCATCGGTCGCTTAGCCTCTGTACATCGATTTTGGTAGTGGCCATATTTCAGGCAATTATAACATCGAACCGTTGTTAAATCGCGCAAACCGTCTCTTGATCTAGCTGTCGTCGGTGCCAATGTTATATCTCGTTTGGCAGTAGCACCACTTGACCAAGAAGTTGAAACACTAGGGTCACTGACTCTTTGCTTTAATGTAGTAGGAACACGGCGTCTCTTCTCGTAGCGCTTCAAATCTTCTTTTAGTTCAAGAATTGTTCGAGCACTCATTAGCAGCATTACATTTGACGAGTTATCCTTTAACCCATCAATTATGCTGTCGACCACGTCCATTTCTGGTATATTGGCTCGACTAGCTATTTCGACCATAACTGCCACGTAGTGCTTCAAGGATTCATCTTTCCCCCACACACGTGCCTTCAAATCACAGTACACTTCTTGTACTGAATACGTATTTTGAAACTCCTTGAACAGTTCTTGTTTTAGTTCTTCATACGTATTGACCCGAATCGTACGCATGCAGACACGAGCCGTTCCGTGTAGTAATCGACGAACAGCAATAAATTTGTCCTGCTCATTGCAATTAAATATAGCAAAACCGTCCTCCAAATCTTCAAACCATTTATGGATTTCATACGAGTCCTCTCCATTAAATGGATTTACCATTGCTTCGAATGCAACAAAATCAAACTGAAGATGATCGGATCGTTGTAACTCTTGCTGCAACTGCTTCAATTGTTGCTTTTTCCGCAATAACTCTAATTGCCGATCAACGATGGCTTCCTCTTCAGCGAGTTTAACGTCTAAATTAATGCTATCCTTTCGGATCACTTCTTTCCGTATAGGTGAGTCATCTTTTTTCTCAGGAATCGGTACGGCACAGTTACCACTTCCTAGCACATTCAACGCGTCATTCAGTCCTTCCTCATCTCGGGCCTGACCTGCAACCAATTCATCAAACAATGGTCGCAATTGAATTAATGTCGCTTCGTGATCAAATTGTAAGCCCGCCTCCTCTAAAGCAGCAATGATCTCACATCTACGCATCACATTTGCCATTGCTCGTACGGATAGATATTGTTTCACTTGAATATTGTTTTCACCGGATTTGATACGAACCCCACACCTGAATTTATAGTCTTCACACTGTTTATTCCAATTACACAATAATTACACAACACGGTTAATTATACAAACTTTTATTTACCACAACCATTCCGATTTACAATAATCTTCCTGATTTAGATCAATTTCCTTATCAACAAAACACGTTCTTTCTTATTCTCCCTGCACATAAGAAAGACAGACACTTCCGATGTGAAGTTAGGTAGTTTTAAATCATAGATCATTCGCAGGGCAGCCAACCGTAAGGTTAAGGCAACATTGTTAATTCAAAATACTACAATTCAGAAAATTTTTAATATTAAATCCTCAAAGTACATATCTTATAGTAAATGAAAATATTTTTTTAATAACTTTTTAACACAAAATGGAGGCGATGCGAGCAAATGAAAAAAACACATCAAAAACAGCCTCGTACAACTTAACGCCTTTTCCGAGAAACTTGCAGCGTTCAGAGAAAAAAAAATATGCTAATGAGATCTATAATTCATAGGTGAACCAATGAAATTTAGAAAAAAAAATCAAATTTTTACATTAATATTAGATTTTAAAAAAAAATCGATTTTTTTTCAAAAAAATCACGTTTTAAACATTGGTAAACTAATTATTTTTCCGAAATTACAAGAAAATGTAGGTTCAACGATGAGATAATACTCTTTTGTACATGTGATATAAATTTGAGCCGAATAGGTTCAATATTTTTTGAGATATCTTGTACGGAAATTGAAAAAGTACTACTTTGAGAAAAACGCGTTTAAAGTTCTTAAGCTCCACCGACCTGGGGAACGCCGCGCTGTCTATAACTGACTATAACTCGAGAACTAATACGAATATCGCTTCAAAACTTCTTTTGGTATATTTTAAGAGTATTTCGAACAATTTGATGCAATAAAAAAAAATCGTTTTTGTTTTAGCAGATACATGTATCTACCCCCTTAAATTGATGAGGGCTTTAAACAATCGAGACTCGAATTGCGATCCTTGGTCTGTCGTTAATGTTTCTGGAGCACCAAACCGGCACACCCAGGTGCGGTAAAATGCTGCAGCTACAGTGTCCGCTTCGCAGTTTTTTAGTGGTACCGCTTCTGGCCATCGGGAGAAACGGTCGACGATTGTTAACAGGTATTTATATCCTTCTACCTGTGGCAGTGGGCCAACTAAATCCAAATGGATGTGTTGGAATCGCTGGTTCGGCATTGGAAATTTGACGATTTCCGTTCGCACATGCCGTGAAATTTTGCTGCTTTGGCATCTAAGACATTCTTTCGCACGTTGCCGAATATCTTTTTTTATGTGTGGCCAGACAAACCTTCGCCTCGTCATTTCGCTAGTAATTCGTCCACTGGGATGGGCAATATTGTGGATGAATTCAAACACACGTTGTCTAAATTGTGCTGGTATGTATGGTCGCGGTGTTCCCAAGGAGAAGTCGCAGAATACCAGATGCGGTGAGCTGTCAATGCGAACACGTCGCAATTTCAATGCCGTGTTTGACTGGAGTAACTGTGCCAGTTCATTATCATTCGTTTGCCCTTCTGACAGCTCGCGTGAACTGATAGCGGCTGGGAACTCTACTTCCTCAATTCGAGACAACATGTCAGCTACTTCGTTGCTGTTTCCCGAAATGTGGCGAATGTCCGTCGTGAATTGACTAATGAATCCCAGTTGTCGCGTCTGCCTGGGTGATGCTTTGTCAGATCGCTGATGGAAACTATAAATTAGCGGCTTGTGGTCCGTGCGCACATAAAAGTTTTGGCCGTCTAGCAAATACCGATAGTATTTGATCGCACTAAAAATAGCCAGGAGCTCTCTGTCGTACGTGCTGTATTGCAGTTCCGCTCCCTGCAGTTTTTTTGAGAAATATCCCAGCGCTTGCCAACAGTTATCTACTTTCTGCTCGATTACCGCACCGATTCCTATGTTGGATGCATCTGTTGATAAACGCAATCGTGCTCCGTCGCGCGGGTGTGCTAACAACGCTGCATTTGCCAGCCCTTGTTTGCATTTTTCGAATGCTTTTACTGCTTCGGGGTTCCAAATGACTGGTCGTTTATCATTTTTCTTCGTTGGATTTATCAATTTGTTTAACGGAGCTTGCATTTCCGCTGCATTTTTGATGAAGCGTCTGTAAAAATTTACAGTACCGCGAAAACGGCGGAGATCGCATTTTTTCTGTGGCTGTTTTACTGCTATTATCGCTTGCACTCTATCTGGCAACGGTGAGACACCATTTGAGTTGATTTTATGGCCAAGATAGTTCACGGACGACCGTCCAAATTGGCATTTGTCCAAGTTGACATACAACCCGTATTCTCTTAGGCGGTTGAATACTGCTCGCACATGTTCGACGCGTTGTTCTTCACTTTTCGAGTATACCAACAAATCGTCAATGTAGCACTTGACGAACGGCAGGCCCTGCAACACTTGGTTCATAAACCGTTGAAACGTTTGACTGGCGTTTCTCAGTCCAAACGTCATCATCGGAAATTCGAATAATCCGAAGGGCGTCGTTATGGCAGTCTTTTGTATGTCTTTCTCAGCAACGGGAATTTGGTGGTACGCTCTTTTGAGGTCTATAGTGGAAAACACGTTGGCCTCTTCCGTGCATAGCGCATCATGGATATGTGGTATTGGCGACCGGTCTGGAACTGTGTTATTATTCAATCGCCGATAATCTCCGCACAAACGCCATTCACCAGACTTCTTTTTTACCATGTGCAATGGGCTTGCGTACTGACTGCTCGACGGGCGACAAATTCCTTGCTCCATCATCATTTTAAATTCTTGTTTGGCCGCTTGCAATTTGTCCAAAGCTAATCTTCGAGGCGGTTCTGCTACAGGAGGACCACGCGTTTCTATATAGTGTTTTACATCATGCCGCTTCCTGTTCAAGTTTTTTTGGGGACCAGTCACGTCGTCGAACTCCTTCAACAGCTGGTGCAGTTTGTTAGCTTTACTGATAGTCAAGATATTGACTGCTGCTGGAGATAACTTGCCTTGTGCACTTGCTCCTGTGATTCCGTTAATGACTCGTCGCTTTGCTACGTCGACTAGCACATTATGATGTGCTAAAAAATCTGCCCCAATAATAGGTTTCTGTACATCTGCTACGTAAAATTGCCATGCGTGTGTTTTATCGAGTCCCAAATCTATGAGGAATGTATGAGTTCCATACGTTTTTATCGGTGTAGCGTTGGCGGCATACAGTTGATGTTTCACCGGTTTGACCGGGCCTCGACAGGCTGATCGTGGCATCAAAGACACTTCTGCGCCGGTGTCGATCAGGTAGCATACGTTAGTTTGTTTGTCTCGAATGTGCAGGCGGTTTGTTTTAAAACGACGCTCACTTACCACCTCCAGCTCGCGCCACTTCCGTTTCCCGATCTCTTATTGCCTTTGAAATTACATCTTCCTTCACACCTGCGTGCTGCTGCTCCGAAGCGCCTATGATAAAAACAGACCTCCTCGTTACTTCTATCATTCTGAGGCGTTCGATTGCTCAGGCGTCTTTCTAGTGTTTCAATGGCAATTTCCATTTGCGCCACACGATCGTCTGTTGTAGTGGTCACTTCTGCTGTTGGTGAAGGGTGGTTATCTACCACGTTGACTTGGCATTGATTGAATCTAATTAAATCATCTGCCTGTTGTGCGAGTGCGGATAAACTCGGTGCGCTGCTGAGTGTTAGTACTTCTTGCACACGAAGTGGTAATTGTCGTAAGAATAAATGCTGCAACAAATACTCGGGACACTCTTCTCCTGCTAGATTTTTCATTCGTTCCAGCAGCAGTGACGGTTTTTCCTCCTGAATTTCGCCATTCAATAATTTCTGGAGGGCACTGCTTTTGCTTTCCGAAAATAACTTTATCACTTTTTCCTTTAATGCTGCGTATTTCTTGTTCTCCGGTGGACTGCTGACAGCTTCGTTGAGGTATGGAAACACCGTTGGGTCCAAATTTGCTAGCACGTGCTGAAACTTAGCGGTGTCGCTCGTAATACGTGATACCGAAAATATCGCCTCAACCTGCTCAAACCATGATTTGGGATTTTGCCGCCAAAATGGTGGTAGTTTTACTACGGCTACAGCAGCTATAGTTTCTTGTTTCGGTTCGCGCAGCCTTCCCGATGCTTGTTCTTCTTCCGCCATAGTTGCTGCACGTGGATAATAGAATTTCGTCCACCCGATCACGTCGGGGTCACCAGTGAAGAGTACCGTCAAAAATTATCTATTGTTCACGCTCAACAGAAAGACAACGCTCTCACTAGAAAACAACAATATTTATTATACTCTTCTTACGCAACTAACAAATATTTAATTAATAAAGACACAGCAGCTTCGATGCGCACTCCTCGGATGGTCGACAAGAACAAGGACGAAATTGGTGTCGAACGCGACGAATGCAACCTCGCATT